>JAZGTQ010000617.1:0-150270 GCA_037953605.1 Necrosyrtes monachus
AGAGACTCGAGGGAAAAGAATAGAAAGAGAGAGTTAATGCAGAAGAGCGAAACCCGGGAAAAGAGAGAGTCGATGGAAATGAAGGGGAAGAGAGAGCTCAAGGAAAAGAGGGACGCCGGGGAAAAGAGCGAGTCGAGGGAAAAGAAGGGAAAGAGAGAGTTAATGCAGAAGAGGGACGCCAGGGAAAAGAGTCACTCGAGGGGAAAAGAGCTAAAAGAGACAGGTAATGCAGAAGAGGGAAACCAGGGAAAAGAGAGAGTCGAGGGAATAGAAGGTGAAGAAAGAGTTCATGCAGAAGAGGGAAACCAGGGAAAACAGAGAGTCGAGGGAAAAGAAAGGAAACAGAGAGTTCATGAAAAAGAGGGAAACCAGGGAAAAGAGAGAGTCGATGGAAAAGAAGGTGGAGAAACAGTTCATGCAGAAGAGGGAAACCAGGAAAAAGAGAGAGTCGAGGGAAAAGAAGGGGAAGAGAGAGTTCATGGAAAAGAGGGACGCCAGGGAAAAGAGTCACTTGAGGGGAAAAGAGCTAAAAGAGAGAGGTAATGCAGAAGAGGGAAACCAGGGAAAAGAGAGAGTCGAGGGAAAAGAATAGAAAGAGAGTTAATGCAGAAGAGCGAAACCCGGCAAAAGAGAGAGTCGATGGAACGAAGGGGAAGAGAGAGCTCAAGGAAAAGAGGGACGCCGGGGAAAAGAGAGAGTCGGGGGAAAAGAATAGAAAGAGAGAGTTCATGGAAAAGAGGGACGCTGGGGAAAAGAGTCACTTGAGGGGAAAAGAGCTAAAAGAGAGAGGTAATGCAGAAGAGGGAAACCAGGAAAAAGAGAGAGTCGAGGGGAAAAAAAAAGGGAATGAGAAAAATCATGCCGAAGAGGGAAAGCAGGGAAAAGAGAGAGTCGATGGAAAAGAAGGTGGAGAAAGAGTTCATGAAAAAGAGGGAAACCAGGGAAAAGAGAGAGTCGAGGGGAAAAAAAGGGAACGAGAGAAATCATGCAGAAGAGGGAAGCCAGGGTAAAGAGAGCGTCGAGGGAAAAGAATAGAAAGAGAGAGTTAATGCAGAAGAGGGAAACCCGGGAAAAGAGAGAGTCGAGGGAAAAAAAGGGGAAGAGAGAGTTCAAGGAAAAGAGGGACGCCGGGGAAAAGAGAGAGTCGGGGGAAAAGAATAGAAAGAGAGAGTTCATGGAAAAGAGGGACGCTAGGGAAAAGAGTCACTTGAGGGGAAAAGAGCTAAAAGAGAGAGGTAATGCAGAAGAGGGAAACCAGGGAAAAGAGAGAGTCGAGGGAAAAGAAGGTGAAGAAAGAGTTCATGCAGAAGAGGGAAACCAGGGAAAAGACAGAGTCGAGGGGAAAAAAAGGGAACGAGAGAAATCATGCAGAAGAGGGAAGCCAGGGAAAAGAGAGAGTCGAGGGAAAAGAAGGGAAACAGAGAGTTCATGAAAAAGAGGGAAACCAGGGAAAAGAGAGAGTCGATGGAAAAGAAGGTGGAGAAACAGTTCATGCAGAAAAGGGAAACCAGGAAAAAGAGAGGGTCGAGGGAAAAGAAGGGGAAGAGAGAGTTCATGGAAAAGAGGGACGCCACGGAAAAGAGTCACTTGAGGGGAAAAGAGCTAAAAGAGAGAGGTAATGCAGAAGAGGGAAACCAGGGAAAAGAGAGAGTCGAGGGAAAAGAATAGAAAGAGAGTTAATGCAGAAGAGCGAAACCCGGCAAAAGAGAGAGTCGATGGAAACGAAGGGGAAGAGAGAGCTCAAGGAAAAGAGGGACGCCGGGGAAAAGAGAGAGTCGGGGGAAAAGAATAGAAAGAGAGAGTTCACGGAAAAGAGGGACGCTAGGGAAAAGAGTCACTTGAGGGGAAAAGAGCTAAAAGAGAGAGGTAATGCAGAAGAGGGAAACCAGGGAAAAGAGAGAGTCGAGGGAAAAGAACGTGAAGAAAGAGTTCATGCAGAAGAGGGAAACCAGGAAAAAGAGAGAGTCGAGGGAAAAGAATAGAAAGAGAGAGTTAATGCAGAAGAGCGAAACCCGGGAAAAGAGAGAGTCGATGGAAACGAAGGGGAAGAGAGAGCTCAAGGAAAAGAGGGACGCTGGGGAAAAGAGCGAGTCGAGGGAAAAGAAGGGAAAGAGAGAGTTAATGCAGAAGAGGGACGCCAGGGAAAAGAGTCACTCGAGGGGAAAGGAGCTAAAAGAGACAGGTAATGCAGAAGAGGGAAACCAGGGAAAAGAGAGTGTCGAGGGAAAAGAAGGTGGAGAAAAAGTTCATGCAGAAGAGGGAAACCAGGGAAAAGAGAGAGTCGGGGGAAAAGAATAGAAAGAGAGTTAATGCAGAAGAGCGAAACCCGGCAAAAGAGAGAGTCGATGGAAACGAAGGGGAAGAGAGAGCTCAAGGAAAAGAGGGACGCCGGGGAAAAGAGAGAGTCGGGGGGAAAGAATAGAAAGAGAGAGTTCATGGAAAAGAGGGACGCTAGGGAAAAGAGTCACTTGAGGGGAAAAGAGCTAAAAGAGAGAGCTAATGCAGAAGAGGGAAACCAGGGAAAAGAGAGAGTCGAGAGAATAGAAGGTGAAGAAAGAGTTCATGCAGAAGAGGGAAACCAGGAAAAAGAGAGAGTCGAGGGAAAAGAAGGGAATCAGAGAGTTCATGAAAAAGAGGGAAACCAGGGAAAAGAGAGAGTCGATGGAAACGAAGGGGAAGAGAGAGCTCAAGGAAAAGAGGGACGACGGGGAAAAGAGAGAGTCGAGGGGAAAAAAAGGGAACGAGAGAAATCATGCAGAAGAGGGAAGCCAGGGAAAAGAGAGAGTCGAGGGAAAAGAAGGGAAACAGAGAGTTCATGAAAAAGAGGGAAACCAGGGAAAAGAGAGAGTCGATGGAAAAGAAGGTGGAGAAACAGTTCATGCAGAAAAGGGAAACCAGGAAAAAGAGAGGGTCGAGGGAAAAGAAGGGGAAGAGAGAGTTCATGGAAAAGAGGGACGCCACGGAAAAGAGTCACTTGAGGGGAAAAGAGCTAAAAGAGAGAGGTAATGCAGAAGAGGGAAACTAGGGAAAAGAGAGAGTCGAGGGGAAAAAAAAGGGAACGAGAAAAATCATGCCGAAGAAGGAAAGCAGGGAAAAGAGAGAGTCGATGGAAAAGAAGGTGGAGAAAGAGTTCATGCAGAAGAGGGAAACCAGGGAAAAGAGAGAGTCGAGGGGAAAAAAAGGGAACGAGAGAAATCATGCAGAAGAGGGAAGCCAGGGAGAAGAGAGAGTCGATGGAAACGAAGGGGAAGAGAGAGCTCAAGGAAAAGAGGGAAACCAGGGAAAAGAGAGAGTCGATGGAAAAGAAGGTGGAGAAACAGTTCATGCAGAAGAGGGAAACCAGGGAAAAGAGAGAGTCGAGGGGAAAAAAAAGGGAACGAGAGAAATCATGCAGAAGAGGGAAGCCAGGGAAAAGAGAGCGTCGAGGGAAAAGAATAGAAAGAGAGAGTTAATGCAGAAGAGGGAAAACCGGGAAAAGAGAGAGTCGAGGGAAAAAAAGGGGAAGAGAGAGCTCAAGGAAAAGAGGGACGCCGGGGAAAAGTGAGAGTCGGGGGAAAAGAATAGAGAGAGAGAGTTCATGGAAAAGAGGGACGCTAGGGAAAAGAGTCACTTGAGGGGAAAAGAGCTAAAAGAGAGAGGTAATGCAGAAGAGGGAAACCAGGGAAAAGAGAGAGTCGAGGGAATAGAAGGTGAAGAAAGAGTTCATGCAGAAGAGGGAAACCAGGAAAAAGAGAGAGTCGAGGGAAAAGAATAGAAAGAGAGAGTTAATGCAGAAGAGCGAAACCCGGGAAAAGAGAGAGTCGATGGAAATGAAGGGGAAGAGAGAGCTCAAGGAAAAGAGGGACGCCGGGGAAAAGAGCGAGTCGAGGGAAAAGAAGGGAAAGAGAGAGTTAATGCAGAAGAGGGACGCCAGGGAAAAGAGTCACTCGAGGGGAAAAGAGCTAAAAGAGACAGGTAATGCAGAAGAGGGAAACCAGGGAAAAGAGAGAGTCGAGGGAATAGAAGGTGAAGAAAGAGTTCATGCAGAAGAGGGAAACCAGGGAAAAGAGAGAGTCGAGGGAAAAGAAGGGGAAGAGAGAGTTCATGGAAAAGAGGGACGCCAGGGAAAAGAGTCACTTGAGGGGAAAAGAGCTAAAAGAGAGAGGTAATGCAGAAGAGGGAAACTAGGGAAAAGAGAGACTCGAGGGGAAAAAAAAGGGAACGAGAAAAATCATGCCGAAGAAGGAAAGCAGGGAAAAGAGAGAGTCGATGGAAAAGAAGGTGGAGAAAGAGTTCATGCAGAAGAGGGAAACCAGGGAAAAGAGAGAGTCGAGGGGAAAAAAAGGGAACGAGAGAAATCATGCAGAAGAGGGAAGCCAGGGAAAAGAGAGAGTCGATGGAAACGAAGGGGAAGAGAGAGCTCAAGGAAAAGAGGGAAACCAGGGAAAAGAGAGAGTCGATGGAAAAGAAGGTGGAGAAACAGTTCATGCAGAAGAGGGAAACCAGGAAAAAGAGAGAGTCGAGGGAAAAGAAGGGGAAGAGAGAGTTCATGGAAAAGAGGGACGCCAGGGAAAAGAGTCACTTGAGGGGAAAAGAGCTAAAAGAGAGAGGTAATGCAGAAGAGGGAAACCAGGGAAAAGAGAGAGTCGAGGGAAAAGAATAGAAAGAGAGTTAATGCAGAAGAGCGAAACCCGGCAAAAGAGAGAGTCGATGGAAACGAAGGGGAAGAGAGAGCTCAAGGAAAAGAGGGACGCCGGGGAAAAGAGAGAGTCGGGGGAAAAGAATAGAAAGAGAGAGTTCATGGAAAAGAGGGACGCTAGGGAAAAGAGTCACTTGAGGGGAAAAGAGCTAAAAGAGAGAGGTAATGCAGAAGAGGGAAACTAGGGAAAAGAGAGAGTCGAGGGGAAAAAAAAGGGAACGAGAAAAATCATGCCGAAGAGGGAAAGCAGGGAAAAGAGAGAGTCGATGGAAAAGAAGGTGGAGAAAGAGTTCATGCAGAAGAGGGAAACCAGGGAAAAGAGAGAGTCGAGGGGAAAAAAAAGGGAACGAGAGAAATCATGCAGAAGAGGGAAGCCAGGGAAAAGAGAGCGTCGAGGGAAAAGAATATAAAGAGAGAGTTAATGCAGAAGAGGGAAACCCGGGAAAAGAGAGAGTCGAGGGAAAAAAAGGGGAAGAGAGAGCTCAAGGAAAAGAGGGACGCCGGGGAAAAGTGAGAGTCGGGGGAAAAGAATAGAGAGAGAGAGTTCATGGAAAAGAGGGACGCTAGGGAAAAGAGTCACTTGAGGGGAAAAGAGCTAAAAGAGAGAGGTAATGCAGAAGAGGGAAACCAGGGAAAAGAGAGAGTCGAGGGAATAGAAGGTGAAGAAAGAGTTCATGCAGAAGAGGGAAACCAGGAAAAAGAGAGAGTCGAGGGAAAAGAATAGAAAGAGAGAGTTAATGCAGAAGAGTGAAACCCGGGAAAAGAGAGAGTCGATGGAAATGAAGGGGAAGAGAGAGCTCAAGGAAAAGAGGGACGCCGGGGAAAAGAGCGAGTCGAGGGAAAAGAAGGGAAAGAGAGAGTTAATGCAGAAGAGGGACGCCAGGGAAAAGAGTCACTCGAGGGGAAAAGAGCTAAAAGAGACAGGTAATGCAGAAGAGGGAAACCAGGGAAAAGAGAGAGTCGAGGGAATAGAAGGTGAAGAAAGAGTTCATGCAGAAGAGGGAAACCAGGGAAAAGAGAGAGTCGAGGGAAAAGAAGGGAAACAGAGAGTTCATGAAAAAGAGGGAAACCAGGGAAAAGAGAGAGTCGATGGAAAAGAAGGTGGAGAAACAGTTCATGCAGAAGAGGGAAACCAGGAAAAAGAGAGAGTCGAGGGAAAAGAAGGGGAAGAGAGAGTTCATGGAAAAGAGGGACGCCAGGGAAAAGAGTCACTTGAGGGGGAAAGAGCTAAAAGAGAGAGGTAATGCAGAAGAGGGAAACCAGGGAAAAGAGAGAGTCGAGGGAATAGAAGGTGAAGAAAGAGTTCATGCAGAAGAGGGAAACCAGGAAAAAGAGAGAGTCGAGGGAAAAGAAGGGAAAGAGAGAGTTAATGCAGAAGAGGGACGCCAGGGAAAAGAGTCACTCGAGGGGAAAGGAGCTAAAAGAGACAGGTAATGCAGAAGAGGGAAACCAGGGAAAAGAGAGTGTCGAGGGAAAAGAAGGTGGAGAAAAAGTTCATGCAGAAGAGGGAAACCAGGGAAAAGAGAGAGTCGAGGGAAAAGAATGGAAAGAGAGAGTTAATGCAGAAGAGGGAAACCAGGGAAAAGAGAGAGTCGAGGGAAAAGAAGGGAAACAGAGAGTTCATGAAAAAGAGGGAAACCAGGGAAAAGAGAGAGTCGAGGGAAAAGAAGGTGGAGAAACAGTTCATGCAGAAGAGGGAAACCAGGAAAAAGAGAGAGTCGAGGGAAAAGAAGGGGAAGAGAGAGTTCATGGAAAAGAGGGACGCCACGGAAAAGAGTCATGCGACGGGAAAAGAGCTAAAAGAGAGAGGTAATGCAGAAGAGGGAAACTAGGGAAAAGAGAGAGTCGAGGGGGAAAAAAAGGGAACGAGAAAAATCATGCCGAAGAGGGAAAGCAGGGAAAAGAGAGAGTCGACGGAAAAGAAGGTGGAGAAAGAGTTCATGCAGAAGAGGGAAACCAGGGAAAAGAGAGAGTCGAGGGGAAAAAAAGGGAACGAGAGAAATCATGCAGAAGAGGGAAGCCAGGGAAAAGAGAGAGTCGAGGGAAAAGAAGGGAAACAGAGAGTTCATGAAAAAGAGGGAAACCAGGAAAAAGAGAGAGTCGATGGAAAAGAAGGTGGAGAAACAGTTCATGCAGAAGAGGGAAACCAGGAAAAAGAGAGAGTCGAGGGAAAAGAAGGGGAAGAGAGAGTTCATGGAAAAGAGGGACGCCACGGAAAAGAGTCACTTTAGGGGAAAAGAGCTAAAAGAGAGAGGTAATGCAGAAGAGGGAAACCAGGGAAAAGAGAGAGTCGAGGGAAAAGAATAGAAAGAGAGTTAATGCAGAAGAGCGAAACCCGGCAAAAGAGAGAGTCGATGGAAACGAAGGGGAAGAGAGAGCTCAAGGAAAAGAGGGACGCCGGGGAAAAGAGAGAGTCGGGGGAAAAGAATAGAAAGAGAGAGTTCATGGAAAAGAGGGACGCTAGGGAAAAGAGTCACTTGAGGGGAAAAGAGCTAAAAGAGAGAGGTAATGCAGAAGAGGGAAACCAGGGAAAAGAGAGAGTCGAGGGAATAGAAGGTGAAGAAAGAGTTCATGCAGAAGAGGGAAACCAGGAAAAAGAGAGAGTCGAGGGAAAAGAATAGAAAGAGAGAGTTAATGCAGAAGAGCGAAACCCGGGAAAAGAGAGAGTCGATGGAAATGAAGGGGAAGAGAGAGCTCAAGGAAAAGAGGGACGCCGGGGAAAAGAGCGAGTCGAGGGAAAAGAAGGGAAAGAGAGAGTTAATGCAGAAGAGGGACGCCAGGGAAAAGAGTCACTCGAGGGGAAAAGAGCTAAAAGAGACAGGTAATGCAGAAGAGGGAAACCAGGGAAAAGAGAGAGTCGAGGGAATAGAAGGTGAAGAAAGAGTTCATGCAGAAGAGGGAAACCAGGGAAAAGAGAGAGTCGAGGGAAAAGAAGGGAAACAGAGAGTTCATGAAAAAGAGGGAAACCAGGGAAAAGAGAGAGTCGATGGAAAAGAAGGTGGAGAAACAGTTAATGCAGAAGAGGGAAACCAGGAAAAAGAGAGAGTCGAGGGAAAAGAAGGGGAAGAGAGAGTTCATGGAAAAGAGGGACGCCAGGGAAAAGAGTCACTTGAGGGGGAAAGAGCTAAAAGAGAGAGGTAATGCAGAAGAGGGAAACCAGGGAAAAGAGAGAGTCGAGGGAATAGAAGGTGAAGAAAGAGTTCATGCAGAAGAGGGAAACCAGGGAAAAGAGAGAGTCGAGGGAAAAGAATGGAAAGAGAGAGTTAATGCAGAAGAGGGAAACCAGGGAAAAGAGAGAGTCGAGGGAAAAGAAGGGAAACAGAGAGTTCATGAAAAAGAGGGAAACCAGGGAAAAGAGAGAGTCGAGGGAAAAGAAGGTGGAGAAACAGTTCATGCAGAAGAGGGAAACCAGGAAAAAGAGAGAGTCGAGGGAAAAGAAGGGGAAGAGAGAGTTCATGGAAAAGAGGGACGCCACGGAAAAGAGTCACTTTAGGGGAAAAGAGCTAAAAGAGAGAGGTAATGCAGAAGAGGGAAACCAGGGAAAAGAGAGCGTCGAGGGAAAAGAATAGAAAGAGAGAGTTCATGCAGAAGAGGGAAACCCGGAAAAAGAGATAGTCGAGGGAAAAAAAGGGGAAGAGAGAGCTCAAGGAAAAGAGGGACGCCGGGGAAAAGAGAGAGTCGGGGGAAAAGAATAGAAAGAGAGAGTTCATGGAAAAGAGGGACGCTAGGGAAAAGAGTCACTTGAGGGGAAAAGAGCTAAAAGAGAGAGGTAATGCAGAAGAGGGAAACTAGGGAAAAGAGAGAGTCGAGGGAATAGAAGGTGAAGAAAGAGTTCATGCAGAAGAGGGAAACCAGGAAAAAGAGAGAGTCGAGGGAAAAGAAGGGAAACAGAGAGTTCATGAAAAAGAGGGAAACCAGGGAAAAGAGAGAGTCGATGGAAAAGAAGGTGGAGAAACCGTTCATGCAGAAGAGGGAAAGCAGGGAAAAGAGAGAGTCGAGGGAAAAGAAGGGGAAGAGAGAGTTCATGGAAAAGACGGACGCCACGGAAAAGAGTCATGCGACGGGAAAAGAGCTAAAAGAGAGAGGTAATGAAGAAGAGGGAAACTAGGGAAAAGAGAGTCGAGGGGAAAAAAAAGGGAACGAGAAAAATCATGCCGAAGAGGGAAAGCAGGGAAAAGAGAGAGTCGATGGAAAAGAAGGTGGAGAAAGAGTTCATGCAGAAGAGGGAAACCAGGGAAAAGAGAGAGTCGAGGGGAAAAAAAGGGAACGAGAGAAATCATGCAGAAGAGGGAAGCCAGGGAAAAGAGAGAGTCGAGGGAAAAGAAGGGAAACAGAGAGTTCATGAAAAAGAGGGAAACCAGGGAAAAGAGAGAGTCGATGGAAAAGAAGGTGGAGAAACAGTTCATGCAGAAGAGGGAAACCAGGAAAAAGAGAGAGTCGAGGGAAAAGAAGGGGAAGAGAGAGTTCATGGAAAAGAGGGACGCCACGGAAAAGAGTCACTTGAGGGGAAAAGAGCTAAAAGAGAGAGGTAATGCAGAAGAGGGAAACCCGGCAAAAGAGAGAGTCGATGGAACGAAGGGGAAGAGAGAGCTCAAGGAAAAGAGGGACGCCGGGGAAAAGAGAGAGTCGGGGGAAAAGAATAGAAAGAGAGAGTTCATGGAAAAGAGGGACGCTAGGGAAAAGAGTCACTTGAGGGGAAAAGAGCTAAAAGAGAGAGGTAATGCAGAAGAGGGAAACCAGGAAAAAGAGAGAGTCGAGGGGAAAAAAAAAGGGAATGAGAAAAATCATGCCGAAGAGGGAAAGCAGGGAAAAGAGAGAGTCGATGGAAAAGAAGGTGGAGAAAGAGTTCATGAAAAAGAGGGAAACCAGGGAAAAGAGAGAGTCGAGGGGAAAAAAAGGGAACGAGAGAAATCATGCAGAAGAGGGAAGCCAGGGTAAAGAGAGCGTCGAGGGAAAAGAATAGAAAGAGAGAGTTAATGCAGAAGAGGGAAACCCGGGAAAAGAGAGAGTCGAGGGAAAAAAAGGGGAAGAGAGAGTTCAAGGAAAAGAGGGACGCCGGGGAAAAGAGAGAGTCGGGGGAAAAGAATAGAAAGAGAGAGTTCATGGAAAAGAGGGACTCTAGGGAAAAGAGTCACTTGAGGGGAAAAGAGCTAAAAGAGAGAGGTAATGCAGAAGAGGGAAACCAGGGAAAAGAGAGAGTCGAGGGAAAAGAAGGTGAAGAAAGAGTTCATGCAGAAGAGGGAAACAAGGGAAAAGAGAGAGTCGAGGGGAAAAAAAGGGAACGAGAGAAATCATGCAGAAGAGGGAAGCCAGGGAAAAGAGAGAGTCGAGGGAAAAGAAGGGAAACAGAGAGTTCATGAAAAAGAGGGAAACCAGGGAAAAGAGAGAGTCGATGGAAACGAAGGGGAAGAGAGAGCTCAAGGAAAAGAGGGACGCCGGGGAAAAGAGAGAGTCGGGGGAAAAGAATAGAAAGAGAGAGTTCATGGAAAAGAGGGACGCTAGGGAAAAGAGTCACTTGAGGGGAAAAGAGCTAAAAGAGAGAGTTAATGCAGAAGAGGGAAACCCGGGAAAAGAGAGAGTCGATGGAAAAGAAGGGGAAGAGAGAGCTCAAGGAAAAGAGGGACGCCGAGGAAAAGAGAGAGTCCAGGGGAAAGAGCTAAAAGAGAGAGGTAATGCAGAAGAGGGAAACAAGCGAAAAGAGAGAGTCGAGGGGGGGAAAAGGAACGAGAGAAATCATGGAAAAGAGGGAAGCCAGGGAAAAGAGAGAGTCGAGGGAAAACAAGAGTAAGAGAGAGATCATGGAAAAGAGGGAGTGCTGGGAAAACAGTCATGGGAGGGGAAAAGAGCTAAAAGAGAGAGTTAATGCAGAAGAGGGAAACCAGGGAAAAGAGAGAGTCGAGGGAAAAGAATAGAAAGAGAGAGTTAATGCAGAAGAGGGAAACCCAGGAAAAGAGAGAGTCGAGGGAAAAAAAGGGGAAGAGAGAGCTCAAGGAAAAGAGGGACGCCGGGGAAAAGTGAGAGTCGGGGGAAAAGAATAGAGAGAGAGAGTTCATGGAAAAGAGGGACGCTAGGGAAAAGAGTCACTTGAGGGGAAAAGAGCTAAAAGAGAGAGGTAATGCAGAAAAGGGAAAGCAGGGAAAAGAGAGATTCGAGGGAATAGAAGGTGAAGAAAGAGTTCATGCAGAAGAGGGAAACCAGGAAAAAGAGAGAGTCGAGGGAAAAGAATAGAAAGAGAGAGTTAATGCAGAAGAGCGAAACCAGGGAAAAGAGAGAGTCGAGGGAAAAGAAGGGAAACAGAGAGCTCAAGGAAAAGAGGGACGCCGGGGAAAAGAGAGAGTCGGGGGAAAAGAATAGAAAGAGAGAGTTCATGGAAAAGAGGGACGCTAGGGAAAAGAGTCACTTGAGGGGAAAACAGCTAAAAGAGAGAGGTAATGCAGAAGAGGGAAACCAGGAAAAAGAGAGAGTCGAGGGGGAAAAAAAGGGAATGAGAAAAATCATGCCGAAGAGGGAAAGCAGGGAAAAGAGAGAGTCGATGGAAAAGAAGGTGGAGAAAGAGTTCATGCAGAAGAGGGAAACCAGGGAAAAGAGAGAGTCGAGGGGAAAAAAAGGGAACGAGAGAAATCATGCAGAAGAGGGAAGCCAGGGAAAAGAGAGCGTCGAGGGAAAAGAATAGAAAGAGAGAGTTAATGCAGAAGAGGGAAACCCGGAAAAAGAGAGAGTCGAGGGAAAAAAAGGGGAAGAGAGAGCTCAAGGAAAAGAGGGACGCCGGGGAAAAGAGAGAGTCGGGGGAAAAGAATAGAAAGAGAGAGTTCATGGAAAAGAGGGACGCTAGGGAAAACAGTCACTCGAGGGGAAAAGAGCTAAAAGAGACAGGTAATGCAGAAGAGGGAAACCAGGGAAAAGAGAGAGTCGATGGAAAAGAAGGTGGAGAAACAGTTCATGCAGAAGAGGGAAACCAGGAAAAAGAGAGAGTCGAGGGAAAAGAATAGAAAGAGAGAGTTAATGCAGAAGAGCGAAACCCGGGAAAAGAGAGAGTCGATGGAAACGAAGGGGAAGAGAGAGCTCAAGGAAAAGACGGACGCCGGGGAAAAGAGAGAGTCGGGGGAAAAGAATAGAAAGAGAGAGTTCATGGAAAAGAGGGACGCTAGGGAAAAGAGTCACTTGAGGGGAAAAGAGCTAAAAGAGAGAGGTAATGCAGAAGAGGGAAACCAGGAAAAAGAGAGAGTCGAGGGGAAAAAAAAGGGAATGAGAAAAATCATGCCGAAGAGGGAAAGCAGGGAAAAGAGAGAGTCGATGGAAAAGAAGGTGGAGAAAGAGTTCATGCAGAAGAGGGAAACCAGGGAAAAGAGAGAGTCGAGGGGAAAAAAAGGGAACGAGAGAAATCATGCAGAAGAGGGAAGCCAGGGAAAAGAGAGCGTCGAGGGAAAAGAATAGAAAGAGAGAGTTAATGCAGAAGAGGGAAACCCGGGAAAAGAGAGAGTCGATGGAAAAGAAGGGGAAGAGAGAGCTCAAGGAAAAGAGGGACGCCGAGGAAAAGAGAGAGTCGAGGGGAAAGAGCTAAAAGAGAGAGGTAATGCAGAAGAGGGAAACAAGCGAAAAGAGAGAGTCGAGGGGGGGAAAAGGAACGAGAGAAATCATGGAAAAGAGGGAAGCCAGGGAAAAGAGAGAGTCGAGGGAAAACAAGAGTAAGAGAGAGATCATGGAAAAGAGGGAGTGCTGGGAAAACAGTCATGGGAGGGGAAAAGAGCTAAAAGAGAGATTTAATGCAGAAGAGGGAAACCAGGGAAAAGAGACAGTCGATGGAAAAGAAGGTGGAGAAAGAGTTAATGCAGAAGAGGGAAACCAGGGAAAAGAGAGAGTCGAGGGAAAAGAATAGAAAGAGAGAGTTAATGCAGAAGAGGGAAACCCAGGAAAAGAGAGAGTCGAGGGAAAAAAAGGGGAAGAGAGAGCTCAAGGAAAAGAGGGACGCCGGGGAAAAGTGAGAGTCGGGGGAAAAGAATAGAGAGAGAGAGTTCATGGAAAAGAGGGACGCTAGGGAAAAGAGTCACTTGAGGGGAAAAGAGCTAAAAGAGAGAGGTAATTCAGAAAAGGGAAAGCAGGGAAAAGAGAGACTCGATGGAAAAGAAGGTGGAGAAACAGTTCATGCAGAAGAGGGAAACCAGGAAAAAGAGAGAGTCGAGGGAAAAGAAGGGGAAGAGAGAGTTCATGGAAAAGAGGGACGCCACGGAAAAGAGTCACTTGAGGGGAAAAGAGCTAAAAGAGAGAGGTAATGCAGAAGAGGGAAACCCGGGAAAAGAGAGAGTCGAGGGAAAAAAAGGGGAAGAGAGAGCTCAAGGAAAAGAGGGACGCCGGGGAAAAGAGAGAGTCGGGGAAAAGAATAGAAAGAGAGAGTTCATGGAAAAGAGGGACGCTAGGGAAAAGAGTTACTTGAGGGGAAAAGAGCTAAAAGAGAGAGGTAATGCAGAAGAGGGAAACCAGGGAAAAGAGAGAGTCGAGGGAAAAGAAGGTGAAGAAAGAGTTCATGCAGAAGAGGGAAACCAGGAAAAAGAGAGAGTCGAGGGAAAAGAATAGAAAGAGAGAGTTAATGCAGAAGAGCGAAACCCGGGAAAAGAGAGAGTCGATGGAAAGGAAGGGGAAGAGAGAGCTCAAGGAAAAGAGGGACGCCGGGGAAAAGAGCGAGTCGAGGGAAAAGAAGGGAAAGAGAGAGTTAATGCAGAAGAGGGACGCCAGGGAAAAGAGTCACTCGAGGGGAAAAGAGCTAAAAGGGAGAGGTAATGCAGAAGAGGGAAACCAGGGAAAAGAGAGAGTCGAGGGAATAGAAGGTGAAGAAAGAGTTCATGCAGAAGAGGGAAACCAGGAAAAAGAGAGAGTCGAGGGAAAAGAAGGGAAACAGAGAGTTCATGAAAAAGAGGGAAACCAGGGAAAAGAGAGAGTCGATGGAAAAGAAGGTGGAGAAACAGTTCATGCAGAAGAGGGAAACCAGGAAAAAGAGAGAGTCGAGGGAAAAGAAGGGGAAGAGAGAGTTCATGGAAAAGAGGGACGCCAGGGAAAAGAGTCACTTGAGGGGAAAAGAGCTAAAAGAGAGAGGTAATGCAGAAGAGGGAAACCAGGGAAAAGAGAGAGTCGAGGGAATAGAAGGTGAAGAAAGAGTTCATGCAGAAGAGGGAAACCAGGGAAAAGAGAGAGTCGAGGGAATAGAAGGTGAAGAAAGAGTTCATGCAGAAGAGGGAAACCAGGGAAAAGAGAGAGTCGAGGGAAAAGAAGGGAAAGAGAGAGTTAATGCAGAAGAGGGACGCCAGGGAAAAGAGTCACTCGAGGGGAAAGGAGCTAAAAGAGACAGGTAATGCAGAAGAGGGAAACCAGGGAAAAGAGAGTGTCGAGGGAAAAGAAGGTGGAGAAACAGTTCATGCAGAAGAGGGAAACCAGGAAAAAGAGAGAGTCGAGGGAAAAGAAGGGGAAGAGAGAGTTCATGGAAAAGAGGGACGCCACGGAAAAGAGTCATGCGACGGGAAAAGAGCGAAAAGAGAGAGGTAATGCAGAAGAGGGAAACTAGGGAAAAGAGAGAGTCGAGGGGAAAAAAAAGGGAACGAGAAAAATCATGCCGAAGAGGGAAAGCAGGTAAAAGAGAGAGTCGATGGAAAAGAAGGTGGAGAAAGAGTTCATGCAGAAGAGGGAAACCAGGGAAAAGAGAGAGTCGAGGGGAAAAAAAAGGGAACGAGAGAAATCATGCAGAAGAGGGAAGCCAGGGAAAAGAGAGCGTCGAGGGAAAAGAATAGAAAGAGAGAGTTAATGCAGAAGAGGGAAACCCGGGAAAAGAGAGAGTCGAGGGGAAAAAAAAGGGAACGAGAGAAATCATGCAGAAGAGGGAAGCCAGGGAAAAGAGAGCGTCGAGGGAAAAGAATAGAAAGAGAGACTTAATGCAGAAGAGGGAAACCCGGGAAAAGAGAGAGTCGAGGGAAAAAAAGGGGAAGAGAGAGCTCAAGGAAAAGAGGGACGCCGGGGAAAAGAGAGAGTCGGGGGAAAAGAATAGAAAGAGAGAGTTCATGGAAAAGAGGGACGCTAGGGAAAAGAGTCACTTGAGGGGAAAAGAGCTAAAAGAGAGAGGTAATGCAGAAGAGGGAAACCAGGAAAAAGAGAGAGTCGAGGGAAAAGAATAGAAAGAGAGAGTTAATGCAGAAGAGCGAAACCCGGGAAAAGAGAGAGTCGATGGAAACGAAGGGGAAGAGAGAGCTCAAGGAAAAGAGGGACGCCGGGGAAAAGAGCGAGTCGAGGGAAAAGAAGGGAAAGAGAGAGTTAATGCAGAAGAGGGACGCCAGGGAAAAGAGTCACTCGAGGGGAAAGGAGCTAAAAGAGACAGGTAATGCAGAAGAGGGAAACCAGGGAAAAGAGAGAGTCGAGGGAATAGAAGGTGAAGAAAGAGTTCATGCAGAAGAGGGAAACCAGGGAAAAGAGAGAGTCGAGGGAAAAGAAGGGAAACAGAGAGTTCATGAAAAAGAGGGAAACCAGGGAAGAGAGAGAGTCGATGGAAAAGAAGGTGGAGAAACAGTTCATGCAGAAGAGGGAAACCAGGAAAAAGAGAGAGTCGAGGGAAAAGAAGGGGAAGAGAGAGTTCATGGAAAAGAGGGACGCCAGGGAAAAGAGTCACTTGAGGGGAAAAGAGCTAAAAGAGAGAGGTAATGCAGAAGAGGGAAACCAGGGAAAAGAGAGAGTCGAGGGAATAGAAGGTGAAGAAAGAGTTCATGCAGAAGAGGGAAACCAGGGAAAAGAGAGAGTCGAGGGAAAAGAAGGGAAAGAGAGAGTTAATGCAGAAGAGGGACGCCAGGGAAAAGAGTCACTCGAGGGGAAAGGAGCTAAAAGAGACAGGTAATGCAGAAGAGGGAAACCAGGGAAAAGAGAGTGTCGAGGGAAAAGAAGGTGGAGAAACAGTTCATGCAGAAGAGGGAAACCAGGAAAAAGAGAGAGTCGAGGGAAAAGAAGGGGAAGAGAGAGTTCATGGAAAAGAGGGACGCCACGGAAAAGAGTCATGCGACGGGAAAAGAGCGAAAAGAGAGAGGTAATGCAGAAGAGGGAAACTAGGGAAAAGAGAGAGTCGAGGGGAAAAAAAAGGGAACGAGAAAAATCATGCCGAAGAGGGAAAGCAGGTAAAAGAGAGAGTCGATGGAAAAGAAGGTGGAGAAAGAGTTCATGCAGAAGAGGGAAACCAGGGAAAAGAGAGAGTCGAGGGGAAAAAAAAGGGAACGAGAGAAATCATGCAGAAGAGGGAAGCCAGGGAAAAGAGAGCGTCGAGGGAAAAGAATAGAAAGAGAGAGTTAATGCAGAAGAGGGAAACCCGGGAAAAGAGAGAGTCGAGGGGAAAAAAAAGGGAACGAGAGAAATCATGCAGAAGAGGGAAGCCAGGGAAAAGAGAGCGTCGAGGGAAAAGAATAGAAAGAGAGAGTTAATGCAGAAGAGGGAAACCCGGGAAAAGAGAGAGTCGAGGGAAAAAAAGGGGAAGAGAGAGCTCAAGGAAAAGAGGGACGCCGGGGAAAAGAGAGAGTCGGGGGAAAAGAATAGAAAGAGAGAGTTCATGGAAAAGAGGGACGCTAGGGAAAAGAGTCACTTGAGGGGAAAAGAGCTAAAAGAGAGAGGTAATGCAGAAGAGGGAAACCAGGAAAAAGAGAGAGTCGAGGGAAAAGAATAGAAAGAGAGAGTTAATGTAGAAGAGGGACGCCAGGGAAAAGAGTCACTCGAGGGGAAAGGAGCTAAAAGAGACAGGTAATGCAGAAGAGGGAAACCAGGGAAAAGAGAGTGTCGAGGGAAAAGAAGGTGGAGAAAAAGTTCATGCAGAAGAGGGAAACCAGGGAAAAGAGAGAGTCGAGGGAAAAGAATGGAAAGAGAGAGTTAATGCAGAAGAGGGACGCCAGGGAAAAGAGAGAGTCGAGGGAAAAGAAGGGAAACAGAGAGTTCATGAAAAAGAGGGAAACCAGGGAAAAGAGAGAGTCGAGGGAAAAGAAGGTGGAGAAACAGTTCATGCAGAAGAGGGAAACCAGGAAAAAGAGAGAGTCGAGGGAAAAGAAGGGGAAGAGAGAGTTCATGGAAAAGAGGGACGCCACGGAAAAGAGTCATGCGACGGGAAAAGAGCTAAAAGAGAGACGTAATGCAGAAGAGGGAAACTAGGGAAAAGAGAGAGTCGAGGGGAAAAAAAAGGGAACGAGAAAAATCATGCCGAAGAGGGAAAGCAGGGAAAAGAGAGAGTCGATGGAAAAGAAGGTGGAGAAAGAGTTCATGCAGAAGAGGGAAACCAGGGAAAAGAGAGAGTCGAGGGGAAAAAAAGGGAACGAGAGAAATCATGCAGAAGAGGGAAGCCAGGGAAAAGAGAGAGTCGAGGGAAAAGAAGGGGAAGAGAGAGTTCATGGAAAAGAGGGACGCCACGGAAAAGAGTCATGCGACGGGAAAAGAGCTAAAAGAGAGAGGTAATGAAGAAGAGGGAAACTAGGGAAAAGAGAGAGTCGAGGGGAAAAAAAAGGGAACGAGAAAAATCATGCCGAAGAGGGAAAGCAGGGAAAAGAGAGAGTCGATGGAAAAGAAGGTGGAGAAAGAGTTCATGCAGAAGAGGGAAACCAGGGAAAAGAGAGAGTCGAGGGGAAAAAAAGGGAACGAGAGAAATCATGCAGAAGAGGGAAGCCAGGGAAAAGAGAGAGTCGAGGGAAAAGAAGGGAAACAGAGAGTTCATGAAAAAGAGGGAAAGCAGGGAAAAGAGAGAGTCGATGGAAAAGAAGGTGGAGAAACAGTTCATGCAGAAGAGGGAAACCAGGAAAAAGAGAGAGTCGAGGGAAAAGAAGGGGAAGAGAGAGTTCATGGAAAAGAGGGACGCCAGGGAAAAGAGTCACTTGAGGGGAAAAGAGCTAAAAGAGAGAGGTAATGCAGAAGAGGGAAACCAGGGAAAAGAGAGAGTCGAGGGAAAAGAATAGAAAGAGAGTTAATGCAGAAGAGCGAAACCCGGCAAAAGAGAGAGTCGATGGAAACGAAGGGGAAGAGAGAGCTCAAGGAAAAGAGGGACGCCGGGGAAAAGAGAGAGTCGGGGGAAAAGAATAGACAGAGAGAGTTCATGGAAAAGAGGGACGCTAGGGAAAAGAGTCACTTGAGGGGAAAAGAGCTAAAAGAGAGAGGTAATGCAGAAGAGGGAAACTAGGGAAAAGAGAGAGTCGAGGGGAAAAAAAAGGGAACGAGAAAAATCATGCCGAAGAGGGAAAGCAGGGAAAAGAGAGAGTCGATGGAAAAGAAGGTGGAGAAAGAGTTCATGCAGAAGAGGGAAACCAGGGAAAAGAGAGAGTCGAGGGGAAAAAAAAGGGAACGAGAGAAATCATGCAGAAGAGGGAAGCCAGGGAAAAGAGAGCGTCGAGGGAAAAGAATAGAAAGAGAGAGTTAATGCAGAAGAGGGAAACCCGGGAAAAGAGAGAGTCGAGGGAAAAAAAGGGGAAGAGAGAGCTCAAGGAAAAGAGGGACGCCGGGGAAAAGTGAGAGTCGGGGGAAAAGAATAGAGAGAGAGAGTTCATGGAAAAGAGGGACGCTAGGGAAAAGAGTCACTTGAGGGGAAAAGAGCTAAAAGAGAGAGGTAATGCAGAAGAGGGAAACCAGGGAAAAGAGAGAGTCGAGGGAATAGAAGGTGAAGAAAGAGTTCATGCAGAAGAGGGAAACCAGGAAAAAGAGAGACTCGAGGGAAAAGAATAGAAAGAGAGAGTTAATGCAGAAGAGCGAAACCCGGGAAAAGAGAGAGTCGATGGAAATGAAGGGGAAGAGAGAGCTCAAGGAAAAGAGGGACGCCGGGGAAAAGAGCGAGTCGAGGGAAAAGAAGGGAAAGAGAGAGTTAATGCAGAAGAGGGACGCCAGGGAAAAGAGTCACTCGAGGGGAAAAGAGCTAAAAGAGACAGGTAATGCAGAAGAGGGAAACCAGGGAAAAGAGAGAGTCGAGGGAATAGAAGGTGAAGAAAGAGTTCATGCAGAAGAGGGAAACCAGGGAAAACAGAGAGTCGAGGGAAAAGAAAGGAAACAGAGAGTTCATGAAAAAGAGGGAAACCAGGGAAAAGAGAGAGTCGATGGAAAAGAAGGTGGAGAAACAGTTCATGCAGAAGAGGGAAACCAGGAAAAAGAGAGAGTCGAGGGAAAAGAAGGGGAAGAGAGAGTTCATGGAAAAGAGGGACGCCAGGGAAAAGAGTCACTTGAGGGGAAAAGAGCTAAAAGAGAGAGGTAATGCAGAAGAGGGAAACCAGGGAAAAGAGAGAGTCGAGGGAAAAGAATAGAAAGAGAGTTAATGCAGAAGAGCGAAACCCGGCAAAAGAGAGAGTCGATGGAACGAAGGGGAAGAGAGAGCTCAAGGAAAAGAGGGACGCCGGGGAAAAGAGAGAGTCGGGGGAAAAGAATAGAAAGAGAGAGTTCATGGAAAAGAGGGACGCTGGGGAAAAGAGTCACTTGAGGGGAAAAGAGCTAAAAGAGAGAGGTAATGCAGAAGAGGGAAACCAGGAAAAAGAGAGAGTCGAGGGGAAAAAAAAAGGGAATGAGAAAAATCATGCCGAAGAGGGAAAGCAGGGAAAAGAGAGAGTCGATGGAAAAGAAGGTGGAGAAAGAGTTCATGAAAAAGAGGGAAACCAGGGAAAAGAGAGAGTCGAGGGGAAAAAAAGGGAACGAGAGAAATCATGCAGAAGAGGGAAGCCAGGGTAAAGAGAGCGTCGAGGGAAAAGAATAGAAAGAGAGAGTTAATGCAGAAGAGGGAAACCCGGGAAAAGAGAGAGTCGAGGGAAAAAAAGGGGAAGAGAGAGTTCAAGGAAAAGAGGGACGCCGGGGAAAAGAGAGAGTCGGGGGAAAAGAATAGAAAGAGAGAGTTCATGGAAAAGAGGGACGCTAGGGAAAAGAGTCACTTGAGGGGAAAAGAGCTAAAAGAGAGAGGTAATGCAGAAGAGGGAAACCAGGGAAAAGAGAGAGTCGAGGGAAAAGAAGGTGAAGAAAGAGTTCATGCAGAAGAGGGAAACCAGGGAAAAGACAGAGTCGAGGGGAAAAAAAGGGAACGAGAGAAATCATGCAGAAGAGGGAAGCCAGGGAAAAGAGAGAGTCGAGGGAAAAGAAGGGAAACAGAGAGTTCATGAAAAAGAGGGAAACCAGGGAAAAGAGAGAGTCGATGGAAAAGAAGGTGGAGAAACAGTTCATGCAGAAAAGGGAAACCAGGAAAAAGAGAGGGTCGAGGGAAAAGAAGGGGAAGAGAGAGTTCATGGAAAAGAGGGACGCCACGGAAAAGAGTCACTTGAGGGGAAAAGAGCTAAAAGAGAGAGGTAATGCAGAAGAGGGAAACCAGGGAAAAGAGAGAGTCGAGGGAAAAGAATAGAAAGAGAGTTAATGCAGAAGAGCGAAACCCGGCAAAAGAGAGAGTCGATGGAAACGAAGGGGAAGAGAGAGCTCAAGGAAAAGAGGGACGCCGGGGAAAAGAGAGAGTCGGGGGAAAAGAATAGAAAGAGAGAGTTCACGGAAAAGAGGGACGCTAGGGAAAAGAGTCACTTGAGGGGAAAAGAGCTAAAAGAGAGAGGTAATGCCGAAGAGGGAAAGCAGGGAAAAGAGAGAGTCGAGGGAAAAGAACGTGAAGAAAGAGTTCATGCAGAAGAGGGAAACCAGGAAAAAGAGAGAGTCGAGGGAAAAGAATAGAAAGAGAGAGTTAATGCAGAAGAGCGAAACCCGGGAAAAGAGAGAGTCGATGGAAACGAAGGGGAAGAGAGAGCTCAAGGAAAAGAGGGACGCCGGGGAAAATAGCGAGTCGAGGGAAAAGAAGGGAAAGAGAGAGTTAATGCAAAAGAGGGACGCCAGGGAAAAGAGTCACTCGAGGGGAAAGGAGCTAAAAGAGACAGGTAATGCAGAAGAGGGAAACCAGGGAAAAGAGAGTGTCGAGGGAAAAGAAGGTGGAGAAAAAGTTCATGCAGAAGAGGGAAACCAGGGAAAAGAGAGAGTCGGGGGAAAAGAATAGAAAGAGAGAGTTCATGGAAAAGAGGGACGCTAGGGAAAAGAGTCACTTGAGGGGAAAAGAGCTAAAAGAGAGAGGTAATGCAGAAGAGGGAAACTAGGGAAAAGAGAGAGTCGAGGGGAAAAAAAAGGGAACGAGAAAAATCATGCCGAAGAAGGAAAGCAGGGAAAAGAGAGAGTCGATGGAAAAGAAGGTGGAGAAAGAGTTCATGCAGAAGAGGGAAACCAGGGAAAAGAGAGAGTCGAGGGGAAAAAAAGGGAACGAGAGAAATCATGCAGAAGAGGGAAGCCAGGGAGAAGAGAGAGTCGATGGAAACGAAGGGGAAGAGAGAGCTCAAGGAAAAGAGGGAAACCAGGGAAAAGAGAGAGTCGATGGAAAAGAAGGTGGAGAAACAGTTCATGCAGAAGAGGGAAACCAGGGAAAAGAGAGAGTCGAGGGGATAAAAAAGGGAACGAGAGAAATCATGCAGAAGAGGGAAGCCAGGGAAAAGAGAGCGTCGAGGGAAAAGAATAGAAAGAGAGAGTTAATGCAGAAGAGGGAAACCCGGGAAAAGAGAGAGTCGAGGGAAAAAAAGGGGAAGAGAGAGCTCAAGGAAAAGAGGGACGCCGGGGAAAAGTGAGAGTCGGGGGAAAAGAATAGAGAGAGAGAGTTCATGGAAAAGAGGGACGCTAGGGAAAAGAGTCACTTGAGGGGAAAAGAGCTAAAAGAGAGAGGTAATGCAGAAGAGGGAAACCAGGGAAAAGAGAGAGTCGAGGGAATAGAAGGTGAAGAAAGAGTTCATGCAGAAGAGGGAAACCAGGAAAAAGAGAGAGTCGAGGGAAAAGAATAGAAAGAGAGAGTTAATGTAGAAGAGGGACGCCAGGGAAAAGAGTCACTCGAGGGGAAAGGAGCTAAAAGAGACAGGTAATGCAGAAGAGGGAAACCAGGGCAAAGAGAGTGTCGAGGGAAAAGAAGGTGGAGAAAAAGTTCATGCAGAAGAGGGAAACCAGGGAAAAGAGAGAGTCGAGGGAAAAGAATGGAAAGAGAGAGTTAATGCAGAAGAGGGACGCCAGGGAAAAGAGAGAGTCGAAAGAAAAGAAGGGAAACAGAGAGTTCATGAAAAAGAGGGAAACCAGGGAAAAGAGAGAGTCGAGGGAAAAGAAGGTGGAGAAACAGTTCATGCAGAAGAGGGAAACCAGGAAAAAGAGAGAGTCGAGGGAAAAGAAGGGGAAGAGAGAGTTCATGGAAAAGAGGGACGCCACGGAAAAGAGTCATGCGACGGGAAAAGAGCTAAAAGAGAGAAGTAATGCAGAAGAGGGAAACTAGGGAAAAGAGAGAGTCGAGGGGAAAAAAAAGGGAACGAGAAAAATCATGCCGAAGAGGGAAAGCAGGGAAAAGAGAGAGTCGATGGAAAAGAAGGTGGAGAAAGAGTTCATGCAGAAGAGGGAAACCAGGGAAAAGAGAGAGTCGAGGGGAAAAAAAGGGAACGAGAGAAATCATGCAGAAGAGGGAAGCCAGGGAAAAGAGAGAGTCGAGGGAAAAGAAGGGGAAGAGAGAGTTCATGGAAAAGAGGGACGCCACGGAAAAGAGTCATGCGACGGGAAAAGAGCTAAAAGAGAGAGGTAATGAAGAAGAGGGAAACTAGGGAAAAGAGAGAGTCGAGGGGAAAAAAAAGGGAACGAGAAAAATCATGCCGAAGAGGGAAAGCAGGGAAAAGAGAGAGTCGATGGAAAAGAAGGTGGAGAAAGAGTTCATGCAGAAGAGGGAAACCAGGGAAAAGAGAGAGTCGAGGGGAAAAAAAGGGAACGAGAGAAATCATGCAGAAGAGGGAAGCCAGGGAAAAGAGAGAGTCGAGGGAAAAGAAGGGAAACAGAGAGTTCATGAAAAAGAGGGAAACCAGGGAAAAGAGAGAGTCGATGGAAAAGAAGGTGGAGAAACAGTTCATGCAGAAGAGGGAAACCAGGAAAAAGAGAGAGTCGAGGGAAAAGAAGGGGAAGAGAGAGTTCATGGAAAAGAGGGACGCCAGGGAAAAGAGTCACTTGAGGGGAAAAGAGCTAAAAGAGAGAGGTAATGCAGAAGAGGGAAACCAGGGAAAAGAGAGAGTCGAGGGAAAAGAATAGAGAGAGAGTTAATGCAGAAGAGCGAAACCCGGCAAAAGAGAGAGTCGATGGAAACGAAGGGGAAGAGAGAGCTCAAGGAAAAGAGGGACGCCGGGGAAAAGAGAGAGTCGGGGGAAAAGAATAGACAGAGAGAGTTCATGGAAAAGAGGGACGCTAGGGAAAAGAGTCACTTGAGGGGAAAAGAGCTAAAAGAGAGAGGTAATGCAGAAGAGGGAAACTAGGGAAAAGAGAGAGTCGAGGGGAAAAAAAAGGGAACGAGAAAAATCATGCCGAAGAGGGAAAGCAGGGAAAAGAGAGAGTCGATGGAAAAGAAGGTGGAGAAAGAGTTCATGCAGAAGAGGGAAACCAGGGAAAAGAGAGAGTCAAGGGGAAAAAAAGGGAACGAGAGAAATCATGCAGAAGAGGGAAGTCAGGGAAAAGAGAGAGTCGAGGGAAAAGAAGGGAAACAGAGAGTTCATGAAAAAGAGGGAAACCAGGGAAAAGAGAGAGTCGAGGGAAAAGAATAGAAAGAGAGAGTTAATGCAGAAGAGGGAAACCCGGGAAAAGAGAGAGTCGAGGGAAAAAAAGGGGAAGAGAGAGCTCAAGGAAAAGAGGGACGCCGGGGAAAAGTGAGAGTCGGGGGAAAAGAATAGAGAGAGAGAGTTCATGGAAAAGAGGGACGCTAGGGAAAAGAGTCACTTGAGGGGAAAAGAGCTAAAAGAGAAAGGTAATGCAGAAGAGGGAAACCAGGGAAAAGAGAGAGTCGAGGGAATAGAAGGTGAAGAAAGAGTTCATGCAGAAGAGGGAAACGAGGGAAAAGAGAGAGTCGAGGGAAAAGAAGGGAAACAGAGAGTTCATGAAAAAGAGGGAAACCAGGGAAAAGAGAGAGTCGATGGAAAAGAAGGTGGAGAAACAGTTCATGCAGAAGAGGGAAACCAGGAAAAAGAGAGAGTCGAGGGAAAAGAAGGGGAAGAGAGAGTTCATGGAAAAGAGGGACGCCAGGGAAAAGAGTCACTTGAGGGGAAAAGAGCTAAAAGAGAGAGGTAATGCAGAAGAGGGAAACCAGGGAAAAGAGAGAGTCGAGGGAAAAGAATAGAAAGAGAGTTAATGCAGAAGAGCGAAACCCGGCAAAAGAGAGAGTCGATGGAAACGAAGGGGAAGAGAGAGCTCAAGGAAAAGAGGGACGCCGGGGAAAAGAGAGAGTCGGGGGAAAAGAATAGACAGAGAGAGTTCATGGAAAAGAGGGACGCTAGGGAAAAGAGTCACTTGAGGGGAAAAGAGCTAAAAGAGAGAGGTAATGCAGAAGAGGGAAACTAGGGAAAAGAGAGACTCGAGGGGAAAAAAAAGGGAACGAGAAAAATCATGCCGAAGAAGGAAAGCAGGGAAAAGAGAGAGTCGATGGAAAAGAAGGTGGAGAAAGAGTTCATGCAGAAGAGGGAAACCAGGGAAAAGAGAGAGTCGAGGGGAAAAAAAGGGAACGAGAGAAATCATGCAGAAGAGGGAAGCCAGGGAAAAGAGAGAGTCGATGGAAACGAAGGGGAAGAGAGAGCTCAAGGAAAAGAGGGAAAGCAGGGAAAAGAGAGAGTCGATGGAAAAGAAGGTGGAGAAAGAGTTCATGCAGAAGAGGGAAACCAGGAAAAAGAGAGAGTCGAGGGAAAAGAAGGGGAAGAGAGAGTTCATGGAAAAGAGGGACGCCAGGGAAAAGAGTCACTTGAGGGGAAAAGAGCTAAAAGAGAGAGGTAATGCAGAAGAGGGAAACCAGGGAAAAGAGAGAGTCGAGGGAAAAGAATAGAAAGAGAGTTAATGCAGAAGAGCGAAACCCGGCAAAAGAGAGAGTCGATGGAAACGAAGGGGAAGAGAGAGCTCAAGGAAAAGAGGGACGCCGGGGAAAAGAGAGAGTCGGGGGAAAAGAATAGAAAGAGAGAGTAAATGCAAAAGAGGGACGCTAGGGAAAAGAGTCACTTGAGGGGAAAAGAGCTAAAAGAGAGAGGTAATGCAGAAGAGGGAAACTAGGGAAAAGAGAGAGTCGAGGGGAAAAAAAAGGGAACGAGAAAAATCATGCTGAAGAGGGAAAGCAGGGAAAAGAGAGAGTCGATGGAAAAGAAGGTGGAGAAAGAGTTCATGCAGAAGAGGGAAACCAGGGAAAAGAGAGAGTCGAGGGGAAAAAAAAGGGAACGAGAGAAATCATGCAGAGGAGGGAAGCCAGGGAAAAGAGAGAGTCGAGGGAAAAGAAGGGAAACAGAGAGTTCATGAAAAAGAGGGAAAGCAGGGAAAAGAGAGAGTCGATGGAAAAGAAGGTGGAGAAAGAGTTCATGCAGAAGAGGGAAACCAGGAAAAAGAGAGAGTCGAGGGAAAAGAAGGGGAAGAGAGAGTTCATGGAAAAGAGGGACGCCACGGAAAAGAGTCACTTTAGGGGAAAAGAGCTAAAAGAGAGAGGTAATGCAGAAGAGGGAAACCAGGGAAAAGAGAGAGTCGAGGGAAAAGAAGGGAAACAGAGTGTTCATGAAAAAGAGGGAAACCAGGGAAAAGAGAGAGTCGATGGAAAAGAAGGTGGAGAAACAGTTAATGCAGAAGAGGGAAACCAGGAAAAAGAGAGAGTCGAGGGAAAAGAAGGGGAAGAGAGAGTTCATGGAAAAGAGGGACGCCAGGGAAAAGAGTCACTTGAGGGGAAAAGAGCTAAAAGAGAGAGGTAATGCAGAAGAGGGAAACCAGGGAAAAGAGAGAGTCGAGGGAATAGAAGGTGAAGAAAGAGTTCATGCAGAAGAGGGAAACCAGGAAAAAGAGAGAGTCGAGGGAAAAGAATAGAAAGAGAGAGTTAATGCAGAAGAGCGAAACCCGGGAAAACAGAGAGTCGATGGAAATGAAGGGGAAGAGAGAGCTCAAGGAAAACAGGGACGCCGGGGAAAAGAGAGAGTCGGGGGAAAAGAATAGAAAGAGAGAGTTCACGGAAAAGAGGGACGCTAGGGAAAAGAGTCACTTGAGGGGAAAAGAGCTAAAAGAGAGAGGTAATGCAGAAGAGGGAAACCAGGGAAAAGAGAGAGTCGAGGGAAAAGAAGGTGAAGAAAGAGTTCATGCAGAAGAGGGAAACCAGGAAAAAGAGAGAGTCGAGGGAAAAGAATAGAAAGAGAGAGTTAATGCAGAAGAGCGAAACCCGGGAAAAGAGAGAGTCGATGGAAACGAAGGGGAAGAGAGAGCTCAAGGAAAAGAGGGACGCCGGGGAAAAGAGCGAGTCGAGGGAAAAGAAGGGAAAGAGAGAGTTAATGCAGAAGAGGGACGCCAGGGAAAAGAGTCACTCGAGGGGAAAAGAGCTAAAAGAGACAGGTAATGCAGAAGAGGGAAACCAGGGAAAAGAGAGAGTCGAGGGAATAGAAGGTGAAGAAAGAGTTCATGCAGAAGAGGGAAAGCAGGGAAAAGAGAGAGTCGAGGGAAAAGAAGGGGAAGAGAGAGTTCATGGAAAAGAGGGACGCCAGGGAAAAGAGTCACTTGAGGGGAAAAGAGCTAAAAGAGAGAGGTAATGCAGAAGAGGGAAACTAGGGAAAAGAGAGACTCGAGGGGAAAAAAAAGGGAACGAGAAAAATCATGCCGAAGAAGGAAAGCAGGGAAAAGAGAGAGTCGATGGAAAAGAAGGTGGAGAAAGAGTTCATGCAGAAGAGGGAAACCAGGGAAAAGAGAGAGTCGAGGGGAAAAAAAGGGAACGAGAGAAATCATGCAGAAGAGGGAAGCCAGGGAAAAGAGAGAGTCGATGGAAACGAAGGGGAAGAGAGAGCTCAAGGAAAAGAGGGAAAGCAGGGAAAAGAGAGAGTCGATGGAAAAGAAGGTGGAGAAAGAGTTCATGCAGAAGAGGGAAACCAGGAAAAAGAGAGAGTCGAGGGAAAAGAAGGGGAAGAGAGAGTTCATGGAAAAGAGGGACGCCAGGGAAAAGAGTCACTTGAGGGGAAAAGAGCTAAAAGAGAGAGGTAATGCAGAAGAGGGAAACCAGGGAAAAGAGAGAGTCGAGGGAAAAGAATAGAAAGAGAGTTAATGCAGAAGAGCGAAACCCGGCAAAAGAGAGAGTCGATGGAAACGAAGGGGAAGAGAGAGCTCAAGGAAAAGAGGGACGCCGGGGAAAAGAGAGAGTCGGGGGAAAAGAAGAGAAAGAGAGAGTTCATGGAAAAGAGGGACGCTAGGGAAAAGAGTCACTTGAGGGGAAAAGAGCTAAAAGAGAGAGGTAATGCAGAAGAGGGAAACTAGGGAAAAGAGAGAGTCGAGGGGAAAAAAAAGGGAACGAGAAAAATCATGCCGAAGAAGGAAAGCAGGGAAAAGAGAGAGTCGATGGAAAAGAAGGTGGAGAAAGAGTTCATGCAGAAGAGGGAAACCAGGGAAAAGAGAGAGTCGAGGGGAAAAAAGGGAACGAGAGAAATCATGCAGAAGAGGGAAGCCAGGGTAAAGAGAGCGTCGAGGGAAAAGAATAGAAAGAGAGAGTTAATGCAGAAGAGGGAAACCCGGGAAAAGAGAGAGTCGAGGGAAAAAAAGGGGAAGAGAGAGCTCAAGGAAAAGAGGGACGCCGGGGAAAAGAGAGAGTCGGGGGAAAAGAATAGAAAGAGAGAGTTCATGGAAAAGAGGGACGCTAGGGAAAAGAGTCACTTGAGGGGAAAAGAGCTAAAAGAGAGAGGTAATGCAGAAGAGGGAAACCAGGGAAAAGAGAGAGTCGAGGGAAAAGAAGGTGAAGAAAGAGTTCATGCAGAAGAGGGAAACCAGGAAAAAGAGAGAGTCGAGGGAAAAGAATAGAAAGAGAGAGTTAATGCAGAAGAGCGAAACCCGGGAAAAGAGAGAGTCGATGGAAACGAAGGGGAAGAGAGAGCTCAAGGAAAAGAGGGACGCCGGGGAAAAGAGCGAGTCGAGGGAAAAGAAGGGAAAGAGAGAGTTAATGCAGAAGAGGGACGCCAGGGAAAAGAGTCACTCGAGGGGAAAGGAGCTAAAAGAGACAGGTAATGCAGAAGAGGGAAACCAGGGAAAAGAGAGTGTCGAGGGAAAAGAAGGTGGAGAAAAAGTTCATGCAGAAGAGGGAAACCAGGGAAAAGAGAGAGTCGAGGGAAAAGAAGGGAAACAGAGAGTTCATGAAAAAGAGGGAAACCAGGGAAAAGAGAGAGTCGATGGAAAAGAAGGTGGAGAAACAGTTCATGCAGAAGAGGGAAACCAGGAAAAAGAGAGAGTTGAGGGAAAAGAAGGGGAAGAGAGAGTTCATGGAAAAGAGGGACGCCAGGGAAAAGAGTCACTTGAGGGGAAAAGAGCTAAAAGAGAGAGGTAATGCAGAAGAGGGAAACTAGGGAAAAGAGAGACTCGAGGGGAAAAAAAAGGGAACGAGAAAAATCATGCCGAAGAAGGAAAGCAGGGAAAAGAGAGAGTCGATGGAAAAGAAGGTGGAGAAAGAGTTCATGCAGAAGAGGGAAACCAGGGAAAAGAGAGAGTCGAGGGGAAAAAAAGGGAACGAGAGAAATCATGCAGAAGAGGGAAGCCAGGGAAAAGAGAGAGTCGATGGAAACGAAGGGGAAGAGAGAGCTCAAGGAAAAGAGGGAAAGCAGGGAAAAGAGAGAGTCGATGGAAAAGAAGGTGGAGAAAGAGTTCATGCAGAAGAGGGAAACCAGGAAAAAGAGAGAGTCGAGGGAAAAGAAGGGGAAGAGAGAGTTCATGGAAAAGAGGGACGCCAGGGAAAAGAGTCACTTGAGGGGAAAAGAGCTAAAAGAGAGAGGTAATGCAGAAGAGGGAAACCAGGGAAAAGAGAGAGTCGAGGGAAAAGAATAGAAAGAGAGTTAATGCAGAAGAGCGAAACCCGGCAAAAGAGAGAGTCGATGGAAACGAAGGGGAAGAGAGAGCTCAAGGAAAAGAGGGACGCCGGGGAAAAGAGAGAGTCGGGGGAAAAGAATAGAAAGAGAGAGTAAATGCAAAAGAGGGACGCTAGGGAAAAGAGTCACTTGAGGGGAAAAGAGCTAAAAGAGAGAGGTAATGCAGAAGAGGGAAACTAGGGAAAAGAGAGACTCGAGGGGAAAAAAAAGGGAACGAGAAAAATCATGCCGAAGAAGGAAAGCAGGGAAAAGAGAGAGTCGATGGAAAAGAAGGTGGAGAAAGAGTTCATGCAGAAGAGGGAAACCAGGGAAAAGAGAGAGTCGAGGGGAAAAAAAGGGAACGAGAGAAATCATGCAGAAGAGGGAAGCCAGGGAAAAGAGAGAGTCGATGGAAACGAAGGGGAAGAGAGAGCTCAAGGAAAAGAGGGAAAGCAGGGAAAAGAGAGAGTCGATGGAAAAGAAGGTGGAGAAAGAGTTCATGCAGAAGAGGGAAACCAGGAAAAAGAGAGAGTCGAGGGAAAAGAAGGGGAAGAGAGAGTTCATGGAAAAGAGGGACGCCAGGGAAAAGAGTCACTTGAGGGGAAAAGAGCTAAAAGAGAGAGGTAATGCAGAAGAGGGAAACCAGGGAAAAGAGAGAGTCGAGGGAAAAGAATAGAAAGAGAGTTAATGCAGAAGAGCGAAACCCGGCAAAAGAGAGAGTCGATGGAAACGAAGGGGAAGAGAGAGCTCAAGGAAAAGAGGGACGCCGGGGAAAAGAGAGAGTCGGGGGAAAAGAATAGAAAGAGAGAGTAAATGCAAAAGAGGGACGCTAGGGAAAAGAGTCACTTGAGGGGAAAAGAGCTAAAAGAGAGAGGTAATGCAGAAGAGGGAAACTAGGGAAAAGAGAGAGTCGAGGGGAAAAAAAAGGGAACGAGAAAAATCATGCTGAAGAGGGAAAGCAGGGAAAAGAGAGAGTCGATGGAAAAGAAGGTGGAGAAAGAGTTCATGCAGAAGAGGGAAACCAGGGAAAAGAGAGAGTCGAGGGGAAAAAAAAGGGAACGAGAGAAATCATGCAGAGGAGGGAAGCCAGGGAAAAGAGAGAGTCGAGGGAAAAGAAGGGAAACAGAGAGTTCATGAAAAAGAGGGAAAGCAGGGAAAAGAGAGAGTCGATGGAAAAGAAGGTGGAGAAAGAGTTCATGCAGAAGAGGGAAACCAGGAAAAAGAGAGAGTCGAGGGAAAAGAAGGGGAAGAGAGAGTTCATGGAAAAGAGGGACGCCACGGAAAAGAGTCACTTTAGGGGAAAAGAGCTAAAAGAGAGAGGTAATGCAGAAGAGGGAAACCAGGGAAAAGAGAGAGTCGAGGGAAAAGAAGGGAAACAGAGTGTTCATGAAAAAGAGGGAAACCAGGGAAAAGAGAGAGTCGATGGAAAAGAAGGTGGAGAAACAGTTAATGCAGAAGAGGGAAACCAGGAAAAAGAGAGAGTCGAGGGAAAAGAAGGGGAAGAGAGAGTTCATGGAAAAGAGGGACGCCAGGGAAAAGAGTCACTTGAGGGGAAAAGAGCTAAAAGAGAGAGGTAATGCAGAAGAGGGAAACCAGGGAAAAGAGAGAGTCGAGGGAATAGAAGGTGAAGAAAGAGTTCATGCAGAAGAGGGAAACCAGGAAAAAGAGAGAGTCGAGGGAAAAGAATAGAAAGAGAGAGTTAATGCAGAAGAGCGAAACCCGGGAAAACAGAGAGTCGATGGAAATGAAGGGGAAGAGAGAGCTCAAGGAAAACAGGGACGCCGGGGAAAAGAGAGAGTCGGGGGAAAAGAATAGAAAGAGAGAGTTCACGGAAAAGAGGGACGCTAGGGAAAAGAGTCACTTGAGGGGAAAAGAGCTAAAAGAGAGAGGTAATGCAGAAGAGGGAAACCAGGGAAAAGAGAGAGTCGAGGGAAAAGAAGGTGAAGAAAGAGTTCATGCAGAAGAGGGAAACCAGGAAAAAGAGAGAGTCGAGGGAAAAGAATAGAAAGAGAGAGTTAATGCAGAAGAGCGAAACCCGGGAAAAGAGAGAGTCGATGGAAACGAAGGGGAAGAGAGAGCTCAAGGAAAAGAGGGACGCCGGGGAAAAGAGCGAGTCGAGGGAAAAGAAGGGAAAGAGAGAGTTAATGCAGAAGAGGGACGCCAGGGAAAAGAGTCACTCGAGGGGAAAAGAGCTAAAAGAGACAGGTAATGCAGAAGAGGGAAACCAGGGAAAAGAGAGAGTCGAGGGAATAGAAGGTGAAGAAAGAGTTCATGCAGAAGAGGGAAAGCAGGGAAAAGAGAGAGTCGAGGGAAAAGAAGGGGAAGAGAGAGTTCATGGAAAAGAGGGACGCCAGGGAAAAGAGTCACTTGAGGGGAAAAGAGCTAAAAGAGAGAGGTAATGCAGAAGAGGGAAACTAGGGAAAAGAGAGACTCGAGGGGAAAAAAAAGGGAACGAGAAAAATCATGCCGAAGAAGGAAAGCAGGGAAAAGAGAGAGTCGATGGAAAAGAAGGTGGAGAAAGAGTTCATGCAGAAGAGGGAAACCAGGGAAAAGAGAGAGTCGAGGGGAAAAAAAGGGAACGAGAGAAATCATGCAGAAGAGGGAAGCCAGGGAAAAGAGAGAGTCGATGGAAACGAAGGGGAAGAGAGAGCTCAAGGAAAAGAGGGAAAGCAGGGAAAAGAGAGAGTCGATGGAAAAGAAGGTGGAGAAAGAGTTCATGCAGAAGAGGGAAACCAGGAAAAAGAGAGAGTCGAGGGAAAAGAAGGGGAAGAGAGAGTTCATGGAAAAGAGGGACGCCAGGGAAAAGAGTCACTTGAGGGGAAAAGAGCTAAAAGAGAGAGGTAATGCAGAAGAGGGAAACCAGGGAAAAGAGAGAGTCGAGGGAAAAGAATAGAAAGAGAGTTAATGCAGAAGAGCGAAACCCGGCAAAAGAGAGAGTCGATGGAAACGAAGGGGAAGAGAGAGCTCAAGGAAAAGAGGGACGCCGGGGAAAAGAGAGAGTCGGGGGAAAAGAAGAGAAAGAGAGAGTTCATGGAAAAGAGGGACGCTAGGGAAAAGAGTCACTTGAGGGGAAAAGAGCTAAAAGAGAGAGGTAATGCAGAAGAGGGAAACTAGGGAAAAGAGAGAGTCGAGGGGAAAAAAAAGGGAACGAGAAAAATCATGCCGAAGAAGGAAAGCAGGGAAAAGAGAGAGTCGATGGAAAAGAAGGTGGAGAAAGAGTTCATGCAGAAGAGGGAAACCAGGGAAAAGAGAGAGTCGAGGGGAAAAAAAGGGAACGAGAGAAATCATGCAGAAGAGGGAAGCCAGGGAGAAGAGAGAGTCGATGGAAACGAAGGGGAAGAGAGAGCTCAAGGAAAAGAGGGAAACCAGGGAAAAGAGAGAGTCGATGGAAAAGAAGGTGGAGAAACAGTTCATGCAGAAGAGGGAAACCAGGGAAAAGAGAGAGTCGAGGGGAAAAAAAAGGGAACGAGAGAAATCATGCAGAAGAGGGAAGCCAGGGAAAAGAGAGCGTCGAGGGAAAAGAATAGAAAGAGAGAGTTAATGCAGAAGAGGGAAACCCGGGAAAAGAGAGAGTCGAGGGAAAAAAAGGGGAAGAGAGAGCTCAAGGAAAAGAGGGACGCCGGGGAAAAGTGAGAGTCGGGGGAAAAGAATAGAGAGAGAGAGTTCATGGAAAAGAGGGACGCTAGGGAAAAGAGTCACTTGAGGGGAAAAGAGCTAAAAGAGAGAGGTAATGCAGAAGAGGGAAACCAGGGAAAAGAGAGAGTCGAGGGAATAGAAGGTGAAGAAAGAGTTCATGCAGAAGAGGGAAACCAGGAAAAAGAGAGAGTCGAGGGAAAAGAATAGAAAGAGAGAGTTAATGCAGAAGAGCGAAACCCGGGAAAAGAGAGAGTCGATGGAAATGAAGGGGAAGAGAGAGCTCAAGGAAAAGAGGGACGCCGGGGAAAAGAGCGAGTCGAGGGAAAAGAAGGGAAAGAGAGAGTTAATGCAGAAGAGGGACGCCAGGGAAAAGAGTCACTCGAGGGGAAAAGAGCTAAAAGAGACAGGTAATGCAGAAGAGGGAAACCAGGGAAAAGAGAGAGTCGAGGGAATAGAAGGTGAAGAAAGAGTTCATGCAGAAGAGGGAAACCAGGGAAAAGAGAGAGTCGAGGGAAAAGAAGGGGAAGAGAGAGTTCATGGAAAAGAGGGACGCCAGGGAAAAGAGTCACTTGAGGGGAAAAGAGCTAAAAGAGAGAGGTAATGCAGAAGAGGGAAACTAGGGAAAAGAGAGACTCGAGGGGAAAAAAAAGGGAACGAGAAAAATCATGCCGAAGAAGGAAAGCAGGGAAAAGAGAGAGTCGATGGAAAAGAAGGTGGAGAAAGAGTTCATGCAGAAGAGGGAAACCAGGGAAAAGAGAGAGTCGAGGGGAAAAAAAGGGAACGAGAGAAATCATGCAGAAGAGGGAAGCCAGGGAAAAGAGAGAGTCGATGGAAAAGAAGGTGGAGAAACAGTTCATGCAGAAGAGGGAAACCAGGAAAAAGAGACAGTCGAGGGAAAAGAAGGGGAAGAGAGAGTTCATGGAAAAGAGGGCCGCCAGGGAAAAGAGTCACTTGAGGGGAAAAGAGCTAAAAGAGAGAGGTAATGCAGAAGAGGGAAACCAGGGAAAAGAGAGAGTCGAGGGAAAAGAATAGAAAGAGAGTTAATGCAGAAGAGCGAAACCCGGCAAAAGAGAGAGTCGATGGAAACGAAGGGGAAGAGAGAGCTCAAGGAAAAGAGGGACGCCGGGGAAAAGAGAGAGTCGGGGGAAAAGAATAGAAAGAGAGAGTTCATGGAAAAGAGGGACGCTAGGGAAAAGAGTCACTTGAGGGGAAAAGAGCTAAAAGAGAGAGGTAATGCAGAAGAGGGAAACTAGGGAAAAGAGAGAGTCGAGGGGAAAAAAAAGGGAACGAGAAAAATCATGCCGAAGAGGGAAAGCAGGGAAAAGAGAGAGTCGATGGAAAAGAAGGTGGAGAAAGAGTTCATGCAGAAGAGGGAAACCAGGGAAAAGAGAGAGTCGAGGGGAAAAAAAAGGGAACGAGAGAAATCATGCAGAAGAGGGAAGCCAGGGAAAAGAGAGCGTCGAGGGAAAAGAATATAAAGAGAGAGTTAATGCAGAAGAGGGAAACGCGGGAAAAGAGAGAGTCGAGGGAAAAAAAGGGGAAGAGAGAGCTCAAGGAAAAGAGGGACGCCGGGGAAAAGTGAGAGTCGGGGGAAAAGAATAGAGAGAGAGAGTTCATGGAAAAGAGGGACGCTAGGGAAAAGAGTCACTTGAGGGGAAAAGAGCTAAAAGAGAGAGGTAATGCAGAAGAGGGAAACCAGGGAAAAGAGAGAGTCGAGGGAATAGAAGGTGAAGAAAGAGTTCATGCAGAAGAGGGAAACCAGGAAAAAGAGAGAGTCGAGGGAAAAGAAGGGAATCAGAGAGTTCATGAAAAAGAGGGAAACCAGGGAAAAGAGAGAGTCGATGGAAATGAAGGGGAAGAGAGAGCTCAAGGAAAAGAGGGACGCCGGGGAAAAGAGCGAGTCGAGGGAAAAGAAGGGAAAGAGAGAGTTAATGCAAAAGAGGGACGCCAGGGAAAAGAGTCACTCGAGGGGAAAAGAGCTAAAAGAGACAGGTAATGCAGAAGAGGGAAACCAGGGAAAAGAGAGAGTCGATGGAAAAGAGGGTGGAGAAACAGTTCATGCAGAAGAGGGAAACCAGGAAAAAGAGAGAGTCGAGGGAAAAGAATAGAAAGAGAGAGTTAATGCAGAAGAGCGAAACCCGGGAAAAGAGAGAGTCGATGGAAACGAAGGGGAAGAGAGAGCTCAAGGAAAAGAGGGACGCCGGGGAAAAGAGAGAGTCGGGGGAAAAGAATAGAAAGAGAGAGTTAATGCAGAAGAGCGAAACCCGGGAAAAGAGCGAGTCGAGGGAAAAGAAGGGAAAGAGAGAGTTAATGCAGAAGAGGGACGCCAGGGAAAAGAGTCACTCGAGGGGAAAGGAGCTAAAAGAGACAGGTAATGCAGAAGAGGGAAACCAGGGAAAAGAGAGTGTCGAGGGAAAAGAAGGTGGAGAAAAAGTTCATGCAGAAGAGGGAAACCAGGGAAAAGAGAGAGTCGGGGGAAAAGAATAGAAAGAGAGAGTTCATGGAAAAGAGGGACGCTAGGGAAAAGAGTCACTTGAGGGGAAAAGAGCTAAAAGAGAGAGGTAATGCAGAAGAGGGAAACTAGGGAAAAGAGAGAGTCGAGGGGAAAAAAAAGGGAACGAGAAAAATCATGCCGAAGAAGGAAAGCAGGGAAAAGAGAGAGTCGATGGAAAAGAAGGTGGAGAAAGAGTTCATGCAGAAGAGGGAAACCAGGGAAAAGAGAGAGTCGAGGGGAAAAAAAGGGAACGAGAGAAATCATGCAGAAGAGGGAAGCCAGGGAGAAGAGAGAGTCGATGGAAAAGAAGGGGAAGAGAGAGCTCAAGGAAAAGAGGGACGCCGGGGATAAGTGAGAGTCGGGGGAAAAGAATAGAGAGAGAGAGTTCATGGAAAAGAGGGACGCTAGGGAAAAGAGTCACTTGAGGGGAAAAGAGCTAAAAGAGAGAGGTAATGCAGAAGAGGGAAACCAGGGAAAAGAGAGAGTCGAGGGAATAGAAGGTGAAGAAAGAGTTCATGCAGAAGAGGGAAACCAGGAAAAAGAGAGAGTCGAGGGAAAAGAATAGAAAGAGAGAGTTAATGCAGAAGAGCGAAACCCGGGAAAAGAGAGAGTCGATGGAAATGAAGGGGAAGAGAGAGCTCAAGGAAAAGAGGGACGCCGGGGAAAAGAGCGAGTCGAGGGAAAAGAAGGGAAAGAGAGAGTTAATGCAGAAGAGGGACGCCAGGGAAAAGAGTCACTCGAGGGGAAAAGAGCTAAAAGAGACAGGTAATGCAGAAGAGGGAAACCAGGGAAAAGAGAGAGTCGAGGGAATAGAAGGTGAAGAAAGAGTTCATGCAGAAGAGGGAAACCAGGGAAAAGAGAGAGTCGAGGGAAAAGAAGGGAAACAGAGAGTTCATGAAAAAGAGGGAAACCAGGGAAAAGAGAGAGTCGATGGAAAAGAAGGTGGAGAAACAGTTCATGCAGAAGAGGGAAACCAGGAAAAAGAGAGAGTCGAGGGAAAAGAAGGGGAAGAGAGAGTTCATGGAAAAGAGGGACGCCAGGGAAAAGAGTCACTTGAGGGGGAAAGAGCTAAAAGAGAGAGGTAATGCAGAAGAGGGAAACCAGGGAAAAGAGAGAGTCGAGGGAATAGAAGGTGAAGAAAGAGTTCATGCAGAAGAGGGAAACCAGGAAAAAGAGAGAGTCGAGGGAAAAGAAGGGAAAGAGAGAGTTAATGCAGAAGAGGGACGCCAGGGAAAAGAGTCACTCGAGGGGAAAGGAGCTAAAAGAGACAGGTAATGCAGAAGAGGGAAACCAGGGAAAAGAGAGTGTCGAGGGAAAAGAAGGTGGAGAAAAAGTTCATGCAGAAGAGGGAAACCAGGGAAAAGAGAGAGTCGAGGGAAAAGAATGGAAAGAGAGAGTTAATGCAGAAGAGGGAAACCAGGGAAAAGAGAGAGTCGAGGGAAAAGAAGGGAAACAGAGAGTTCATGAAAAAGAGGGAAACCAGGGAAAAGAGAGAGTCGAGGGAAAAGAAGGTGGAGAAACAGTTCATGCAGAAGAGGGAAACCAGGAAAAAGAGAGAGTCGAGGGAAAAGAAGGGGAAGAGAGAGTTCATGGAAAAGAGGGACGCCACGGAAAAGAGTCATGCGACGGGAAAAGAGCTAAAAGAGAGAGGTAATGCAGAAGAGGGAAACTAGGGAAAAGAGAGAGTCGAGGGGAAAAAAAAGGGAACGAGAAAAATCATGCCGAAGAGGGAAAGCAGGGAAAAGAGAGAGTCGACGGAAAAGAAGGTGGAGAAAGAGTTCATGCAGAAGAGGGAAACCAGGGAAAAGAGAGAGTCGAGGGGAAAAAAAGGGAACGAGAGAAATCATGCAGAAGAGGGAAGCCAGGGAAAAGAGAGAGTCGAGGGAAAAGAAGGGAAACAGAGAGTTCATGAAAAAGAGGGAAACCAGGGAAAAGAGAGAGTCGATGGAAAAGAAGGTGGAGAAACAGTTCATGCAGAAGAGGGAAACCAGGAAAAAGAGAGAGTCGAGGGAAAAGAAGGGGAAGAGAGAGTTCATGGAAAAGAGGGACGCCACGGAAAAGAGTCACTTTAGGGGAAAAGAGCTAAAAGAGAGAGGTAATGCAGAAGAGGGAAACCAGGGAAAAGAGAGAGTCGAGGGAAAAGAATAGAAAGAGAGTTAATGCAGAAGAGCGAAACCCGGCAAAAGAGAGAGTCGATGGAAACGAAGGGGAAGAGAGAGCTCAAGGAAAAGAGGGACGCCGGGGAAAAGAGAGAGTCGGGGGAAAAGAATAGAAAGAGAGAGTTCATGGAAAAGAGGGACGCTAGGGAAAAGAGTCACTTGAGGGGAAAAGAGCTAAAAGAGAGAGGTAATGCAGAAGAGGGAAACTAGGGAAAAGAGAGAGTCGAGGGAATAGAAGGTGAAGAAAGAGTTCATGCAGAAGAGGGAAACCAGGAAAAAGAGAGAGTCGAGGGAAAAGAAGGGAAACAGAGAGTTCATGAAAAAGAGGGAAACCAGGGAAAAGAGAGAGTCGATGGAAAAGAAGGTGGAGAAACCGTTCATGCAGAAGAGGGAAAGCAGGGAAAAGAGAGAGTCGAGGGAAAAGAAGGGGAAGAGAGAGTTCATGGAAAAGAGGGACGCCAGGGAAAAGAGTCACTTGAGGGGAAAAGAGCTAAAAGAGAGAGGTAATGCAGAAGAGGGAAACCAGGGAAAAGAGAGAGTCGAGGGAAAAGAATAGAAAGAGAGTTAATGCAGAAGAGCGAAACCCGGCAAAAGAGAGAGTCGATGGAAACGAAGGGGAAGAGAGAGCTCAAGGAAAAGAGGGACGCCGGGGAAAAGAGAGAGTCGGGGGAAAAGAATAGACAGAGAGAGTTCATGGAAAAGAGGGACGCTAGGGAAAAGAGTCACTTGAGGGGAAAAGAGCTAAAAGAGAGAGGTAATGCAGAAGAGGGAAACTAGGGAAAAGAGAGAGTCGAGGGGAAAAAAAAGGGAACGAGAAAAATCATGCCGAAGAGGGAAAGCAGGGAAAAGAGAGAGTCGATGGAAAAGAAGGTGGAGAAAGAGTTCATGCAGAAGAGGGAAACCAGGGAAAAGAGAGAGTCGAGGGGAAAAAAAAGGGAACGAGAGAAATCATGCAGAAGAGGGAAGCCAGGGTAAAGAGAGCGTCGAGGGAAAAGAATAGAAAGAGAGAGTTAATGCAGAAGAGGGAAACCCGGGAAAAGAGAGAGTCGAGGGAAAAAAAGGGGAAGAGAGAGCTCAAGGAAAAGAGGGACGCCGGGGAAAAGTGAGAGTCGGGGGAAAAGAATAGAGAGAGAGAGTTCATGGAAAAGAGGGACGCTAGGGAAAAGAGTCACTTGAGGGGAAAAGAGCTAAAAGACAGAGGTAATGCAGAAGAGGGAAACCAGGGAAAAGAGAGAGTCGAGGGAATAGAAGGTGAAGAAAGAGTTCATGCAGAAGAGGGAAACCAGGAAAAAGAGAGAGTCGAGGGAAAAGAATAGAAAGAGAGAGTTAATGCAGAAGAGCGAAACCCGGGAAAAGAGAGAGTCAATGGAAATGAAGGGGAAGAGAGAGCTCAAGGAAAAGAGGGACGCCGGGGAAAAGAGCGAGTCGAGGGAAAAGAAGGGAAAGAGAGAGTTAATGCAGAAGAGGGACGCCAGGGAAAAGAGTCACTCGAGGGGAAAAGAGCTAAAAGAGACAGGTAATGCAGAAGAGGGAAACCAGGGAAAAGAGAGAGTCGAGGGAATAGAAGGTGAAGAAAGAGTTCATGCAGAAGAGGGAAACCAGGGAAAAGAGAGAGTCGAGGGAAAAGAAAGGAAACAGAGAGTTCATGAAAAAGAGGGAAACCAGGGAAAAGAGAGAGTCGATGGAAAAGAAGGTGGAGAAACAGTTCATGCAGAAGAGGGAAACCAGGAAAAAGAGAGAGTCGAGGGAAAAGAAGGGGAAGAGAGAGTTCATGGAAAAGAGGGACGCCAGGGAAAAGAGTCACTTAAGGGGAAAAGAGCTAAAAGAGAGAGGTAATGCAGAAGAGGGAAACCAGGGAAAAGAGAGAGTCGAGGGAAAAGAATAGAAAGAGAGTTAATGCAGAAGAGCGAAACCCGGCAAAAGAGAGAGTCGATGGAAACGAAGGGGAAGAGAGAGCTCAAGGAAAAGAGGGACGCCGGGGAAAAGAGAGAGTCGGGGGAAAAGAATAGAAAGAGAGAGTAAATGCAAAAGAGGGACGCTAGGGAAAAGAGTCACTTGAGGGGAAAAGAGCTAAAAGAGAGAGGTAATGCAGAAGAGGGAAACTAGGGAAAAGAGAGAGTCGAGGGGAAAAAAAAGGGAACGAGAAAAATCATGCCGAAGAGGGAAAGCAGGGAAAAGAGAGAGTCGATGGAAAAGAAGGTGGAGAAAGAGTTCATGCAGAAGAGGGAAACCAGGGAAAAGAGAGAGTCGAGGGGAAAAAAAAGGGAACGAGAGAAATCATGCAGAAGAGGGAAGCCAGGGAAAAGAGAGCGTCGAGGGAAAAGAATAGAAAGAGAGAGTTAATGCAGAAGAGGGAAACCCGGGAAAAGAGAGAGTCGAGGGAAAAAAAGGGGAAGAGAGAGCTCAAGGAAAAGAGGGACGCCGGGGAAAAGTGAGAGTCGGGGGAAAAGAATAGAGAGAGAGAGTTCATGGAAAAGAGGGACGCTAGGGAAAAGAGTCACTTGAGGGGAAAAGAGCTAAAAGAGAGAGGTAATGCAGAAGAGGGAAACCAGGGAAAAGAGAGAGTCGAGGGAATAGAAGGTGAAGAAAGAGTTCATGCAGAAGAGGGAAACCAGGAAAAAGAGAGAGTCGAGGGAAAAGAATAGAAAGAGAGAGTTAATGCAGAAGAGCGAAACCCGGGAAAAGAGAGAGTCGATGGAAATGAAGGGGAAGAGAGAGCTCAAGGAAAAGAGGGACGCCGGGGAAAAGAGCGAGTCGAGGGAAAAGAAGGGAAAGAGAGAGTTAATGCAGAAGAGGGACGCCAGGGAAAAGAGTCACTCGAGGGGAAAAGAGCTAAAAGAGACAGGTAATGCAGAAGAGGGAAACCAGGGAAAAGAGAGAGTCGAGGGAATAGAAGGTGAAGAAAGAGTTCATGCAGAAGAGGGAAACCAGGGAAAAGAGAGAGTCGAGGGAAAAGAAGGGAAACAGAGAGTTCATGAAAAAGAGGGAAACCAGGGAAAAGAGAGAGTCGATGGAAAAGAAGGTGGAGAAACAGTTAATGCAGAAGAGGGAAACCAGGAAAAAGAGAGAGTCGAGGGAAAAGAAGGGGAAGAGAGAGTTCATGGAAAAGAGGGACGCCAGGGAAAAGAGTCACTTGAGGGGGAAAGAGCTAAAAGAGAGAGGTAATGCAGAAGAGGTAAACCAGGGAAAAGAGAGAGTCGAGGGAATAGAAGGTGAAGAAAGAGTTCATGCAGAAGAGGGAAACCAGGAAAAAGAGAGAGTCGAGGGAAAAGAACGGAAAGAGAGAGTTAATGTAGAAGAGGGACGCCAGGGAAAAGAGTCACTCGAGGGGAAAGGAGCTAAAAGAGACAGGTAATGCAGAAGAGGGAAACCAGGGAAAAGAGAGTGTCGAGGGAAAAGAAGGTGGAGAAAAAGTTCATGCAGAAGAGGGAAACCAGGGAAAAGAGAGAGTCGAGGGAAAAGAATGGAAAGAGAGAGTTAATGCAGAAGAGGGAAACCAGGGAAAAGAGAGAGTCGAGGGAAAAGAAGGGAAACAGAGAGTTCATGAAAAAGAGGGAAACCAGGGAAAAGAGAGAGTCGAGGGAAAAGAAGGTGGAGAAACAGTTCATGCAGAAGAGGGAAACCAGGAAAAAGAGAGAGTCGAGGGAAAAGAAGGGGAAGAGAGAGTTCATGGAAAAGAGGGACGCCAGGGAAAAGAGTCATGCGACGGGAAAAGAGCTAAAAGAGAGAGGTAATGCAGAAGAGGGAAACTAGGGAAAAGAGAGAGTCGAGGGGAAAAAAAAGGGAACGAGAAAAATCATGCCGAAGAGGGAAAGCAGGGAAAAGAGAGAGTCGATGGAAAAGAAGGTGGAGAAAGAGTTCATGCAGAAGAGGGAAACCAGGGAAAAGAGAGAGTCGAGGGGAAAAAAAGGGAACGAGAGAAATCATGCAGAAGAGGGAAGCCAGGGAAAAGAGAGAGTCGAGGGAAAAGAAGGGAAACAGAGAGTTCATGAAAAAGAGGGAAAGCAGGGAAAAGAGAGAGTCGATGGAAAAGAAGGTGGAGAAAGAGTTCATGCAGAAGAGGGAAACCAGGAAAAAGAGAGAGACGAGGGAAAAGAATAGAAAGAGAGTTAATGCAGAAGAGCGAAACCCGGCAAAAGAGAGAGTCGATGGAAACGAAGGGGAAGAGAGAGCTCAAGGAAAAGAGGGACGCCGGGGAAAAGAGAGAGTCGGGGGAAAAGAATAGAAAGAGAGAGTTCATGGAAAAGAGGGACGCTAGGGAAAAGAGTCACTTGAGGGGAAAAGAGCTAAAAGAGAGAGGTAATGCAGAAGAGGGAAACTAGGGAAAAGAGAGAGTCGAGGGAATAGAAGGTGAAGAAAGAGTTCATGCAGAAGAGGGAAACCAGGAAAAAGAGAGAGTCGAGGGAAAAGAAGGGAAACAGAGAGTTCATGAAAAAGAGGGAAACCAGGGAAAAGAGAGAGTCGATGGAAAAGAAGGTGGAGAAACCGTTCATGCAGAAGAGGGAAAGCAGGGAAAAGAGAGAGTCGAGGGAAAAGAAGGGGAAGAGAGAGTTCATGGAAAAGAGGGACGGCACGGAAAAGAGTCATGCGACGGGAAAAGAGCTAAAAGAGAGAGGTAATGAAGAAGAGGGAAACTAGGGAAAAGAGAGAGTCGAGGGGAAAAAAAAGGGAACGAGAAAAATCATGCCGAAGAGGGAAAGCAGGGAAAAGAGAGAGTCGATGGAAAAGAAGGTGGAGAAAGAGTTCATGCAGAAGAGGGAAACCAGGGAAAAGAGAGAGTCGAGGGGAAAAAAAGGGAACGAGAGAAATCATGCAGAAGAGGGAAGCCAGGGAAAAGAGAGAGTCGAGGGAAAAGAAGGGAAACAGAGAGTTCATGAAAAAGAGGGAAACCAGGGAAAAGAGAGAGTCGATGGAAAAGAAGGTGGAGAAACAGTTCATGCAGAAGAGGGAAACCAGGAAAAAGAGAGAGTCGAGGGAAAAGAAGGGGAAGAGAGAGTTCATGGAAAAGAGGGACGCCAGGGAAAAGAGTCACTTGAGGGGAAAAGAGCTAAAAGAGAGAGGTAATGCAGAAGAGGGAAACCAGGGAAAAGAGAGAGTCGAGGGAAAAGAATAGAAAGAGAGTTAATGCAGAAGAGCGAAACCCGGCAAAAGAGAGAGTCGATGGAAACGAAGGGGAAGAGAGAGCTCAAGGAAAAGAGGGACGCCGGGGAAAAGAGAGAGTCGGGGGAAAAGAATAGAAAGAGAGAGTTCATGGAAAAGAGGGACGCTAGGGAAAAGAGTCACTTGAGGGGAAAAGAGCTAAAAGAGAGAGGTAATGCAGAAGAGGGAAACTAGGGAAAAGAGAGAGTCGAGGGGAAAAAAAAGGGAACGAGAAAAATCATGCCGAAGAGGGAAAGCAGGGAAAAGAGAGAGTCGATGGAAAAGAAGGTGGAGAAAGAGTTCATGCAGAAGAGGGAAACCAGGGAAAAGAGAGAGTCGAGGGGAAAAAAAGGGAACGAGAGAAATCATGCAGAAGAGGGAAGCCAGGGAAAAGAGAGCGTCGAGGGAAAAGAATAGAAAGAGAGAGTTAATGCAGAAGAGGGAAACCCGGGAAAAGAGAGAGTCGAGGGAAAAAAAGGGGAAGAGAGAGCTCAAGGAAAAGAGGGACGCCGGGGAAAAGTGAGAGTCGGGGGAAAAGAATAGAGAGAGAGAGTTCATGGAAAAGAGGGACGCTAGGGAAAAGAGTCACTTGAGGGGAAAAGAGCTAAAAGAGAGAGGTAATGCAGAAGAGGGAAACCAGGGAAAAGAGAGAGTCGAGGGAATAGAAGGTGAAGAAAGAGTTCATGCAGAAGAGGGAAACCAGGAAAAAGAGAGAGTCGAGGGAAAAGAATAGAAAGAGAGTTAATGCAGAAGAGCGAAACCCGGGAAAAGAGAAAGTCAATGGAAATGAAGGGGAAGAGAGAGCTCAAGGAAAAGAGGGACGCCGGGGAAAAGAGCGAGTCGAGGGAAAAGAAGGGAAAGAGAGAGTTAATGCAGAAGAGGGACGCCAGGGAAAAGAGTCACTCGAGGGGAAAAGAGCTAAAAGAGACAGGTAATGCAGAAGAGGGAAACCAGGGAAAAGAGAGAGTCGAGGGAATAGAAGGTGAAGAAAGAGTTCATGCAGAAGAGGGAAACCAGGGAAAAGAGAGAGTCGATGGAACGAAGGGGAAGAGAGAGCTCAAGGAAAAGAGGGACGCCGGGGAAAAGAGAGAGTCGGGGGAAAAGAATAGAAAGAGAGAGTTCATGGAAAAGAGGGACGCTAGGGAAAAGAGTCACTTGAGGGGAAAAGAGCTAAAAGAGAGAGGTAATGCAGAAGAGGGAAACTAGGGAAAAGAGAGAGTCGAGGGAATAGAAGGTGAAGAAAGAGTTCATGCAGAAGAGGGAAACCAGGGAAAAGAGAGAGTCGAGGGAAAAGAAGGGAAACAGAGAGTTCATGAAAAAGAGGGAAACCAGGGAAAAGAGAGAGTCGATGGAAAAGAAGGTGGAGAAACCGTTCATGCAGAAGAGGGAAAGCAGGGAAAAGAGAGAGTCGAGGGAAAAGAAGGGGAAGAGAGAGTTCATGGAAAAGAGGGACGCCACGGAAAAGAGTCATGCGACGGGAAAAGAGCTAAAAGAGAGAGGTAATGAAGAAGAGGGAAACTAGGGAAAAGAGAGAGTCGAGGGGAAAAAAAAGGGAACGAGAAAAATCATGCCGAAGAGGGAAAGCAGGGAAAAGAGAGAGTCGATGGAAAAGAAGGTGGAGAAAGAGTTCATGCAGAAGAAGGAAACCAGGGAAAAGAGAGAGTCGAGGGGAAAAAAAGGGAACGAGAGAAATCATGCAGAAGAGGGAAGCCAGGGAAAAGAGAGAGTCGAGGGAAAAGAAGGGAAACAGAGAGTTCATGAAAAATAGGGAAACCAGGGAAAAGAGAGAGTCGATGGAAAAGAAGGTGGAGAAACAGTTCATGCAGAAGAGGGAAACCAGGAAAAAGAGAGAGTCGAGCGAAAAGAAGGGGAAGAGAGAGTTCATGGAAAAGAGGGACGCCAGGGAAGAGTCACTTGAGGGGAAAAGAGCTAAAAGAGAGAGGTAATGCAGAAGAGGGAAACCAGGGAAAAGAGAGAGTCGAGGGAAAAGAAGGTGAAGAAAGAGTTCATGCAGAAGAGGGAAACCCGGCAAAAGAGAGAGTCGATGGAAACGAAGGGGAAGAGAGAGCTCAAGGAAAAGAGGGACGCCGGGGAAAAGAGAGAGTCGGGGGAAAAGAATAGACAGAGAGAGTTCATGGAAAAGAGGGACGCTAGGGAAAAGAGGGACGCTAGGGAAAAGAGTCACTTGAGGGGAAAAGAGCTAAAAGAGAGAGGTAATGCAGAAGAGGGAAACTAGGGAAAAGAGAGAGTCGAGGGGAAAAAAAAGGGAACGAGAAAAATCATGCCGAAGAGGGAAAGCAGGGAAAAGAGAGAGTCGATGGAAAAGAAGGTGGAGAAAGAGTTCATGCAGAAGAGGGAAACCAGGGAAAAGAGAGAGTCGAGGGGAAAAAAAAGGGAATGAGAAAAATCATGCCGAAGAGGGAAAGCAGGGAAAAGAGAGAGTCGATGGAAAAGAAGGTGGAGAAAGAGTTCATGAAAAAGAGGGAAACCAGGGAAAAGAGAGAGTCGAGGGGAAAAAAAGGGAACGAGAGAAATCATGCAGAAGAGGGAAGCCAGGGTAAAGAGAGCGTCGAGGGAAAAGAATAGAAAGAGAGAGTTAATGCAGAAGAGGGAAACCCGGGAAAAGAGAGAGTCGAGGGAAAAAAAGGGGAAGAGAGAGCTCAAGGAAAAGAGGGACGCCGGGGAAAAGAGAGAGTCGGGGGAAAAGAATAGAAAGAGAGAGTTCATGGAAAAGAGGGACGCTAGGGAAAAGAGTCACTTGAGGGGAAAAGAGCTAAAAGAGAGAGGTAATGCAGAAGAGGGAAACCAGGGAAAAGAGAGAGTCGAGGGAAAAGAAGGTGAAGAAAGAGTTCATGCAGAAGAGGGAAACCAGGGAAAAGAGAGAGTCGAGGGAAAAGAAGGGAAACAGAGAGTTCATGAAAAAGAGGGAAACCAGGGAAAAGAGAGAGTCGATGGAAAAGAAGGTGGAGAAAGAGTTCATGCAGAAGAGGGAAACCAGGAAAAAGAGAGAGTCGAGGGAAAAGAAGGGGAAGAGAGAGTTCATGGAAAAGAGGGACGCCAGGGAAAAGAGTCACTTGAGGGGAAAAGAGCTAAAAGAGAGAGGTAATGCAGAAGAGGGAAACCAGGGAAAAGAGAGAGTCGAGGGAAAAGAATAGAAAGAGAGTTAATGCAGAAGAGCGAAACCCGGCAAAAGAGAGAGTCGATGGAAACGAAGGGGAAGAGAGAGCTCAAGGAAAAGAGGGACGCCGGGGAAAAGAGAGAGTCGGGGGAAAAGAATAGAAAGAGAGAGTAAATGCAAAAGAGGGACGCTAGGGAAAAGAGTCACTTGAGGGGAAAAGAGCTAAAAGAGAGAGGTAATGCAGAAGAGGGAAACTAGGGAAAAGAGAGAGTCGAGGGGAAAAAAAAGGGAACGAGAAAAATCATGCCGAAGAGGGAAAGCAGGGAAAAGAGAGAGTCGATGGAAAAGAAGGTGGAGAAAGAGTTCATGCAGAAGAGGGAAACCAGGGAAAAGAGAGAGTCGAGGGGAAAAAAAAGGGAACGAGAGAAATCATGCAGAAGAGGGAAGCCAGGGAAAAGAGAGCGTCGAGGGAAAAGAATAGAAAGAGAGAGTTAATGCAGAAGAGGGAAACCCGGGAAAAGAGAGAGTCGAGGGAAAAAAAGGGGAAGAGAGAGCTCAAGGAAAAGAGAAACGCCGGGGAAAAGAGAGAGTCGGGGGAAAAGAATAGAAAGAGAGAGTTCATGGAAAAGAGGGACGCTAGGGAAAAGAGTCACTTGAGGGGAAAAGAGCTAAAAGAGAGAGGTAATGCAGAAGAGGGAAACTAGGGAAAAGAGAGAGTCGAGGGGAAAAAAAAGGGAACGAGAAAAATCATGCCGAAGAGGGAAAGCAGGGAAAAGAGAGAGTCGAGGGAATAGAAGGTGAAGAAAGAGTTCATGCAGAAGAGGGAAACCAGGAAAAAGAGAGAGTCGAGGGAAAAGAATAGAAAGAGAGAGTTAATGCAGAAGAGCGAAACCCGGGAAAAGAGAGAGTCAATGGAAATGAAGGGGAAGAGAGAGCTCAAGGAAAAGAGGGACGCCGGGGAAAAGAGCGAGTCGAGGGAAAAGAAGGGAAAGAGAGAGTTAATGCAGAAGAGGGACGCCAGGGAAAAGAGTCACTCGAGGGGAAAAGAGCTAAAAGAGACAGGTAATGCAGAAGAGGGAAACCAGGGAAAAGAGAGAGTCGAGGGAATAGAAGGTGAAGAAAGAGTTCATGCAGAAGAGGGAAACCAGGGAAAAGAGAGAGTCGAGGGAAAAGAAAGGAAACAGAGAGTTCATGAAAAAGAGGGAAACCAGGGAAAAGAGAGAGTCGATGGAAAAGAAGGTGGAGAAACAGTTCATGCAGAAGAGGGAAACCAGGAAAAAGAGAGAGTCGAGGGAAAAGAAGGGGAAGAGAGAAATCATGCAGAAGAGGGAAGCCAGGGAAAAGAGTCACTTTAGGGGAAAAGAGCTAAAAGAGAGAGGTAATGCAGAAGAGGGAAACCAGGGAAAAGAGAGAGTCGAGGGAAAAGAATAGAAAGAGAGTTAATGCAGAAGAGCGAAACCCGGCAAAAGAGAGAGTCGATGGAAACGAAGGGGAAGAGAGAGCTCAAGGAAAAGAGGGACGCCGGGGAAAAGAGAGAGTCGGGGGAAAAGAATAGAAAGAGAGAGTTCATGGAAAAGAGGGACGCTAGGGAAAAGAGTCACTTGAGGGGAAAAGAGCTAAAAGAGAGAGGTAATGCAGAAGAGGGAAACTAGGGAAAAGAGAGAGTCGAGGGAATAGAAGGTGAAGAAAGAGTTCATGCAGAAGAGGGAAACCAGGAAAAAGAGAGAGTCGAGGGAAAAGAAGGGAAACAGAGAGTTCATGAAAAAGAGGGAAACCAGGGAAAAGAGAGAGTCGATGGAAAAGAAGGTGGAGAAACCGTTCATGCAGAAGAGGGAAAGCAGGGAAAAGAGAGAGTCGATGGAAAAGAAGGTGGAGAAAGAGTTCATGCAGAAGAGGGAAACCAGGGAAAAGAGAGAGTCGAGGGGAAAAAAAGGGAACGAGAGAAATCATGCAGAAGAGGGAAGCCAGGGAAAAGAGAGAGTCGAGGGAAAAGAAGGGAAACAGAGAGTTCATGAAAAAGAGGGAAACCAGGGAAAAGAGAGAGTCGATGGAAAAGAAGGTGGAGAAACAGTTCATGCAGAAGAGGGAAACCAGGAAAAAGAGAGAGTCGAGGGAAAAGAAGGGGAAGAGAGAGTTCATGGAAAAGAGGGACGCCAGGGAAAAGAGTCACTTGAGGGGAAAAGAGCTAAAAGAGAGAGGTAATGCAGAAGAGGGAAACCAGGGAAAAGAGAGAGTCGAGGGAAAAGAATAGAAAGAGAGTTAATGCAGAAGAGCGAAACCCGGCAAAAGAGAGAGTCGATGGAAACGAAGGGGAAGAGAGAGCTCAAGGAAAAGAGGGACGCCGGGGAAAAGAGAGAGTCGGGGGAAAAGAATAGAAAGAGAGAGTTCATGGAAAAGAGGGACGCTAGGGAAAAGAGTCACTTGAGGGGAAAAGAGCTAAAAGAGAGAGGTAATGCAGAAGAGGGAAACTAGGGAAAAGAGAGAGTCGAGGGGAAAAAAAAGGGAACGAGAAAAATTATGCCGAAGAGGGAAAGCAGGGAAAAGAGAGAGTCGATGGAAAAGAAGGTGGAGAAAGAGTTCATGCAGAAGAGGGAAACCAGGGAAAAGAGAGAGTCGAGGGGAAAAAAAAGGGAACGAGAGAAATCATGCAGAAGAGGGAAGCCAGGGAAAAGAGAGCGTCGAGGGAAAAGAATAGAAAGAGAGAGTTAATGCAGAAGAGGGAAACCCGGGAAAAGAGAGAGTCGAGGGAAAAAAAGGGGAAGAGAGAGCTCAAGGAAAAGAGGGACGCCGGGGAAAAGTGAGAGTCGGGGGAAAAGAATAGAGAGAGAGAGTTCATGGAAAAGAGGGACGCTAGGGAAAAGAGTCACTTGAGGGGAAAAGAGCTAAAAGAGAGAGGTAATGCAGAAGAGGGAAACCAGGGAAAAGAGAGAGTCGAGGGAATAGAAGGTGAAGAAAGAGTTCATGCAGAAGAGGGAAACCAGGAAAAAGAGAGAGTCGAGGGAAAAGAATAGAAAGAGAGAGTTAATGCAGAAGAGCGAAACCCGGGAAAAGAGAAAGTCAATGGAAATGAAGGGGAAGAGAGAGCTCAAGGAAAAGAGGGACGCCGGGGAAAAGAGCGAGTCGAGGGAAAAGAAGGGAAAGAGAGAGTTAATGCAGAAGAGGGACGCCAGGGAAAAGAGTCACTCGAGGGGAAAAGAGCTAAAAGAGACAGGTAATGCAGAAGAGGGAAACCAGGGAAAAGAGAGAGTCGAGGGAATAGAAGGTGAAGAAAGAGTTCATGCAGAAGAGGGAAACCAGGGAAAAGAGAGAGTCGAGGGAAAAGAAAGGAAACAGAGAGTTCATGAAAAAGAGGGAAACCAGGGAAAAGAGAGAGTCGATGGAAAAGAAGGTGGAGAAACAGTTCATGCAGAAGAGGGAAACCAGGAAAAAGAGAGAGTCGAGGGAAAAGAAGGGGAAGAGAGAGTTCATGGAAAAGAGGGACGCCAGGGAAAAGAGTCACTTGAGGGGAAAAGAGCTAAAAGAGAGAGGTAATGCAGAAGAGGGAAACCAGGGAAAAGAGAGAGTCGAGGGAAAAGAATAGAAAGAGAGTTAATGCAGAAGAGCGAAACCCGGCAAAAGAGAGAGTCGATGGAACGAAGGGGAAGAGAGAGCTCAAGGAAAAGAGGGACGCCGGGGAAAAGAGAGAGTCGGGGGAAAAGAATAGACAGGGAGAGTTCATGGAAAAGAGGGACGCTAGGGAAAAGAGTCACTTGAGGGGAAAAGAGCTAAAAGAGAGAGGTAATGCAGAAGAGGGAAACTAGGGAAAAGAGAGAGTCGAGGGGAAAAAAAAGGGAACGAGAAAAATCATGCCGAAGAGGGAAAGCAGGGAAAAGAGAGAGTCGATGGAAAAGAAGGTGGAGAAAGAGTTCATGCAGAAGAGGGAAACCAGGGAAAAGAGAGAGTCGAGGGAAAAGAAAGGAAACAGAGAGTTCATGAAAAAGAGGGACGCCAGGGAAAAGAGTCAGTCAAGGGGAAAGGAGCTAAAAGAGACAGGTAATGCAGAAGAGGGAAACCAGGGAAAAGAGAGTGTCGAGGGAAAAGAAGGTGGAGAAAAAGTTCATGCAGAAGAGGGAAAACAGGAAAAAGAGAGAGTCGAGGGAAAAGAATGGAAAGAGAGAGTTAATGTAGAAGAGGGAAACCAGGGAAAAGAGAGAGTCGAGGGAAAAGAAGGTGGAGAAAGAGTTCATGCAGAAGAGGGAAACCAGGGAAAAGAGAGAGTCGAGGGGAAAAAAAGGGAACGAGAGAAATCATGCAGAAGAGGGAAGCCAGGGTAAAGAGAACGTCGAGGGAAAAGAATAGAAAGAGAGAGTTAATGCAGAAGAGGGAAACCCGGGAAAAGAGAGAGTCGATGGAAACGAAGGGGAAGAGAGAGCTCAAGGAAAAGAGGGACGCCGGGGAAAAGAGAGAGTCGGGGGAAAAGAATAGAAAGAGAGAGTTCATGGAAAAGAGGGACGCTAGGGAAAAGAGTCACTTGAGGGGAAAAGAGCTAAAAGAGAGAGGTAATGCAGAAGAGGGAAACCAGGGAAAAGAGAGAGTCGAGGGAAAAGAAGGTGAAGAAAGAGTTCATGCAGAAGAGGGAAACCAGGAAAAAGAGAGAGTCGAGGGAAAAGAATAGAAAGAGAGAGTTAATGCAGAAGAGCGAAACCCGGGAAAAGAGAGAGTCGATGGAAATGAAGGGGAAGAGAGAGCTCAAGGAAAAGAGGGACGCCGGGGAAAAGAGAGAGTCGGGGGAAAAGAATAGAAAGAGAGAGTTCATGGAAAAGAGGGACGCCAGGGAAAAGAGTCACTTGAGGGGAAAAGAGCTAAAAGAGAGAAGTAATGCAGAAGAGGGAAACCAGGGAAAAGAGAGAGTCGAGGGAAAAGAAGGTGAAGAAAGAGTTCATGCAGAAGAGGGAAACCAGGGAAAAGAGAGAGTCGAGTGGAAAAAAAGGGAACGAGAGAAATCATGCAGAAGAGGGAAGCCAGGGAAAAGAGAGAGTCGAGGGGAAAAAAAAGGGAACGAGAAAAATCATGCCGAAGAGGGAAAGCAGGGAAAAGAGAGAGTCGAGGGAAAAGAAGGGAAACAGAGAGTTCATGAAAAAGAGGGAAACCAGGGAAAAGAGAGAGTCGATGGAAAAGAAGGTGGAGAAAGAGTTCATGCAGAAGAGGGAAACCAGGGAAAAGAGAGAGTCGAGGGAAAAGAAGGGGAAGAGAGAGTTCATGGAAAAGAGGGACGCCAGGGAAAAGAGTCACTTGAGGGGAAAAGAGCTAAAAGAGAGAGGTAATGCAGAAGAGGGAAACCAGGGCAAAGAGAGAGTCGAGGGAAAAGAATAGAAAGAGAGTTAATGCAGAAGAGCGAAACCCGGGAAAAGAGAGAGTCGATGGAAACGAAGGGGAAGAGAGAGCTCAAGGAAAAGAGGGACGCCGGGGAAAAGAGAGAGTCGGGGGAAAAGAATAGAAAGAGAGAGTTCATGGAAAAGAGGGACGCTAGGGAAAAGAGTCACTTGAGGGGAAAAGAGCTAAAAGAGAGAGGTAATGCAGAAGAGGGAAACCAGGGAAAAGAGAGAGTCGAGAGAATAGAAGGTGAAGAAAGAGTTCATGCAGAAGAGGGAAACCAGGAAAAAGAGAGAGTCGAGGGAAAAGAAGGGAATCAGAGAGTTCATGAAAAAGAGGGAAACCAGGGAAAAGAGAGAGTCGATGGAAACGAAGGGGAAGAGAGAGCTCAAGGAAAAGAGGGACGCCGGGGAAAAGAGTCACTCGAGGGGAAAAGAGCTAAAAGAGACAGGTAATGCAGAAGAGGGAAACCAGGGAAAAGAGAGAGTCGATGGAAAAGAGGGTGGAGAAACAGTTCATGCAGAAGAGGGAAACCAGGAAAAAGAGAGAGTCGAGGGAAAATAATAGAAAGAGAGAGTTAATGCAGAAGAGCGAAACCCGGGAAAAGAGAGAGTCGATGGAAACGAAGGGGAAGAGAGAGCTCAAGGAAAAGAGGGACGCCGGGGAAAAGAGAGAGTCGGGGGAAAAGAATAGAAAGAGAGAGTTCATGGAAAAGAGGGACGCTAGGGAAAAGAGTCACTTGAGGGGAAAAGAGCTAAAAGAGAGAGGTAATGCAGAAGAGGGAAACCAGGGAAAAGAGAGAGTCGAGGGAAAAGAAGGTGAAGAAAGAGTTCATGCAGAAGAGGGAAACCAGGGAAAAGAGAGAGTCGAGGGGAAAAAAAGGGAACGAGAGAAATCATGCAGAAGAGGGAAGCCAGGGAAAAGAGAGAGTCGAGGGAAAAGAAGGGAAACAGAGAGTTCATGAAAAAGAGGGAAACCAGGGAAAAGAGAGAGTCGATGGAAAAGAAGGTGGAGAAACAGTTCATGCAGAAAAGGGAAACCAGGAAAAAGAGAGGGTCGAGGGAAAAGAAGGGGAAGAGAGAGTTCATGGAAAAGAGGGACGCCACGGAAAAGAGTCACTTGAGGGGAAAAGAGCTAAAAGAGAGAGGTAATGCAGAAGAGGGACGCCAGGGAAAAGAGTCACTCGAGGGGAAAGGAGCTAAAAGAGACAGGTAATGCAGAAGAGGGAAACCAGGGAAAAGAGAGTGTCGAGGGAAAAGAAGGTGGAGAAAAAGTTCATGCAGAAGAGGGAAACCAGGGAAAAGAGAGAGTCGGGGGAAAAGAATAGAAAGAGAGAGTTCATGGAAAAGAGGGACGCTAGGGAAAAGAGTCACTTGAGGGGAAAAGAGCTAAAAGAGAGAGGTAATGCAGAAGAGGGAAACTAGGGAAAAGAGAGAGTCGAGGGGAAAAAAAAGGGAACGAGAAAAATCATGCCGAAGAAGGAAAGCAGGGAAAAGAGAGAGTCGATGGAAAAGAAGGTGGAGAAAGAGTTCATGCAGAAGAGGGAAACCAGGGAAAAGAGAGAGTCGAGGGGAAAAAAAGGGAACGAGAGAAATCATGCAGAAGAGGGAAGCCAGGGAGAAGAGAGAGTCGATGGAAACGAAGGGGAAGAGAGAGCTCAAGGAAAAGAGGGAAACCAGGGAAAAGAGAGAGTCGATGGAAAAGAAGGTGGAGAAACAGTTCATGCAGAAGAGGGAAACCAGGGAAAAGAGAGAGTCGAGGGGAAAAAAAAGGGAACGAGAGAAATCATGCAGAAGAGGGAAGCCAGGGAAAAGAGAGCGTCGAGGGAAAAGAATAGAAAGAGAGAGTTAATGCAGAAGAGGGAAAACCGGGAAAAGAGAGAGTCGAGGGAAAAAAAGGGGAAGAGAGAGCTCAAGGAAAAGAGGGACGCCGGGGAAAAGTGAGAGTCGGGGGAAAAGAATAGAGAGAGAGAGTTCATGGAAAAGAGGGACGCTAGGGAAAAGAGTCACTTGAGGGGAAAAGAGCTAAAAGAGAGAGGTAATGCAGAAGAGGGAAACCAGGGAAAAGAGAGAGTCGAGGGAATAGAAGGTGAAGAAAGAGTTCATGCAGAAGAGGGAAACCAGGAAAAAGAGAGAGTCGAGGGAAAAGAATAGAAAGAGAGAGTTAATGCAGAAGAGCGAAACCCGGGAAAAGAGAGAGTCGATGGAAATGAAGGGGAAGAGAGAGCTCAAGGAAAAGAGGGACGCCGGGGAAAAGAGCGAGTCGAGGGAAAAGAAGGGAAAGAGAGAGTTAATGCAGAAGAGGGACGCCAGGGAAAAGAGTCACTCGAGGGGAAAAGAGCTAAAAGAGACAGGTAATGCAGAAGAGGGAAACCAGGGAAAAGAGAGAGTCGAGGGAATAGAAGGTGAAGAAAGAGTTCATGCAGAAGAGGGAAACCAGGGAAAAGAGAGAGTCGAGGGAAAAGAAGGGGAAGAGAGAGTTCATGGAAAAGAGGGACGCCAGGGAAAAGAGTCACTTGAGGGGAAAAGAGCTAAAAGAGAGAGGTAATGCAGAAGAGGGAAACTAGGGAAAAGAGAGACTCGAGGGGAAAAAAAAGGGAACGAGAAAAATCATGCCGAAGAAGGAAAGCAGGGAAAAGAGAGAGTCGATGGAAAAGAAGGTGGAGAAAGAGTTCATGCAGAAGAGGGAAACCAGGGAAAAGAGAGAGTCGAGGGGAAAAAAAGGGAACGAGAGAAATCATGCAGAAGAGGGAAGCCAGGGAAAAGAGAGAGTCGATGGAAACGAAGGGGAAGAGAGAGCTCAAGGAAAAGAGGGAAAGCAGGGAAAAGAGAGCGTCGAGGGAAAAGAATAGAAAGAGAGAGTTAATGCAGAAGAGGGAAACCCGGGAAAAGAGAGAGTCGAGGGAAAAAAAGGGGAAGAGAGAGCTCAAGGAAAAGAGAAACGCCGGGGAAAAGAGAGAGTCGGGGGAAAAGAATAGAAAGAGAGAGTTCATGGAAAAGAGGGACGCTAGGGAAAAGAGTCACTTGAGGGGAAAAGAGCTAAAAGAGAGAGGTAATGCAGAAGAGGGAAACTAGGGAAAAGAGAGAGTCGAGGGGAAAAAAAAGGGAACGAGAAAAATCATGCCGAAGAGGGAAAGCAGGGAAAAGAGAGAGTCGAGGGAATAGAAGGTGAAGAAAGAGTTCATGCAGAAGAGGGAAACCAGGAAAAAGAGAGAGTCGAGGGAAAAGAATAGAAAGAGAGAGTTAATGCAGAAGAGCGAAACCCGGGAAAAGAGAGAGTCAATGGAAATGAAGGGGAAGAGAGAGCTCAAGGAAAAGAGGGACGCCGGGGAAAAGAGCGAGTCGAGGGAAAAGAAGGGAAAGAGAGAGTTAATGCAGAAGAGGGACGCCAGGGAAAAGAGTCACTCGAGGGGAAAAGAGCTAAAAGAGACAGGTAATGCAGAAGAGGGAAACCAGGGAAAAGAGAGAGTCGAGGGAATAGAAGGTGAAGAAAGAGTTCATGCAGAAGAGGGAAACCAGGGAAAAGAGAGAGTCGAGGGAAAAGAAAGGAAACAGAGAGTTCATGAAAAAGAGGGAAACCAGGGAAAAGAGAGAGTCGATGGAAAAGAAGGTGGAGAAACAGTTCATGCAGAAGAGGGAAACCAGGAAAAAGAGAGAGTCGAGGGAAAAGAAGGGGAAGAGAGAAATCATGCAGAAGAGGGAAGCCAGGGAAAAGAGTCACTTTAGGGGAAAAGAGCTAAAAGAGAGAGGTAATGCAGAAGAGGGAAACCAGGGAAAAGAGAGAGTCGAGGGAAAAGAATAGAAAGAGAGTTAATGCAGAAGAGCGAAACCCGGCAAAAGAGAGAGTCGATGGAAACGAAGGGGAAGAGAGAGCTCAAGGAAAAGAGGGACGCCGGGGAAAAGAGAGAGTCGGGGGAAAAGAATAGAAAGAGAGAGTTCATGGAAAAGAGGGACGCTAGGGAAAAGAGTCACTTGAGGGGAAAAGAGCTAAAAGAGAGAGGTAATGCAGAAGAGGGAAACTAGGGAAAAGAGAGAGTCGAGGGAATAGAAGGTGAAGAAAGAGTTCATGCAGAAGAGGGAAACCAGGAAAAAGAGAGAGTCGAGGGAAAAGAAGGGAAACAGAGAGTTCATGAAAAAGAGGGAAACCAGGGAAAAGAGAGAGTCGATGGAAAAGAAGGTGGAGAAACCGTTCATGCAGAAGAGGGAAAGCAGGGAAAAGAGAGAGTCGAGGGAAAAGAAGGGGAAGAGAGAGTTCATGGAAAAGAGGGACGCCACGGAAAAGAGTCATGCGACGGGAAAAGAGCTAAAAGAGAGAGGTAATGAAGAAGAGGGAAACTAGGGAAAAGAGAGAGTCGAGGGGAAAAAAAAGGGAACGAGAAAAATCATGCCGAAGAGGGAAAGCAGGGAAAAGAGAGAGTCGATGGAAAAGAAGGTGGAGAAAGAGTTCATGCAGAAGAGGGAAACCAGGGAAAAGAGAGAGTCGAGGGGAAAAAAAGGGAACGAGAGAAATCATGCAGAAGAGGGAAGCCAGGGAAAAGAGAGAGTCGAGGGAAAAGAAGGGAAACAGAGAGTTCATGAAAAAGAGGGAAACCAGGGAAAAGAGAGAGTCGATGGAAAAGAAGGTGGAGAAACAGTTCATGCAGAAGAGGGAAACCAGGAAAAAGAGAGAGTCGAGGGAAAAGAAGGGGAAGAGAGAGTTCATGGAAAAGAGGGACGCCAGGGAAAAGAGTCACTTGAGGGGAAAAGAGCTAAAAGAGAGAGGTAATGCAGAAGAGGGAAACCAGGGAAAAGAGAGAGTCGAGGGAAAAGAATAGAAAGAGAGTTAATGCAGAAGAGCGAAACCCGGCAAAAGAGAGAGTCGATGGAAACGAAGGGGAAGAGAGAGCTCAAGGAAAAGAGGGACGCCGGGGAAAAGAGAGAGTCGGGGGAAAAGAATAGAAAGAGAGAGTTCATGGAAAAGAGGGACGCTAGGGAAAAGAGTCACTTGAGGGGAAAAGAGCTAAAAGAGAGAGGTAATGCAGAAGAGGGAAACTAGGGAAAAGAGAGAGTCGAGGGGAAAAAAAAGGGAACGAGAAAAATTATGCCGAAGAGGGAAAGCAGGGAAAAGAGAGAGTCGATGGAAAAGAAGGTGGAGAAAGAGTTCATGCAGAAGAGGGAAACCAGGGAAAAGAGAGAGTCGAGGGGAAAAAAAAGGGAACGAGAGAAATCATGCAGAAGAGGGAAGCCAGGGAAAAGAGAGCGTCGAGGGAAAAGAATAGAAAGAGAGAGTTAATGCAGAAGAGGGAAACCCGGGAAAAGAGAGAGTCGAGGGAAAAAAAGGGGAAGAGAGAGCTCAAGGAAAAGAGGGACGCCGGGGAAAAGTGAGAGTCGGGGGAAAAGAATAGAGAGAGAGAGTTCATGGAAAAGAGGGACGCTAGGGAAAAGAGTCACTTGAGGGGAAAAGAGCTAAAAGAGAGAGGTAATGCAGAAGAGGGAAACCAGGGAAAAGAGAGAGTCGAGGGAATAGAAGGTGAAGAAAGAGTTCATGCAGAAGAGGGAAACCAGGAAAAAGAGAGAGTCGAGGGAAAAGAATAGAAAGAGAGAGTTAATGCAGAAGAGCGAAACCCGGGAAAAGAGAAAGTCAATGGAAATGAAGGGGAAGAGAGAGCTCAAGGAAAAGAGGGACGCCGGGGAAAAGAGCGAGTCGAGGGAAAAGAAGGGAAAGAGAGAGTTAATGCAGAAGAGGGACGCCAGGGAAAAGAGTCACTCGAGGGGAAAAGAGCTAAAAGAGACAGGTAATGCAGAAGAGGGAAACCAGGGAAAAGAGAGAGTCGAGGGAATAGAAGGTGAAGAAAGAGTTCATGCAGAAGAGGGAAACCAGGGAAAAGAGAGAGTCGAGGGAAAAGAAAGGAAACAGAGAGTTCATGAAAAAGAGGGAAACCAGGGAAAAGAGAGAGTCGATGGAAAAGAAGGTGGAGAAACAGTTCATGCAGAAGAGGGAAACCAGGAAAAAGAGAGAGTCGAGGGAAAAGAAGGGGAAGAGAGAGTTCATGGAAAAGAGGGACGCCAGGGAAAAGAGTCACTTGAGGGGAAAAGAGCTAAAAGAGAGAGGTAATGCAGAAGAGGGAAACCAGGGAAAAGAGAGAGTCGAGGGAAAAGAATAGAAAGAGAGTTAATGCAGAAGAGCGAAACCCGGCAAAAGAGAGAGTCGATGGAACGAAGGGGAAGAGAGAGCTCAAGGAAAAGAGGGACGCCGGGGAAAAGAGAGAGTCGGGGGAAAAGAATAGACAGGGAGAGTTCATGGAAAAGAGGGACGCTAGGGAAAAGAGTCACTTGAGGGGAAAAGAGCTAAAAGAGAGAGGTAATGCAGAAGAGGGAAACTAGGGAAAGGAGAGAGTCGAGGGGAAAAAAAAGGGAACGAGAAAAATCATGCCGAAGAGGGAAAGCAGGGAAAAGAGAGAGTCGATGGAAAAGAAGGTGGAGAAAGAGTTCATGCAGAAGAGGGAAACCAGGGAAAAGAGAGAGTCGAGGGAAAAGAAAGGAAACAGAGAGTTCATGAAAAAGAGGGACGCCAGGGAAAAGAGTCAGTCAAGGGGAAAGGAGCTAAAAGAGACAGGTAATGCAGAAGAGGGAAACCAGGGAAAAGAGAGTGTCGAGGGAAAAGAAGGTGGAGAAAAAGTTCATGCAGAAGAGGGAAAACAGGAAAAAGAGAGAGTCGAGGGAAAAGAATGGAAAGAGAGAGTTAATGTAGAAGAGGGAAACCAGGGAAAAGAGAGAGTCGAGGGAAAAGAAGGTGGAGAAAGAGTTCATGCAGAAGAGGGAAACCAGGGAAAAGAGAGAGTCGAGGGGAAAAAAAGGGAACGAGAGAAATCATGCAGAAGAGGGAAGCCAGGGTAAAGAGAACGTCGAGGGAAAAGAATAGAAAGAGAGAGTTAATGCAGAAGAGGGAAACCCGGGAAAAGAGAGAGTCGAGGGAAAAAAAGGGGAAGAGAGAGCTCAAGGAAAAGAGGGACGCCGGGGAAAAGAGAGAGTCGGGGGAAAAGAATAGAAAGAGAGAGTAAATGCAAAAGAGGGACGCTAGGGAAAAGAGTCACTTGAGGGGAAAAGAGCTAAAAGAGAGAGGTAATGCAGAAGAGGGAAACCAGGGAAAAGAGAGAGTCGAGGGAAAAGAAGGTGAAGAAAGAGTTCATGCAGAAGAGGGAAACCAGGAAAAAGAGAGAGTCGAGGGAAAAGAATAGAAAGAGAGAGTTAATGCAGAAGAGCGAAACCCGGGAAAAGAGAGAGTCGATGGAAATGAAGGGGAAGAGAGAGCTCAAGGAAAAGAGGGACGCCGGGGAAAAGAGAGAGTCGGGGGAAAAGAATAGAAAGAGAGAGTTCATGGAAAAGAGGGACGCCAGGGAAAAGAGTCACTTGAGGGGAAAAGAGCTAAAAGAGAGAAGTAATGCAGAAGAGGGAAACCAGGGAAAAGAGAGAGTCGAGGGAAAAGAAGGTGAAGAAAGAGTTCATGCAGAAGAGGGAAACCAGGGAAAAGAGAGAGTCGAGTGGAAAAAAAGGGAACGAGAGAAATCATGCAGAAGAGGGAAGCCAGGGAAAAGAGAGAGTCGAGGGGAAAAAAAAGGGAACGAGAAAAATCATGCCGAAGAGGGAAAGCAGGGAAAAGAGAGAGTCGAGGGAAAAGAAGGGAAACAGAGAGTTCATGAAAAAGAGGGAAACCAGGGAAAAGAGAGAGTCGATGGAAAAGAAGGTGGAGAAAGAGTTCATGCAGAAGAGGGAAACCAGGGAAAAGAGAGAGTCGAGGGAAAAGAAGGGGAAGAGAGAGTTCATGGAAAAGAGGGACGCCAGGGAAAAGAGTCACTTGAGGGGAAAAGAGCTAAAAGAGAGAGGTAATGCAGAAGAGGGAAACCAGGGCAAAGAGAGAGTCGAGGGAAAAGAATAGAAAGAGAGTTAATGCAGAAGAGCGAAACCCGGGAAAAGAGAGAGTCGATGGAAACGAAGGGGAAGAGAGAGCTCAAGGAAAAGAGGGACGCCGGGGAAAAGAGAGAGTCGGGGGAAAAGAATAGAAAGAGAGAGTTCATGGAAAAGAGGGACGCTAGGGAAAAGAGTCACTTGAGGGGAAAAGAGCTAAAAGAGAGAGGTAATGCAGAAGAGGGAAACCAGGGAAAAGAGAGAGTCGAGAGAATAGAAGGTGAAGAAAGAGTTCATGCAGAAGAGGGAAACCAGGAAAAAGAGAGAGTCGAGGGAAAAGAAGGGAATCAGAGAGTTCATGAAAAAGAGGGAAACCAGGGAAAAGAGAGAGTCGATGGAAACGAAGGGGAAGAGAGAGCTCAAGGAAAAGAGGGACGCCGGGGAAAAGAGTCACTCGAGGGGAAAAGAGCTAAAAGAGACAGGTAATGCAGAAGAGGGAAACCAGGGAAAAGAGAGAGTCGATGGAAAAGAGGGTGGAGAAACAGTTCATGCAGAAGAGGGAAACCAGGAAAAAGAGAGAGTCGAGGGAAAATAATAGAAAGAGAGAGTTAATGCAGAAGAGCGAAACCCGGGAAAAGAGAGAGTCGATGGAAACGAAGGGGAAGAGAGAGCTCAAGGAAAAGAGGGACGCCGGGGAAAAGAGAGAGTCGGGGGAAAAGAATAGAAAGAGAGAGTTCATGGAAAAGAGGGACGCTAGGGAAAAGAGTCACTTGAGGGGAAAAGAGCTAAAAGAGAGAGGTAATGCAGAAGAGGGAAACCAGGGAAAAGAGAGAGTCGAGGGAAAAGAAGGTGAAGAAAGAGTTCATGCAGAAGAGGGAAACCAGGGAAAAGAGAGAGTCGAGGGGAAAAAAAGGGAACGAGAGAAATCATGCAGAAGAGGGAAGCCAGGGAAAAGAGAGAGTCGAGGGAAAAGAAGGGAAACAGAGAGTTCATGAAAAAGAGGGAAACCAGGGAAAAGAGAGAGTCGATGGAAAAGAAGGTGGAGAAACAGTTCATGCAGAAAAGGGAAACCAGGAAAAAGAGAGGGTCGAGGGAAAAGAAGGGGAAGAGAGAGTTCATGGAAAAGAGGGACGCCACGGAAAAGAGTCACTTGAGGGGAAAAGAGCTAAAAGAGAGAGGTAATGCAGAAGAGGGACGCCAGGGAAAAGAGTCACTCGAGGGGAAAGGAGCTAAAAGAGACAGGTAATGCAGAAGAGGGAAACCAGGGAAAAGAGAGTGTCGAGGGAAAAGAAGGTGGAGAAAAAGTTCATGCAGAAGAGGGAAACCAGGGAAAAGAGAGAGTCGGGGGAAAAGAATAGAAAGAGAGAGTTCATGGAAAAGAGGGACGCTAGGGAAAAGAGTCACTTGAGGGGAAAAGAGCTAAAAGAGAGAGGTAATGCAGAAGAGGGAAACTAGGGAAAAGAGAGAGTCGAGGGGAAAAAAAAGGGAACGAGAAAAATCATGCCGAAGAAGGAAAGCAGGGAAAAGAGAGAGTCGATGGAAAAGAAGGTGGAGAAAGAGTTCATGCAGAAGAGGGAAACCAGGGAAAAGAGAGAGTCGAGGGGAAAAAAAGGGAACGAGAGAAATCATGCAGAAGAGGGAAGCCAGGGAGAAGAGAGAGTCGATGGAAACGAAGGGGAAGAGAGAGCTCAAGGAAAAGAGGGAAACCAGGGAAAAGAGAGAGTCGATGGAAAAGAAGGTGGAGAAACAGTTCATGCAGAAGAGGGAAACCAGGGAAAAGAGAGAGTCGAGGGGAAAAAAAAGGGAACGAGAGAAATCATGCAGAAGAGGGAAGCCAGGGAAAAGAGAGCGTCGAGGGAAAAGAATAGAAAGAGAGAGTTAATGCAGAAGAGGGAAAACCGGGAAAAGAGAGAGTCGAGGGAAAAAAAGGGGAAGAGAGAGCTCAAGGAAAAGAGGGACGCCGGGGAAAAGTGAGAGTCGGGGGAAAAGAATAGAGAGAGAGAGTTCATGGAAAAGAGGGACGCTAGGGAAAAGAGTCACTTGAGGGGAAAAGAGCTAAAAGAGAGAGGTAATGCAGAAGAGGGAAACCAGGGAAAAGAGAGAGTCGAGGGAATAGAAGGTGAAGAAAGAGTTCATGCAGAAGAGGGAAACCAGGAAAAAGAGAGAGTCGAGGGAAAAGAATAGAAAGAGAGAGTTAATGCAGAAGAGCGAAACCCGGGAAAAGAGAGAGTCGATGGAAATGAAGGGGAAGAGAGAGCTCAAGGAAAAGAGGGACGCCGGGGAAAAGAGCGAGTCGAGGGAAAAGAAGGGAAAGAGAGAGTTAATGCAGAAGAGGGACGCCAGGGAAAAGAGTCACTCGAGGGGAAAAGAGCTAAAAGAGACAGGTAATGCAGAAGAGGGAAACCAGGGAAAAGAGAGAGTCGAGGGAATAGAAGGTGAAGAAAGAGTTCATGCAGAAGAGGGAAACCAGGGAAAAGAGAGAGTCGAGGGAAAAGAAGGGGAAGAGAGAGTTCATGGAAAAGAGGGACGCCAGGGAAAAGAGTCACTTGAGGGGAAAAGAGCTAAAAGAGAGAGGTAATGCAGAAGAGGGAAACTAGGGAAAAGAGAGACTCGAGGGGAAAAAAAAGGGAACGAGAAAAATCATGCCGAAGAAGGAAAGCAGGGAAAAGAGAGAGTCGATGGAAAAGAAGGGGAAGAGAGAGCTCAAGGAAAAGAGGGAAAGCAGGGAAAAGAGAGAGTCGATGGAAAAGAAGGTGGAGAAACAGTTCATGCAGAAGAGGGAAACCAGGGAAAAGAGAGAGTCGAGGGAAAAGAAGGGGAAGAGAGAGTTCATGGAAAAGAGGGACGCCAGGGAAAAGAGTCACTTGAGGGGAAAAGAGCTAAAAGAGAGAGGTAATGCAGAAGAGGGAAACCAGGGAAAAGAGAGAGTCGAGGGAAAAGAATAGAAAGAGAGTTAATGCAGAAGAGCAAAACCCGGCAAAAGAGAGAGTCGATGGAAACGAAGGGGAAGAGAGAGCTCAAGGAAAAGAGGGACGCCGGGGAAAAGAGAGAGTCGGGGGAAAAGAATAGAAAGAGAGAGTTCATAGAAAAGAGGGACGCTAGGGAAAAGAGTCACTTGAGGGGAAAAGAGCTAAAAGAGAGAGGTAATGCAGAAGAGGGAAACTAGGGAAAAGAGAGAGTCGAGGGGAAAAAAAAGGGAACGAGAAAAATCATGCCGAAGAGGGAAAGCAGGGAAAAGAGAGAGTCGATGGAAAAGAAGGTGGAGAAAGAGTTCATGCAGAAGAGGGAAACCAGGGAAAAGAGAGAGTCGAGGGGAAAAAAAAGGGAACGAGAGAAATCATGCAGAAGAGGGAAGCCAGGGAAAAGAGAGCGTCGAGGGAAAAGAATATAAAGAGAGAGTTAATGCAGAAGAGGGAAACCCGGGAAAAGAGAGAGTCGAGGGAAAAAAAGGGGAAGAGAGAGCTCAAGGAAAAGAGGGACGCCGGGGAAAAGTGAGAGTCGGGGGAAAAGAATAGAGAGAGAGAGTTCATGGAAAAGAGGGACGCTAGGGAAAAGAGTCACTTGAGGGGAAAAGAGCTAAAAGAGAGAGGTAATGCAGAAGAGGGAAACCAGGGAAAAGAGAGAGTCGAGGGAATAGAAGGTGAAGAAAGAGTTCATGCAGAAGAGGGAAACCAGGAAAAAGAGAGACTCGAGGGAAAAGAATAGAAAGAGAGAGTTAATGCAGAAGAGCGAAACCCGGGAAAAGAGAGAGTCGATGGAAATGAAGGGGAAGAGAGAGCTCAAGGAAAAGAGGGACGCCGGGGAAAAGAGCGAGTCGAGGGAAAAGAAGGGAAAGAGAGAGTTAATGCAGAAGAGGGACGCCAGGGAAAAGAGTCACTCGAGGGGAAAAGAGCTAAAAGAGACAGGTAATGCAGAAGAGGGAAACCAGGGAAAAGAGAGAGTCGAGGGAATAGAAGGTGAAGAAAGAGTTCATGCAGAAGAGGGAAACCAGGGAAAAGAGAGAGTCGAGGGAAAAGAAGGGGAAGAGAGAGTTCATGGAAAAGAGGGACGCCAGGGAAAAGAGTCACTTGAGGGGAAAAGAGCTAAAAGAGAGAGGTAATGCAGAAGAGGGAAACTAGGGAAAAGAGAGACTCGAGGGGAAAAAAAAGGGAACGAGAAAAATCATGCCGAAGAAGGAAAGCAGGGAAAAGAGAGAGTCGATGGAAAAGAAGGTGGAGAAAGAGTTCATGCAGAAGAGGGAAACCAGGGAAAAGAGAGAGTCGAGGGGAAAAAAAGGGAACGAGAGAAATCATGCAGAAGAGGGAAGCCAGGGAAAAGAGAGAGTCGATGGAAACGAAGGGGAAGAGAGAGCTCAAGGAAAAGAGGGAAAGCAGGGAAAAGAGAGAGTCGATGGAAAAGAAGGTGGAGAAACAGTTCATGCAGAAGAGGGAAACCAGGAAAAAGAGAGAGTCGAGGGAAAAGAAGGGGAAGAGAGAGTTCATGGAAAAGAGGGACGCCAGGGAAAAGAGTCACTTGAGGGGAAAAGAGCTAAAAGAGAGAGGTAATGCAGAAGAGGGAAACCAGGGAAAAGAGAGAGTCGAGGGAAAAGAATAGAAAGAGAGTTAATGCAGAAGAGCGAAACCCGGCAAAAGAGAGAGTCGATGGAAACGAAGGGGAAGAGAGAGCTCAAGGAAAAGAGGGACGCCGGGGAAAAGAGAGAGTCGGGGGAAAAGAATAGAAAGAGAGAGTTCATAGAAAAGAGGGACGCTAGGGAAAAGAGTCACTTGAGGGGAAAAGAGCTAAAAGAGAGAGGTAATGCAGAAGAGGGAAACTAGGGAAAAGAGAGAGTCGAGGGGAAAAAAAAGGGAACGAGAAAAATCATGCCGAAGAGGGAAAGCAGGGAAAAGAGAGAGTCGATGGAAAAGAAGGTGGAGAAAGAGTTCATGCAGAAGAGGGAAACCAGGGAAAAGAGAGAGTCGAGGGGAAAAAAAAGGGAACGAGAGAAATCATGCAGAAGAGGGAAGCCAGGGAAAAGAGAGCATCGAGGGAAAAGAATATAAAGAGAGAGTTAATGCAGAAGAGGGAAACCCGGGAAAAGAGAGAGTCGAGGGAAAAAAAGGGGAAGAGAGAGCTCAAGGAAAAGAGGGACGCCGGGGAAAAGTGAGAGTCGGGGGAAAAGAATAGAGAGAGAGAGTTCATGGAAAAGAGGGACGCTAGGGAAAAGAGTCACTTGAGGGGAAAAGAGCTAAAAGAGAGAGGTAATGCAGAAGAGGGAAACCAGGGAAAAGAGAGAGTCGAGGGAATAGAAGGTGAAGAAAGAGTTCATGCAGAAGAGGGAAACCAGGAAAAAGAGAGAGTCGAGGGAAAAGAATAGAAAGAGAGAGTTAATGCAGAAGAGCGAAACCCGGGAAAAGAGAGAGTCGATGGAAATGAAGGGGAAGAGAGAGCTCAAGGAAAAGAGGGACGCCGGGGAAAAGAGCGAGTCGAGGGAAAAGAAGGGAAAGAGAGAGTTAATGCAGAAGAGGGACGCCAGGGAAAAGAGTCACTCGAGGGGAAAAGAGCTAAAAGAGACAGGTAATGCAGAAGAGGGAAACCAGGGAAAAGAGAGAGTCGAGGGAAAAGAATAGAAAGAGAGTTAATGCAGAAGAGCGAAACCCGGCAAAAGAGAGAGTCGATGGAAACGAAGGGGAAGAGAGAGCTCAAGGAAAAGAGGGACGCCGGGGAAAAGAGAGAGTCGGGGGAAAAGAATAGAAAGAGAGAGTTCATAGAAAAGAGGGACGCTAGGGAAAAGAGTCACTTGAGGGGAAAAGAGCTAAAAGAGAGAGGTAATGCAGAAGAGGGAAACTAGGGAAAAGAGAGAGTCGAGGGGAAAAAAAAGGGAACGAGAAAAATCATGCCGAAGAGGGAAAGCAGGGAAAAGAGAGAGTCGATGGAAAAGAAGGTGGAGAAAGAGTTCATGCAGAAGAGGGAAACCAGGGAAAAGAGAGAGTCGAGGGGAAAAAAAGGGAACGAGAGAAATCATGCAGAAGAGGGAAGCCAGGGAAAAGAGAGAGTCGATGGAAACGAAGGGGAAGAGAGAGCTCAAGGAAAAGAGGGAAAGCAGGGAAAAGAGAGAGTCGATGGAAAAGAAGGTGGAGAAAGAGTTCATGCAGAAGAGGGAAACCAGGAAAAAGAGAGAGTCGAGGGAAAAGAAGGGGAAGAGAGAGTTCATGGAAAAGAGGGACGCCAGGGAAAAGAGTCACTTGAGGGGAAAAGAGCTAAAAGAGAGAGGTAATGCAGAAGAGGGAAACCAGGGAAAAGAGAGAGTCGAGGGAAAAGAATAGAAAGAGAGTTAATGCAGAAGAGCGAAACCCGGCAAAAGAGAGAGTCGATGGAAACGAAGGGGAAGAGAGAGCTCAAGGAAAAGAGGGACGCCGGGGAAAAGAGAGAGTCGGGGGAAAAGAATAGAAAGAGAGAGTTCATGGAAAAGAGGGACGCTAGGGAAAAGAGTCACTTGAGGGGAAAAGAGCTAAAAGAGAGAGGTAATGCAGAAGAGGGAAACCAGGGAAAAGAGAGAGTCGAGGGAATAGAAGGTGAAGAAAGAGTTCATGCAGAAGAGGGAAACCAGGGAAAAGAGAGAGTCGAGGGAATAGAAGGTGAAGAAAGAGTTCATGCAGAAGAGCGAAACCCGGGAAAAGAGAGAGTCGATGGAAATGAAGGGGAAGAGAGAGCTCAAGGAAAAGAGGGACGCCGGGGAAAAGAGTCACTTGAGGGGGAAAGAGCTAAAAGAGAGAGGTAATGCAGAAGAGGGAAACCAGGGAAAAGAGAGAGTCGAGGGAATAGAAGGTGAAGAGAGAGTTCATGCAGAAGGGGGAAACCAGGAAAAAGAGAGAGTCGAGGGAAAAGAAGGGAAAGAGAGAGTTAATGTAGAAGAGGGACGCCAGGGAAAAGAGTCACTCGAGGGGAAAGGAGCTAAAAGAGACAGGTAATGCAGAAGAGGGAAACCAGGGAAAAGAGAGTGTCGAGGGAAAAGAAGGTGGAGAAAAAGTTCATGCAGAAGAGGGAAACCAGGGAAAAGAGAGAGTCGAGGGAAAAGAATGGAAAGAGAGAGTTAATGCAGAAGAGGGAAACCAGGGAAAAGAGAGAGTCGAGGGAAAAGAAGGGAAACAGAGAGTTCATGAAAAAGAGGGAAACCAGGGAAAAGAGAGAGTCGAGGGAAAAGAAGGTGGAGAAACAGTTCATGCAGAAGAGGGAAACCAGGAAAAAGAGAGAGTCGAGGGAAAAGAAGGGGAAGAGAGAGTTCATGGAAAAGAGGGACGCCACGGAAAAGAGTCATGCGACGGGAAAAGAGCTAAAAGAGAGACGTAATGCAGAAGAGGGAAACTAGGGAAAAGAGAGAGTCGAGGGGAAAAAAAAGGGAACGAGAAAAATCATGCCGAAGAGGGAAAGCAGGGAAAAGAGAGAGTCGATGGAAAAGAAGGTGGAGAAAGAGTTCATGCAGAAGAGGGAAACCAGGGAAAAGAGAGAGTCGAGGGGAAAAAAAGGGAACGAGAGAAATCATGCAGAAGAGGGAAGCCAGGGAAAAGAGAGAGTCGAGGGAAAAGAATAGAAAGAGAGAGTTAATGCAGAAGTGAGAAACCCGGGAAAAGAGAGAGTCGATGGAAATGAAGGAGAAGAGAGAGCTCAAGGAAAAGAGGGACGCCGGGGAAAAGAGCGAGTCGAGGGAAAAGAAGGGAAAGAGAGAGTTAATGCAGAAGAGGGACGCCAGGGAAAAGAGTGACTCGAGGGGAAAAGAGCTAAAAGAGACAGGTAATGCAGAAGAGGGAAACCAGGGAAAAGAGAGTGTCGAGGGAAAAGAAGGTGGAGAAAAAGTTCATGCAGAAGAGGGAAACCAGGGAAAAGAGAGAGTCGAGGGAAAAGAATGGAAAGAGAGAGTTAATGCAGAAGAGGGAAACCAGGGAAAAGAGAGAGTCGAGGGAAAAGAAGGGAAACAGAGAGTTCATGAAAAAGAGGGAAACCAGGGAAAAGAGAGAGTCGAGGGAAAAGAAGGTGGAGAAACAGTTCATGCAGAAGAGGGAAACCAGGAAAAAGAGAGAGTCGAGGGAAAAGAAGGGGAAGAGAGAGTTCATGGAAAAGAGGGACGCCACGGAAAAGAGTCATGCGACGGGAAAAGAGCTAAAAGAGAGAGGTAATGCAGAAGAGGGAAACTAGGGAAAAGAGAGACTCGAGGGGAAAAAAAAGGGAACGAGAAAAATCATGCCGAAGAGGGAAAGCAGGGAAAAGAGAGAGTCGATGGAAAAGAAGGTGGAGAAAGAGTTCATGCAGAAGAGGGAAACCAGGGAAAAGAGAGAGTCGAGGGGAAAAAAAGGGAACGAGAGAAATCATGCAGAAGAGGGAAGCCAGGGAAAAGAGAGGATCGATGGAAACGAAGGGGAAGAGAGAGCTCAAGGAAAAGAGGGAAAGCAGGGAAAAGAGAGAGTCGATGGAAAAGAAGGTGGAGAAAGAGTTCATGCAGAAGAGGGAAACCAGGAAAAAGAGAGAGTCGAGGGAAAAGAAGGGGAAGAGAGAGTTCATGGAAAAGAGGGACGCCAGGGAAAAGAGTCACTTGAGGGGAAAAGAGCTAAAAGAGAGAGGTAATGCAGAAGAGGGAAACCAGGGAAAAGAGAGAGTCGAGGGAAAAGAATAGAAAGAGAGTTAATGCAGAAGAGCGAAACCCGGCAAAAGAGAGAGTCGATGGAAACGAAGGGGAAGAGAGAGCTCAAGGAAAAGAGGGACGCCGGGGAAAAGAGAGAGTCGGGGGAAAAGAATAGAAAGAGAGAGTTCATGGAAAAGAGGGACGCTAGGGAAAAGAGTCACTTGAGGGGAAAAGAGCTAAAAGAGAGAGGTAATGCAGAAGAGGGAAACCAGGGAAAAGAGAGAGTCGAGGGAATAGAAGGTGAAGAAAGAGTTCATGCAGAAGAGGGAAACCAGGGAAAAGAGAGAGTCGAGGGAATAGAAGGTGAAGAAAGAGTTCATGCAGAAGAGCGAAACCCGGGAAAAGAGAGAGTCGATGGAAATGAAGGGGAAGAGAGAGCTCAAGGAAAAGAGGGACGCCGGGGAAAAGAGTCACTTGAGGGGGAAAGAGCTAAAAGAGAGAGGTAATGCAGAAGAGGGAAACCAGGGAAAAGAGAGAGTCGAGGGAATAGAAGGTGAAGAGAGAGTTCATGCAGAAGGGGGAAACCAGGAAAAAGAGAGAGTCGAGGGAAAAGAAGGGAAAGAGAGAGTTAATGTAGAAGAGGGACGCCAGGGAAAAGAGTCACTCGAGGGGAAAGGAGCTAAAAGAGACAGGTAATGCAGAAGAGGGAAACCAGGGAAAAGAGAGTGTCGAGGGAAAAGAAGGTGGAGAAAAAGTTCATGCAGAAGAGGGAAACCAGGGAAAAGAGAGAGTCGAGGGAAAAGAATGGAAAGAGAGAGTTAATGCAGAAGAGGGAAACCAGGGAAAAGAGAGAGTCGAGGGAAAAGAAGGGAAACAGAGAGTTCATGAAAAAGAGGGAAACCAGGGAAAAGAGAGAGTCGAGGGAAAAGAAGGTGGAGAAACAGTTCATGCAGAAGAGGGAAACCAGGAAAAAGAGAGAGTCGAGGGAAAAGAAGGGGAAGAGAGAGTTCATGGAAAAGAGGGACGCCACGGAAAAGAGTCATGCGACGGGAAAAGAGCTAAAAGAGAGACGTAATGCAGAAGAGGGAAACTAGGGAAAAGAGAGAGTCGAGGGGAAAAAAAAGGGAACGAGAAAAATCATGCCGAAGAGGGAAAGCAGGGAAAAGAGAGAGTCGATGGAAAAGAAGGTGGAGAAAGAGTTCATGCAGAAGAGGGAAACCAGGGAAAAGAGAGAGTCGAGGGGAAAAAAAGGGAACGAGAGAAATCATGCAGAAGAGGGAAGCCAGGGAAAAGAGAGAGTCGAGGGAAAAGAATAGAAAGAGAGAGTTAATGCAGAAGTGAGAAACCCGGGAAAAGAGAGAGTCGATGGAAATGAAGGAGAAGAGAGAGCTCAAGGAAAAGAGGGACGCCGGGGAAAAGAGCGAGTCGAGGGAAAAGAAGGGAAAGAGAGAGTTAATGCAGAAGAGGGACGCCAGGGAAAAGAGTGACTCGAGGGGAAAAGAGCTAAAAGAGACAGGTAATGCAGAAGAGGGAAACCAGGGAAAAGAGAGAGTCGAGGGAATAGAAGGTGAAGAAAGAGTTCATGCAGAAGAGGGAAACCAGGGAAAAGAGAGAGTCGAGGGAAAAGAAGGGAAAGAGAGAGTTAATGCAGAAGAGGGACGCCAGGGAAAAGAGTCACTCGAGGGGAAAGGAGCTAAAAGAGACAGGTAATGCAGAAGAGGGAAACCCGGGAAAAGAGAGTGTCGAGGGAAAAGAAGGTGGAGAAAAAGTTCATGCAGAAGAGGGAAACCAGGAAAAAGAGAGAGTCGAGGGAAAAGAATGGAAAGAGAGAGTTAATGCAGAAGAGGGAAACCAGGGAAAAGAGAGAGTCGAGGGAAAAGAAGGGAAACAGAGAGTTCATGCAGAAGAGGGAAAGCAGGGAAAAGAGAGAGTCGATGGAAAAGAAGGTGGAGAAAGAGTTCATGCAGAAGAGGGAAACCAGGGAAAAGAGAGAGTCGAGGGGAAAAAAAGGGAACGAGAGAAATCATGCAGAAGAGGGAAGCCAGGCAAAAGAGAGCATCGAGGGAAAAGAATAGAAAGAGAGAGTTAATGCAGAAGAGGGAAACCCGGGAAAAGAGAGAGTCGAGGGGAAAAAAGGGGAAGAGAGAGCTCAAGGAAAAGAGGGACGCCGGGGAAAAGTGAGAGTCGGGGGAAAAGAATAGAGAGAGAGAGTTCATGGAAAAGAGGGACGCTAGGGAAAAGAGTCACTTGAGGGGAAAAGAGCTAAAAGAGAGAGGTAATGCAGAAGAGGGAAACCAGGGAAAAGAGAGAGTCGAGGGAATAGAAGGTGAAGAAAGAGTTCATGCAGAAGAGGGAAACCAGGAAAAAGAGAGAGTCGAGGGAAAAGAATAGAAAGAGAGAGTTAATGCAGAAGAGCGAAACCCGGGAAAAGAGAGAGTCGATGGAAATGAAGGGGAAGAGAGAGCTCAAGGAAAAGAGGGACGCCGGGGAAAAGAGCGAGTCGAGGGAAAAGAAGGGAAAGAGAGAGTTAATGCAGAAGAGGGACGCCAGGGAAAAGAGTCACTCGAGGGGAAAAGAGCTAAAAGAGACAGGTAATGCAGAAGAGGGAAACCAGGGAAAAGAGAGAGTCGAGGGAATAGAAGGTGAAGAAAGAGTTCATGCAGAAGAGGGAAACCAGGGAAAAGAGAGAGTCGAGGGAAAAGAAGGGAAACAGAGAGTTCATGAAAAAGAGGGAAACCAGGGAAAAGAGAGAGTCGATGGAACAGAAGGTGGAGAAACAGTTCATGCAGAAGAGGGAAACCAGGAAAAAGAGAGAGTCGAGGGAAAAGAAGGGGAAGAGAGAGTTCATGGAAAAGAGGGACGCCAGGGAAAAGAGTCACTTGAGGGGAAAAGAGCTAAAAGAGAGAGGTAATGCAGAAGAGGGAAACCAGGGAAAAGAGAGAGTCGAGGGAATAGAAGGTGAAGAAAGAGTTCATGCAGAAGAGGGAAAGCAGGGAAAAGAGAGAGTCGAGGGAAAAGAAGGGAAAGAGAGAGTTAATGCAGAAGAGGTACGCCAGGGAAAAGAGTCACTCGAGGGGAAAGGAGCTAAAAGAGACAGGTAATGCAGAAGAGGGAAACCAGGGAAAAGAGAGTGTCGAGGGAAAAGAAGGTGGAGAAAAAGTTCATGCAGAAGAGGGAAACCAGGGAAAAGAGAGAGTCGAGGGAAAAGAATGGAAAGAGAGAGTTAATGCAGAAGAGGGAAACCAGGGAAAAGAGAGAGTCGAGGGAAAAGAAGGGAAACAGAGAGTTCATGAAAAAGAGGGAAACCAGGGAAAAGAGAGAGTCGAGGGAAAAGAATGGAAAGAGAGAGTTAATGCAGAAGAGGGAAACCAGGGAAAAGAGAGAGTCGAGGGAAAAGAAGGGAAACAGAGAGTTCATGAAAAAGAGGGAAACCAGGGAAAAGAGAGAGTCGATGGAAAAGAAGGTGGAGAAACAGTTCATGCAGAAGAGGGAAACCAGGAAAAAGAGAGAGTCGAGGGAAAAGAAGGGGAAGAGAGAGTTCATGGAAAAGAGGGACGCCACGGAAAAGAGTCATGCGACGGGAAAAGAGCTAAAAGAGAGAGCTAATGCAGAAGAGGGAAACCAGGAAAAAGAGAGAGTCGAGGGGAAAAAAAAGGGAATGAGAAAAATCATGCCGAAGAGGGAAAGCAGGGAAAAGAGAGAGTAGATGGAAAAGAAGGTGGAGAAAGAGTTCATGCAGAAGAGGGAAACCAGGGAAAAGAGAGAGTCGAGGGGAAAAAAAGGGAACGAGAGAAATCATGCAGAAGAGGGAAGCCAGGGTAAAGAGAGCGTCGAGGGAAAAGAATAGAAAGAGAGAGTTAATGCAGAAGAGGGAAACCCGGGAAAAGAGAGAGTCGAGGGAAAAAAAGGGGAAGAGAGAGCTCAAGGAAAAGAGGGACGCCGGGGAAAAGAGAGAGTCGGGGGAAAAGAATAGAAAGAGAGAGTTCATGGAAAAGAGGGACGCTAGGGAAAAGAGTCACTTGAGGGGAAAAGAGCTAAAAGAGAGAGGTAATGCAGAAGAGGGAAACCAGGGAAAAGAGAGAGTCGAGGGAAAAGAAGGTGAAGAAAGAGTTCATGCAGAAGAGGGAAACCAGGAAAAAGAGAGAGTCGAGGGAAAAGAATAGAAAGAGAGAGTTAATGCAGAAGAGCGAAACCCGGGAAAAGAGAGAGTCGATGGAAAGGAAGGGGAAGAGAGAGCTCAAGGAAAAGAGGGACGCCGGGGAAAAGAGCGAGTCGAGGGAAAAGAAGGGAAAGAGAGAGTTAATGCAGAAGAGGGACGCCAGGGAAAAGAGTCACTCGAGGGGAAAAGAGCTAAAAGAGACAGGTAATGCAGAAGAGGGAAACCAGGGAAAAGAGAGAGTCGAGGGAATAGAAGGTGAAGAAAGAGTTCATGCAGAAGAGGGAAACCAGGGAAAAGAGAGAGTCGAGGGAAAAGAAGGGAAACAGAGAGTTCATGAAAAAGAGGGAAACCAGGGAAAAGAGAGAGTCGATGGAAAAGAAGGTGGAGAAACAGTTCATGCAGAAGAGGGAAACCAGGAAAAAGAGAGAGTCGAGGGAAAAGAAGGGGAAGAGAGAGTTCATGGAAAAGAGGGACGCCAGGGAAAAGAGTCACTTGAGGGGAAAAGAGCTAAAAGAGAGAGGTAATGCAGAAGAGGGAAACCAGGGAAAAGAGAGAGTCGAGGGAATAGAAGGTGAAGAAAGAGTTCATGCAGAAGAGGGAAACCAGGAAAAAGAGAGAGTCGACGGAAAAGAAGGGGAAGAGAGAGTTCATGGAAAAGAGGGACGCCACGGAAAAGAGTCATGCGACGGGAAAAGAGCTAAAAGAGAGAGCTAATGCAGAAGAGGGAAACTAGGGAAAAGAGAGAGTCGAGGGGAAAAAAAAGGGAACGAGAAAAATCATGCCGAAGAGGGAAAGCAGGGAAAAGAGAGAGTCGATGGAAAAGAAGGTGGAGAAAGAGTTCATGCAGAAGAGGGAAACCAGGGAAAAGAGAGAGTCGAGGGGAAAAAAAGGGAACGAGAGAAATCATGCAGAAGAGGGAAGCCAGGGAAAAGAGAGAGTCGATGGAAACGAAGGGGAAGAGAGAGCTCAAGGAAAAGAGGGAAACCAGGGAAAAGAGAGAGTCGATGGAAAAGAAGGTGGAGAAACAGTTCATGCAGAAGAGGGAAACCAGGAAAAAGAGAGAGTCGAGGGAAAAGAAGGGGAAGAGAGAGTTCATGGAAAAGAGGGACGCCAGGGAAAAGAGTCACTTGAGGGGAAAAGAGCTAAAAGAGAGAGGTAATGCAGAAGAGGGAAACCAGGAAAAAGAGAGAGTCGAGGGGAAAAAAAAGGGAATGAGAAAAATCATGCCGAAGAGGGAAACCAGGGAAAAGAGAGAGTCGATGGAAAAGAAGGTGGAGAAAGAGTTCATGCAGAAGAGGGAAACCAGGGAAAAGAGAGAGTCGAGGGGGAAAAAAGGGAACGAGAGAAATCATGCAGAAGAGGGAAGCCAGGGTAAAGAGAGCGTCGAGGGAAAAGAATAGAAAGAGAGAGTTAATGCAGAAGAGGGAAACCCGGGAAAAGAGAGAGTCGAGGGAAAAAAAGGGGAAGAGAGAGCTCAAGGAAAAGAGGGACGCCGGGGAAAAGAGAGAGTCGGGGGAAAAGAATAGAAAGAGAGAGTTCATGGAAAAGAGGGACGCTAGGGAAAAGAGTCACTTGAGGGGAAAAGAGCTAAAAGAGAGAGGTAATGCAGAAGAGGGAAACCAGGGAAAAGAGAGAGTCGAGGGAAAAGAAGGTGAAGAAAGAGTTCATGCAGAAGAGGGAAACCAGGAAAAAGAGCGAGTCGAGGGAAAAGAAGGGAAAGAGAGAGTTAATGCAGAAGAGGGACGCCAGGGAAAAGAGTCACTCGAGGGGAAAGGAGCTAAAAGAGACAGGTAATGCAGAAGAGGGAAACCAGGGAAAAGAGAGTGTCGAGGGAAAAGAAGGTGGAGAAAAAGTTCATGCAGAAGAGGGAAACCAGGGAAAAGAGAGAGTCGAGGGAAAAGAATGGAAAGAGAGAGTTAATGCAGAAGAGGGAAACCAGGGAAAAGAGAGAGTCGAGGGAAAAGAATGGAAAGAGAGAGTTAATGCAGAAGAGGGAAACCAGGGAAAAGAGAGAGTCGAGGGAAAAGAAGGGAAACAGAGAGTTCATGAAAAAGAGGGAAACCAGGGAAAAGAGAGAGTCGATGGAAAAGAAGGTGGAGAAACAGTTCATGCAGAAGAGGGAAACCAGGAAAAAGAGAGAGTCGAGGGAAAAGAAGGGGAAGAGAGAGTTCATGGAAAAGAGGGACGCCACGGAAAAGAGTCATGCGACGGGAAAAGAGCTAAAAGAGAGAGGTAATGCAGAAGAGGGAAACTAGGGAAAAGAGAGACTCGAGGGGAAAAAAAAGGGAACGAGAAAAATCATGCCGAAGAAGGAAAGCAGGGAAAAGAGAGAGTCGATGGAAAAGAAGGTGGAGAAAGAGTTCATGCAGAAGAGGGAAACCAGGGAAAAGAGAGAGTCGAGGGGAAAAAAAGGGAACGAGAGAAATCATGCAGAAGAGGGAAGCCAGGGAAAAGAGAGAGTCGATGGAAACGAAGGGGAAGAGAGAGCTCAAGGAAAAGAGGGAAAGCAGGGAAAAGAGAGAGTCGATGGAAAAGAAGGTGGAGAAAGAGTTCATGCAGAAGAGGGAAACCAGGAAAAAGAGAGAGTCGAGGGAAAAGAAGGGGAAGAGAGAGTTCATGGAAAAGAGGGACGCCAGGGAAAAGAGTCACTAGAGGGGAAAAGAGCTAAAAGAGAGAGGTAATGCAGAAGAGGGAAACCAGGGAAAAGAGAGAGTCGAGGGAAAAGAATAGAAAGAGAGTTAATGCAGAAGAGCGAAACCCGGCAAAAGAGAGAGTCGATGGAAACGAAGGGGAAGAGAGAGCTCAAGGAAAAGAGGGACGCCGGGGAAAAGAGAGAGTCGGGGGAAAAGAATAGAAAGAGAGAGTTCATGGAAAAGAGGGACGCTAGGGAAAAGAGTCACTTGAGGGGAAAAGAGCTAAAAGAGAGAGGTAATGCAGAAGAGGGAAACCAGGGAAAAGAGAGAGTCGAGGGAATAGAAGGTGAAGAAAGAGTTCATGCAGAAGAGGGAAACCAGGGAAAAGAGAGAGTCGAGGGAATAGAAGGTGAAGAAAGAGTTCATGCAGAAGAGCGAAACCCGGGAAAAGAGAGAGTCGATGGAAATGAAGGGGAAGAGAGAGCTCAAGGAAAAGAGGGACGCCGGGGAAAAGAGTCACTTGAGGGGGAAAGAGCTAAAAGAGAGAGGTAATGCAGAAGAGGGAAACCAGGGAAAAGAGAGAGTCGAGGGAATAGAAGGTGAAGAAAGAGTTCATGCAGAAGAGGGAAACCAGGAAAAAGAGAGAGTCGAGGGAAAAGAAGGGAAAGAGAGAGTTAATGTAGAAGAGGGACGCCAGGGAAAAGAGAGAGTCGAGGGAAAAGAAGGGAAACAGAGAGTTCATGAAAAAGAGGGAAACCAGGGAAAAGAGAGAGTCGAGGGAATAGAAGGTGAAGAAAGAGTTCATGCAGAAGAGGGAAACCAGGAAAAAGAGAGAGTCGAGGGAAAAGAATAGAAAGAGAGAGTTAATGCAGAAGAGCGAAACCCGGGAAAAGAGAGAGTCGATGGAAAGGAAGGGGAAGAGAGAGCTCAAGGAAAAGAGGGACGCCGGGGAAAAGAGCGAGTCGAGGGAAAAGAAGGGAAAGAGAGAGTTAATGCAGAAGAGGGACGCCAGGGAAAAGAGTCACTCGAGGGGAAAAGAGCTAAAAGAGACAGGTAATGCAGAAGAGGGAAACCAGGGAAAAGAGAGAGTCGAGGGAATAGAAGGTGAAGAAAGAGTTCATGCAGAAGAGGGAAACCAGGGAAAAGAGAGAGTCGAGGGAAAAGAAGGGAAACAGAGAGTTCATGAAAAAGAGGGAAACCAGGGAAGAGAGAGAGTCGATGGAAAAGAAGGTGGAGAAACAGTTCATGCAGAAGAGGGAAACCAGGAAAAAGAGAGAGTCGAGGGAAAAGAAGGGGAAGAGAGAGTTCATGGAAAAGAGGGACGCCAGGGAAAAGAGTCACTTGAGGGGAAAAGAGCTAAAAGAGAGAGGTAATGCAGAAGAGGGAAACCAGGGAAAAGAGAGAGTCGAGGGAATAGAAGGTGAAGAAAGAGTTCATGCAGAAGAGGGAAACCAGGGAAAAGAGAGAGTCGAGGGAAAAGAAGGGAAAGAGAGAGTTAATGCAGAAGAGGGACGCCAGGGAAAAGAGTCACTCGAGGGGAAAGGAGCTAAAAGAGACAGGTAATGCAGAAGAGGGAAACCAGGGAAAAGAGAGTGTCGAGGGAAAAGAAGGTGGAGAAACAGTTCATGCAGAAGAGGGAAACCAGGAAAAAGAGAGAGTCGAGGGAAAAGAAGGGGAAGAGAGAGTTCATGGAAAAGAGGGACGCCACGGAAAAGAGTCATGCGACGGGAAAAGAGCGAAAAGAGAGAGGTAATGCAGAAGAGGGAAACTAGGGAAAAGAGAGAGTCGAGGGGAAAAAAAAGGGAACGAGAAAAATCATGCCGAAGAGGGAAAGCAGGTAAAAGAGAGAGTCGATGGAAAAGAAGGTGGAGAAAGAGTTCATGCAGAAGAGGGAAACCAGGGAAAAGAGAGAGTCGAGGGGAAAAAAAAGGGAACGAGAGAAATCATGCAGAAGAGGGAAGCCAGGGAAAAGAGAGCGTCGAGGGAAAAGAATAGAAAGAGAGAGTTAATGCAGAAGAGGGAAACCCGGGAAAAGAGAGAGTCGAGGGGAAAAAAAAGGGAACGAGAGAAATCATGCAGAAGAGGGAAGCCAGGGAAAAGAGAGCGTCGAGGGAAAAGAATAGAAAGAGAGAGTTAATGCAGAAGAGGGAAACCCGGGAAAAGAGGGAGTCGAGGGGAAAAAAAAGGGAACGAGAGAAATCATGCAGAAGAGGGAAGCCAGGGAAAAGAGAGCGTCGAGGGAAAAGAATAGAAAGAGAGAGTTAATGCAGAAGAGGGAAACCCGGGAAAAGAGAGAGTCGAGGGAAAAAAAGGGGAAGAGAGAGCTCAAGGAAAAGAGGGACGCCGGGGAAAAGAGAGAGTCGGTGGAAAAGAATAGAAAGAGAGAGTTCATGGAAAAGAGGGACGCTAGGGAAAAGAGTCACTTGAGGGGAAAAGAGCTAAAAGAGAGAGGTAATGCAGAAGAGGGAAACCAGGGAAAAGAGAGAGTCGAGGGAATAGAAGGTGAAGAAAGAGTTCATGCAGAAGAGGGAAACCAGGGAAAAGAGAGAGTCGAGGGAATAGAAGGTGAAGAAAGAGTTCATGCAGAAGAGCGAAACCCGGGAAAAGAGAGAGTCGATGGAAATGAAGGGGAAGAGAGAGCTCAAGGAAAAGAGGGACGCCGGGGAAAAGAGTCACTTGAGGGGGAAAGAGCTAAAAGAGAGAGGTAATGCAGAAGAGGGAAACCAGGGAAAAGAGAGAGTCGAGGGAATAGAAGGTGAAGAAAGAGTTCATGCAGAAGAGGGAAACCAGGAAAAAGAGAGAGTCGAGGGAAAAGAAGGGAAAGAGAGAGTTAATGTAGAAGAGGGACGCCAGGGAAAAGAGTCACTCGAGGGGAAAGGAGGTAAAAGAGACAGGTAATGCAGAAGAGGGAAACCAGGGAAAAGAGAGTGTCGAGGGAAAAGAAGGTGGAGAAAAAGTTCATGCAGAAGAGGGAAACCAGGGAAAAGAGAGAGTCGAGGGAAAAGAATGGAAAGAGAGAGTTAATGCAGAAGAGGGAAACCAGGGAAAAGAGAGAGTCGAGGGAAAAGAAGGGAAACAGAGAGTTCATGAAAAAGAGGGAAACCAGGGAAAAGAGAGAGTCGAGGGAAAAGAAGGTGGAGAAACAGTTCATGCAGAAGAGGGAAACCAGGAAAAAGAGAGAGTCGAGGGAAAAGAAGGGGAAGAGAGAGTTCATGGAAAAGAGGGACGCCACGGAAAAGAGTCATGCGACGGGAAAAGAGCTAAAAGAGAGACGTAATGCAGAAGAGGGAAACTAGGGAAAAGAGAGAGTCGAGGGGAAAAAAAAGGGAACGAGAAAAATCATGCCGAAGAGGGAAAGCAGGGAAAAGAGAGAGTCGATGGAAAAGAAGGTGGAGAAAGAGTTCATGCAGAAGAGGGAAACCAGGGAAAAGAGAGAGTCGAGGGGAAAAAAAGGGAACGAGAGAAATCATGCAGAAGAGGGAAGCCAGGGAAAAGAGAGAGTCGAGGGAAATAAGGGGAAGAGAGAGTTCATGGAAAAGAGGGACGCCACGGAAAAGAGTCATGCGACGGGAAAAGAGCTAAAAGAGAGAGGTAATGAAGAAGAGGGAAACTAGGGAAAAGAGAGAGTCGAGGGGAAAAAAAAGGGAACGAGAAAAATCATGCCGAAGAGGGAAAGCAGGGAAAAGAGAGAGTCGATGGAAAAGAAGGTGGAGAAAGAGTTCATGCAGAAGAGGGAAACCAGGGAAAAGAGAGAGTCGAGGGGAAAAAAAGGGAACGAGAGAAATCATGCAGAAGAGGGAAGCCAGGGAAAAGAGAGAGTCGAGGGAAAAGAAGGGAAACAGAGAGTTCATGAAAAAGAGGGAAACCAGGGAAAAGAGTCACTTGAGGGGAAAAGAGCTAAAAGAGAGAGGTAATGCAGAAGAGGGAAACCAGGGAAAAGAGAGAGTCGAGGGAAAAGAAGGGGAAGAGAGAGTTCATGGAAAAGAGGGACGCCAGGGAAAAGAGTCACTTGAGGGGAAAAGAGCTAAAAGAGAGAGGTAATGCAGAAGAGGGAAACCAGGGAAAAGAGAGAGTCGAGGGAAAAGAATAGAAAGAGAGTTAATGCAGAAGAGCGAAACCCGGCAAAAGAGAGAGTCGATGGAAAAGAAGGGGAAGAGAGAGCTCAAGGAAAAGAGGGACGCCGGGGAAAAGAGAGAGTCGGGGGAAAAGAATAGACAGAGAGAGTTCATGGAAAAGAGGGACGCTAGGGAAAAGAGTCACTTGAGGGGAAAAGAGCTAAAAGAGAGAGGTAATGCAGAAGAGGGAAACTAGGGAAAAGAGAGACTCGAGGGGAAAAAAAAGGGAACGAGAAAAATCATGCCGAAGAAGGAAAGCAGGGAAAAGAGAGAGTCGATGGAAAAGAAGGTGGAGAAAGAGTTCATGCAGAAGAGGGAAACCAGGGAAAAGAGAGAGTCGAGGGGAAAAAAAGGGAACGAGAGAAATCATGCAGAAGAGGGAAGCCAGGGAAAAGAGAGAGTCGATGGAAACGAAGGGGAAGAGAGAGCTCAAGGAAAAGAGGGAAAGCAGGGAAAAGAGAGAGTCGATGGAAAAGAAGGTGGAGAAAGAGTTCATGCAGAAGAGGGAAACCAGGAAAAAGAGAGAGTCGAGGGAAAAGAAGGGGAAGAGAGAGTTCATGGAAAAGAGGGACGCCAGGGAAAAGAGTCACTAGAGGGGAAAAGAGCTAAAAGAGAGAGGTAATGCAGAAGAGGGAAACCAGGGAAAAGAGAGAGTCGAGGGAAAAGAATAGAAAGAGAGTTAATGCAGAAGAGCGAAACCCGGCAAAAGAGAGAGTCGATGGAAACGAAGGGGAAGAGAGAGCTCAAGGAAAAGAGGGACGCCGGGGAAAAGAGAGAGTCGGGGGAAAAGAATAGAAAGAGAGAGTTCATGGAAAAGAGGGACGCTAGGGAAAAGAGTCACTTGAGGGGAAAAGAGCTAAAAGAGAGAGGTAATGCAGAAGAGGGAAACCAGGGAAAAGAGAGAGTCGAGGGAATAGAAGGTGAAGAAAGAGTTCATGCAGAAGAGGGAAACCAGGGAAAAGAGAGAGTCGAGGGAATAGAAGGTGAAGAAAGAGTTCATGCAGAAGAGCGAAACCCGGGAAAAGAGAGAGTCGATGGAAATGAAGGGGAAGAGAGAGCTCAAGGAAAAGAGGGACGCCGGGGAAAAGAGTCACTTGAGGGGGAAAGAGCTAAAAGAGAGAGGTAATGCAGAAGAGGGAAACCAGGGAAAAGAGAGAGTCGAGGGAATAGAAGGTGAAGAAAGAGTTCATGCAGAAGAGGGAAACCAGGAAAAAGAGAGAGTCGAGGGAAAAGAAGGGAAAGAGAGAGTTAATGTAGAAGAGGGACGCCAGGGAAAAGAGTCACTCGAGGGGAAAGGAGCTAAAAGAGACAGGTAATGCAGAAGAGGGAAACCAGGGAAAAGAGAGTGTCGAGGGAAAAGAAGGTGGAGAAAAAGTTCATGCAGAAGAGGGAAACAAGGGAAAAGAGAGAGTCGAGGGAAAAGAATGGAAAGAGAGAGTTAATGCAGAAGAGGGAAACCAGGGAAAAGAGAGAGTCGAGGGAAAAGAAGGGAAACAGAGAGTTCATGAAAAAGAGGGAAACCAGGGAAAAGAGAGAGTCGAGGGAATAGAAGGTGAAGAAAGAGTTCATGCAGAAGAGGGAAACCAGGAAAAAGAGAGAGTCGAGGGAAAAGAATAGAAAGAGAGAGTTAATGCAGAAGAGCGAAACCCGGGAAAAGAGAGAGTCGATGGAAAGGAAGGGGAAGAGAGAGCTCAAGGAAAAGAGGGACGCCGGGGAAAAGAGCGAGTCGAGGGAAAAGAAGGGAAAGAGAGAGTTAATGCAGAAGAGGGACGCCAGGGAAAAGAGTCACTCGAGGGGAAAAGAGCTAAAAGAGACAGGTAATGCAGAAGAGGGAAACCAGGGAAAAGAGAGAGTCGAGGGAATAGAAGGTGAAGAAAGAGTTCATGCAGAAGAGGGAAACCAGGGAAAAGAGAGAGTCGAGGGAAAAGAAGGGAAACAGAGAGTTCATGAAAAAGAGGGAAACCAGGGAAGAGAGAGAGTCGATGGAAAAGAAGGTGGAGAAACAGTTCATGCAGAAGAGGGAAACCAGGAAAAAGAGAGAGTCGAGGGAAAAGAAGGGGAAGAGAGAGTTCATGGAAAAGAGGGACGCCAGGGAAAAGAGTCACTTGAGGGGAAAAGAGCTAAAAGAGAGAGGTAATGCAGAAGAGGGAAACCAGGGAAAAGAGAGAGTCGAGGGAATAGAAGGTGAAGAAAGAGTTCATGCAGAAGAGGGAAACCAGGGAAAAGAGAGAGTCGAGGGAAAAGAAGGGAAAGAGAGAGTTAATGCAGAAGAGGGACGCCAGGGAAAAGAGTCACTCGAGGGGAAAGGAGCTAAAAGAGACAGGTAATGCAGAAGAGGGAAACCAGGGAAAAGAGAGTGTCGAGGGAAAAGAAGGTGGAGAAACAGTTCATGCAGAAGAGGGAAACCAGGAAAAAGAGAGAGTCGAGGGAAAAGAAGGGGAAGAGAGAGTTCATGGAAAAGAGGGACGCCACGGAAAAGAGTCATGCGACGGGAAAAGAGCGAAAAGAGAGAGGTAATGCAGAAGAGGGAAACTAGGGAAAAGAGAGAGTCGAGGGGAAAAAAAAGGGAACGAGAAAAATCATGCCGAAGAGGGAAAGCAGGTAAAAGAGAGAGTCGATGGAAAAGAAGGTGGAGAAAGAGTTCATGCAGAAGAGGGAAACCAGGGAAAAGAGAGAGTCGAGGGGAAAAAAAAGGGAACGAGAGAAATCATGCAGAAGAGGGAAGCCAGGGAAAAGAGAGCGTCGAGGGAAAAGAATAGAAAGAGAGAGTTAATGCAGAAGAGGGAAACCCGGGAAAAGAGAGAGTCGAGGGGAAAAAAAAGGGAACGAGAGAAATCATGCAGAAGAGGGAAGCCAGGGAAAAGAGAGCGTCGAGGGAAAAGAATAGAAAGAGAGAGTTAATGCAGAAGAGGGAAACCCGGGAAAAGAGGGAGTCGAGGGGAAAAAAAAGGGAACGAGAGAAATCATGCAGAAGAGGGAAGCCAGGGAAAAGAGAGCGTCGAGGGAAAAGAATAGAAAGAGAGAGTTAATGCAGAAGAGGGAAACCCGGGAAAAGAGAGAGTCGAGGGAAAAAAAGGGGAAGAGAGAGCTCAAGGAAAAGAGGGACGCCGGGGAAAAGAGAGAGTCGGTGGAAAAGAATAGAAAGAGAGAGTTCATGGAAAAGAGGGACGCTAGGGAAAAGAGTCACTTGAGGGGAAAAGAGCTAAAAGAGAGAGGTAATGCAGAAGAGGGAAACCAGGGAAAAGAGAGAGTCGAGGGAATAGAAGGTGAAGAAAGAGTTCATGCAGAAGAGGGAAACCAGGGAAAAGAGAGAGTCGAGGGAATAGAAGGTGAAGAAAGAGTTCATGCAGAAGAGCGAAACCCGGGAAAAGAGAGAGTCGATGGAAATGAAGGGGAAGAGAGAGCTCAAGGAAAAGAGGGACGCCGGGGAAAAGAGTCACTTGAGGGGGAAAGAGCTAAAAGAGAGAGGTAATGCAGAAGAGGGAAACCAGGGAAAAGAGAGAGTCGAGGGAATAGAAGGTGAAGAAAGAGTTCATGCAGAAGAGGGAAACCAGGAAAAAGAGAGAGTCGAGGGAAAAGAAGGGAAAGAGAGAGTTAATGTAGAAGAGGGACGCCAGGGAAAAGAGTCACTCGAGGGGAAAGGAGGTAAAAGAGACAGGTAATGCAGAAGAGGGAAACCAGGGAAAAGAGAGTGTCGAGGGAAAAGAAGGTGGAGAAAAAGTTCATGCAGAAGAGGGAAACCAGGGAAAAGAGAGAGTCGAGGGAAAAGAATGGAAAGAGAGAGTTAATGCAGAAGAGGGAAACCAGGGAAAAGAGAGAGTCGAGGGAAAAGAAGGGAAACAGAGAGTTCATGAAAAAGAGGGAAACCAGGGAAAAGAGAGAGTCGAGGGAAAAGAAGGTGGAGAAACAGTTCATGCAGAAGAGGGAAACCAGGAAAAAGAGAGAGTCGAGGGAAAAGAAGGGGAAGAGAGAGTTCATGGAAAAGAGGGACGCCACGGAAAAGAGTCATGCGACGGGAAAAGAGCTAAAAGAGAGACGTAATGCAGAAGAGGGAAACTAGGGAAAAGAGAGAGTCGAGGGGAAAAAAAAGGGAACGAGAAAAATCATGCCGAAGAGGGAAAGCAGGGAAAAGAGAGAGTCGATGGAAAAGAAGGTGGAGAAAGAGTTCATGCAGAAGAGGGAAACCAGGGAAAAGAGAGAGTCGAGGGGAAAAAAAGGGAACGAGAGAAATCATGCAGAAGAGGGAAGCCAGGGAAAAGAGAGAGTCGAGGGAAATAAGGGGAAGAGAGAGTTCATGGAAAAGAGGGACGCCACGGAAAAGAGTCATGCGACGGGAAAAGAGCTAAAAGAGAGAGGTAATGAAGAAGAGGGAAACTAGGGAAAAGAGAGAGTCGAGGGGAAAAAAAAGGGAACGAGAAAAATCATGCCGAAGAGGGAAAGCAGGGAAAAGAGAGAGTCGATGGAAAAGAAGGTGGAGAAAGAGTTCATGCAGAAGAGGGAAACCAGGGAAAAGAGAGAGTCGAGGGGAAAAAAAGGGAACGAGAGAAATCATGCAGAAGAGGGAAGCCAGGGAAAAGAGAGAGTCGAGGGAAAAGAAGGGAAACAGAGAGTTCATGAAAAAGAGGGAAACCAGGGAAAAGAGTCACTTGAGGGGAAAAGAGCTAAAAGAGAGAGGTAATGCAGAAGAGGGAAACCAGGGAAAAGAGAGAGTCGAGGGAAAAGAAGGGGAAGAGAGAGTTCATGGAAAAGAGGGACGCCAGGGAAAAGAGTCACTTGAGGGGAAAAGAGCTAAAAGAGAGAGGTAATGCAGAAGAGGGAAACCAGGGAAAAGAGAGAGTCGAGGGAAAAGAATAGAAAGAGAGTTAATGCAGAAGAGCGAAACCCGGCAAAAGAGAGAGTCGATGGAAAAGAAGGGGAAGAGAGAGCTCAAGGAAAAGAGGGACGCCGGGGAAAAGAGAGAGTCGGGGGAAAAGAATAGACAGAGAGAGTTCATGGAAAAGAGGGACGCTAGGGAAAAGAGTCACTTGAGGGGAAAAGAGCTAAAAGAGAGAGGTAATGCAGAAGAGGGAAACTAGGGAAAAGAGAGAGTCGAGGGGAAAAAAAAGGGAACGAGAAAAATCATGCCGAAGAGGGAAAGCAGGGAAAAGAGAGAGTCGATGGAAAAGAAGGTGGAGAAAGAGTTCATGCAGAAGAGGGAAACCAGGGAAAAGAGAGAGTCAAGGGGAAAAAAAGGGAACGAGAGAAATCATGCAGAAGAGGGAAGTCAGGGAAAAGAGAGAGTCGAGGGAAAAGAAGGGAAACAGAGAGTTCATGAAAAAGAGGGAAACCAGGGAAAAGAGAGAGTCGAGGGAAAAGAATAGAAAGAGAGAGTTAATGCAGAAGAGGGAAACCCGGGAAAAGAGACAGTCGAGGGAAAAGAAGGGGAAGAGAGAGTTCATGGAAAAGAGGGACGCCAGGGAAAAGAGTCACTTGAGGGGGAAAGAGCTAAAAGAGAGAGGTAATGCAGAAGAGGGAAACCAGGGAAAAGAGAGAGTCGAGGGAATAGAAGGTGAAGAAAGAGTTCATGCAGAAGAGGGAAACCAGGAAAAAGAGAGAGTCGAGGGAAAAGAAGGGAAAGAGAGAGTTAATGTAGAAGAGGGACGCCAGGGAAAAGAGTCACTCGAGGGGAAAGGAGCTAAAAGAGACAGGTAATGCAGAAGAGGGAAACCAGGGAAAAGAGAGTGTCGAGGGAAAAGAAGGTGGAGAAAAAGTTCATGCAGAAGAGGGAAACCAGGGAAAAGAGAGAGTCGAGGGGAAAAAAAGGGAACGAGAGAAATCATGCAGAAGAGGGAAGCCAGGGAAAAGAGAGAGTCGAGGGAAAAGAAGGGAAAGAGAGAGTTAATGCAGAAGAGGGAAACCAGGGAAAAGAGAGAGTCGAGGGAAAAGAAGGGAAACAGAGAGTTCATGAAAAAGAGGGAAACCAGGGAAAAGAGAGAGTCGAGGGAAAAGAAGGTGGAGAAACAGTTCATGCAGAAGAGGGAAACCAGGAAAAAGAGAGAGTCGAGGGAAAAGAAGGGGAAGAGAGAGTTCATGGAAAAGAGGGACGCCACGGAAAAGAGTCATGAGACGGGAAAAGAGCTAAAAGAGAGACGTAATGCAGAAGAGGGAAACTAGGGAAAAGAGAGAGTCGAGGGGAAAAAAAAGGGAACGAGAAAAATCATGCCGAAGAGGGAAAGCAGGGAAAAGAGAGAGTCGATGGAAAAGAAGGTGGAGAAAGAGTTCATGCAGAAGAGGGAAACCAGGGAAAAGAGAGAGTCGAGGGGAAAAAAAGGGAACGAGAGAAATCATGCAGAAGAGGGAAGCCAGGGAAAAGAGAGAGTCGAGGGAAAAGAAGGGGAAGAGAGAGTTCATGGAAAAGAGGGACGCCACGGAAAAGAGTCATGCGACGGGAAAAGAGCTAAAAGAGAGAGGTAATGAAGAAGAGGGAAACTAGGGAAAAGAGAGAGTCGAGGGGAAAAAAAAGGGAACGAGAAAAATCATGCCGAAGAGGGAAAGCAGGGAAAAGAGAGAGTCGATGGAAAAGAAGGTGGAGAAAGAGTTCATGCAGAAGAGGGAAACCAGGGAAAAGAGAGAGTCGAGGGGAAAAAAAGGGAACGAGAGAAATCATGCAGAAGAGGGAAGCCAGGGAAAAGAGAGAGTCGAGGGAAAAGAATAGAAAGAGAGAGTTAATGCAGAAGAGAGAAACCCGGGAAAAGAGAGAGTCGATGGAAATGAAGGAGAAGAGAGAGCTCAAGGAAAAGAGGGACGCCGGGGAAAAGAGCGAGTCGAGGGAAAAGAAGGGAAAGAGAGAGTTAATGCAGAAGAGGGACGCCAGGGAAAAGAGTGACTCGAGGGGAAAAGAGCTAAAAGAGACAGGTAATGCAGAAGAGGGAAACCAGGGAAAAGAGAGAGTCGAGGGAATAGAAGGTGAAGAAAGAGTTCATGCAGAAGAGGGAAACCAGGGAAAAGAGAGAGTCGAGGGAAAAGAAGGGAAAGAGAGAGTTAATGCAGAAGAGGGACGCCAGGGAAAAGAGTCACTCGAGGGGAAAGGAGCTAAAAGAGACAGGTAATGCAGAAGAGGGAAACCCGGGAAAAGAGAGTGTCGAGGGAAAAGAAGGTGGAGAAAAAGTTCATGCAGAAGAGGGAAACCAGGAAAAAGAGAGAGTCGAGGGAAAAGAATGGAAAGAGAGAGTTAATGCAGAAGAGGGAAACCAGGGAAAAGAGAGAGTCGAGGGAAAAGAAGGGAAACAGAGAGTTCATGCAGAAGAGGGAAAGCAGGGAAAAGAGAGAGTCGATGGAAAAGAAGGTGGAGAAAGAGTTCATGCAGAAGAGGGAAACCAGGGAAAAGAGAGAGTCGAGGGGAAAAAAAGGGAACGAGAGAAATCATGCAGAAGAGGGAAGCCAGGCAAAAGAGAGCGTCGAGGGAAAAGAATAGAAAGAGAGAGTTAATGCAGAAGAGGGAAACCCGGGAAAAGAGAGAGTCGAGGGGAAAAAAGGGGAAGAGAGAGCTCAAGGAAAAGAGGGACGCCGGGGAAAAGTGAGAGTCGGGGGAAAAGAATAGAGAGAGAGAGTTCATGGAAAAGAGGGACGCTAGGGAAAAGAGTCACTTGAGGGGAAAAGAGCTAAAAGAGAGAGGTAATGCAGAAGAGGGAAACCAGGGAAAAGAGAGAGTCGAGGGAATAGAAGGTGAAGAAAGAGTTCATGCAGAAGAGGGAAACCAGGAAAAAGAGAGAGTCGAGGGAAAAGAATAGAAAGAGAGAGTTAATGCAGAAGAGCGAAACCCGGGAAAAGAGAGAGTCGATGGAAATGAAGGGGAAGAGAGAGCTCAAGGAAAAGAGGGACGCCGGGGAAAAGAGCGAGTCGAGGGAAAAGAAGGGAAAGAGAGAGTTAATGCAGAAGAGGGACGCCAGGGAAAAGAGTCACTCGAGGGGAAAAGAGCTAAAAGAGACAGGTAATGCAGAAGAGGGAAACCAGGGAAAAGAGAGAGTCGAGGGAATAGAAGGTGAAGAAAGAGTTCATGCAGAAGAGGGAAACCAGGGAAAAGAGAGAGTCGAGGGAAAAGAAGGGAAACAGAGAGTTCATGAAAAAGAGGGAAACCAGGGAAAAGAGAGAGTCGATGGAACAGAAGGTGGAGAAACAGTTCATGCAGAAGAGGGAAACCAGGAAAAAGAGAGAGTCGAGGGAAAAGAAGAGGAAGAGAGAGTTCATGGAAAAGAGGGACGCCAGGGAAAAGAGTCACTTGAGGGGAAAAGAGCTAAAAGAGAGAGGTAATGCAGAAGAGGGAAACCAGGGAAAAGAGAGAGTCGAGGGAATAGAAGGTGAAGAAAGAGTTCATGCAGAAGAGGGAAACCAGGGAAAAGAGAGAGTCGAGGGAAAAGAAGGGAAAGAGAGAGTTAATGCAGAAGAGGTACGCCAGGGAAAAGAGTCACTCGAGGGGAAAGGAGCTAAAAGAGACAGGTAATGCAGAAGAGGGAAACCAGGGAAAAGAGAGTGTCGAGGGAAAAGAAGGTGGAGAAAAAGTTCATGCAGAAGAGGGAAACCAGGGAAAAGAGAGAGTCGAGGGAAAAGAATGGAAAGAGAGAGTTAATGCAGAAGAGGGAAACCAGGGAAAAGAGAGAGTCGAGGGAAAAGAAGGGAAACAGAGAGTTCATGAAAAAGAGGGAAACCAGGGAAAAGAGAGAGTCGAGGGAAAAGAATGGAAAGAGAGAGTTAATGCAGAAGAGGGAAACCAGGGAAAAGAGAGAGTCGAGGGAAAAGAAGGGAAACAGAGAGTTCATGAAAAAGAGGGAAACCAGGGAAAAGAGAGAGTCGATGGAAAAGAAGGTGGAGAAACAGTTCATGCAGAAGAGGGAAACCAGGAAAAAGAGAGAGTCGAGGGAAAAGAAGGGGAAGAGAGAGTTCATGGAAAAGAGGGACGCCACGGAAAAGAGTCATGCGACGGGAAAAGAGCTAAAAGAGAGAGTTAATGCAGAAGAGGGAAACCCGGGAAAAGAGAGAGTCGAGGGAAAAAAAGGGGAAGAGAGAGCTCAAGGAAAAGAGGGACGCCGGGGAAAAGAGAGAGTCGGGGGAAAAGAATAGAAAGAGAGAGTTCATGGAAAAGAGGGACGCTAGGGAAAAGAGTCACTTGAGGGGAAAAGAGCTAAAAGAGAGAGGTAATGCAGAAGAGGGAAACCAGGGAAAAGAGAGAGTCGAGGGAAAAGAAGGTGAAGAAAGAGTTCATGCAGAAGAGGGAAACCAGGAAAAAGAGAGAGTCGAGGGAAAAGAATAGAAAGAGAGAGTTAATGCAGAAGAGCGAAACCCGGGAAAAGAGAGAGTCGATGGAAACGAAGGGGAAGAGAGAGCTCAAGGAAAAGAGGGACGCCGGGGAAAAGAGCGAGTCGAGGGAAAAGAAGGGAAAGAGAGAGTTAATGCAGAAGAGGGACGCCAGGGAAAAGAGTCACTCGAGGGGAAAGGAGCTAAAAGAGACAGGTAATGCAGAAGAGGGAAACCAGGGAAAAGAGAGTGTCGAGGGAAAAGAAGGTGGAGAAAAAGTTCATGCAGAAGAGGGAAACCAGGGAAAAGAGAGAGTCTAGGGAAAAGAATGGAAAGAGAGAGTTAATGCAGAAGAGGGAAACCAGGGAAAAGAGAGAGTCGAGGGAAAAGAATGGAAAGAGAGGGTTAATGCAGAAGAGGGAAACCAGGGAAAAGAGAGAGTCGAGGGAAAAGAAGGGAAACCGAGAGTTCATGAAAAAGAGGGAAACCAGGGAAAAGAGAGAGTCGATGGAAAAGAAGGTGGAGAAACAGTTCATGCAGAAGAGGGAAACCAGGAAAAAGAGAGAGTCGAGGGAAAAGAAGGGGAAGAGAGAGTTCATGGAAAAGAGGGACGCCAGGGAAAAGAGTCACTTGAGGGGAAAAGAGCTAAAAGAGAGAGGTAATGCAGAAGAGGGAAACCAGGGAAAAGAGAGAGTCGAGGGAAAAGAAGGGAAACAGAGAGTTCATGAAAAAGAGGGAAACCAGGGAAAAGAGAGAGTCGATGGAAAAGAAGGTGGAGAAACAGTTCATGCAGAAGAGGGAAACCAGGAAAAAGAGAGAGTCGAGGGAAAAGAAGGGGAAGAGAGAGTTCATGGAAAAGAGGGACGCCAGGGAAAAGAGTCACTTGAGGGGAAAAGAGCTAAAAGAGAGAGGTAATGCAGAAGAGGGAAACCACGGAAAAGAGAGAGTCGATGGAAAAGAAGGTGGAGAAAGAGTTCATGCAGAAGAGGGAAACCAGGGAAAAGAGAGAGTCGAGGGGAAAAAAAAGGGAACGAGAGAAATCATGCAGAAGAGGGAAGCCAGGGAAAAGAGAGCGTCGAGGGAAAAGAATAGAAAGAGAGAGTTAATGCAGAAGAGGGAAACCCGGGAAAAGAGAGAGTCGAGGGAAAAAAAGGGGAAGAGAGAGCTCAAGGAAAAGAGGGACGCCGGGGAAAAGTGAGAGTCGGGGGAAAAGAATAGAGAGAGAGAGTTCATGGAAAAGAGGGACGCTAGGGAAAAGAGTCACTTGAGGGGAAAAGAGCTAAAAGAGAGAGGTAATGCAGAAGAGGGAAACCAGGGAAAAGAGAGAGTCGAGGGAATAGAAGGTGAAGAAAGAGTTCATGCAGAAGAGGGAAACCAGGAAAAAGAGAGAGTCGAGGGAAAAGAATAGAAAGAGAGAGTTAATGCAGAAGAGCGAAACCCGGGAAAAGAGAGAGTCGATGGAAATGAAGGGGAAGAGAGAGCTCAAGGAAAAGAGGGACGCCGGGGAAAAGAGCGAGTCGAGGGAAAAGAAGGGAAAGAGAGAGTTAATGCAGAAGAGGGACGCCAGGGAAAAGAGTCACTCGAGGGGAAAAGAGCTAAAAGAGACAGGTAATGCAGAAGAGGGAAACCAGGGAAAAGAGAGAGTCGAGGGAATAGAAGGTGAAGAAAGAGTTCATGCAGAAGAGGGAAACCAGGGAAAAGAGAGAGTCGAGGGAAAAGAAGGGAAAGAGAGAGTTAATGCAGAAGAGGGACGCCAGGGAAAAGAGTCACTCGAGGGGAAAGGAGCTAAAAGAGACAGGTAATACAGAAGAGGGAAACCAGGGAAAAGAGAGTGTCGAGGGAAAAGAAGGTGGAGAAAAAGTTCATGCAGAAGAGGGAAACCAGGAAAAAGAGAGAGTCGAGGGAAAAGAATGGAAAGAGAGAGTTAATGCAGAAGAGGGAAACCAGGGAAAAGAGAGAGTCGAGGGAAAAGAAGGGAAACAGAGAGTTCATGCAGAAGAGGGAAAGCAGGGAAAAGAGAGAGTCGATGGAAAAGAAGGTGGAGAAAGAGTTCATGCAGAAGAGGGAAACCAGGGAAAAGAGAGAGTCGAGGGGAAAAAAAGGGAACGAGAGAAATCATGCAGAAGAGGGAAGCCAGGGAAAAGAGAGAGTCGAGGGAAAAGAAGGGAAACAGAGAGTTCATGAAAAAGAGGGAAACCAGGGAAAAGAGAGAGTCGATGGAAAAGAAGGTGGAGAAACAGTTCATGCAGAAGAGGGAAACCAGGAAAAAGAGAGAGTCGAGGGAAAAGAAGGGGAAGAGAGAGTTCATGGAAAAGAGGGACGCCAGGGAAAAGAGTCACTTGAGGGGAAAAGAGCTAAAAGAGAGAGGTAATGCAGAAGAGGGAAACCAGGGAAAAGAGAGAGTCGAGGGAAAAGAATAGAAAGAGAGTTCATGAAAAAGAGCGAAACCCGGCAAAAGAGAGAGTCGATGGAACGAAGGGGAAGAGAGAGCTCAAGGAAAAGAGGGACGCCGGGGAAAAGAGAGAGTCGGGGGAAAAGAATAGAAAGAGAGAGTTCATGGAAAAGAGGGACGCTGGGGAAAAGAGTCACTTGAGGGGAAAAGAGCTAAAAGAGAGAGATAATGCAGAAGAGGGAAACCAGGAAAAAGAGAGAGTCGAGGGGAAAAAAAAGGGAATGAGAAAAATCATGCCGAAGAGGGAAAGCAGGGAAAAGAGAGAGTCGATGGAAAAGAAGGTGGAGAAAGAGTTCATGCAGAAGAGGGAAACCAGGGAAAAGAGAGAGTCGAGGGGAAAAAAAGGGGAAGAGAGAGCTCAAGGAAAAGAGGGACGCCGGGGAAAAGAGAGAGTCGGGGGAAAAGAATAGAAAGAGAGAGTTCATGGAAAAGAGGGACGCTAGGGAAAAGAGTCACTTGAGGGGAAAAGAGCTAAAAGAGAGAGGTAATGCAGAAGAGGGAAACTAGGGAAAAGAGAGAGTCGAGGGAATAGAAGGTGAAGAAAGAGTTCATGCAGAAGAGGGAAACCAGGGAAAAGAGAGAGTCGAGGGAAAAGAAGGGAAACAGAGAGTTCATGAAAAAGAGGGAAACCAGGGAAAAGAGAGAGTCGATGGAAAAGAAGGTGGAGAAACCGTTCATGCAGAAGAGGGAAAGCAGGGAAAAGAGAGAGTCGAGGGAAAAGAAGGGGAAGAGAGAGTTCATGGAAAAGAGGGACGCCACGGAAAAGAGTCATGCGACGGGAAAAGAGCTAAAAGAGAGAGGTAATGAAGAAGAGGGAAACTAGGGAAAAGAGAGAGTCGAGGGGAAAAAAAAGGGAACGATAAAAATCATGCCGAAGAGGGAAAGCAGGGAAAAGAGAGAGTCGATGGAAAAGAAGGTGGAGAAAGAGTTCATGCAGAAGAGGGAAACCAGGGAAAAGAGAGAGTCGAGGGTAAAAAAAGGGAACGAGAGAAATCATGCAGAAGAGGGAAGCCAGGGAAAAGAGAGAGTCGAGGGAAAAGAAGGGAAACAGAGAGTTCATGAAAAATAGGGAAACCAGGGAAAAGAGAGAGTCGATGGAAAAGAAGGTGGAGAAACAGTTCATGCAGAAGAGGGAAACCAGGAAAAAGAGAGAGTCGAGGGAAAAGAAGGGGAAGAGAGAGTTCATGGAAAAGAGGGACGCCACGGAAAAGAGTCACTTTAGGGGAAAAGAGCTAAAAGAGAGAGGTAATGCAGAAGAGGGAAACCAGGGAAAAGAGAGAGTCGAGGGAAAAGAATAGAAAGAGAGTTAATGCAGAAGAGCGAAACCCGGCAAAAGAGAGAGTCGATGGAAACGAAGGGGAAGAGAGAGCTCAAGGAAAAGAGGGACGCCGGGGAAAAGAGAGAGTCGGGGGAAAAGAATAGAAAGAGAGAGTTCATGGAAAAGAGGGACGCTAGGGAAAAGAGTCACTTGAGGGGAAAAGAGCTAAAAGAGAGAGGTAATGCAGAAGAGGGAAACTAGGGAAAAGAGAGAGTCGAGGGAATAGAAGGTGAAGAAAGAGTTCATGCAGAAGAGGGAAACCAGGAAAAAGAGAGAGTCGAGGGAAAAGAAGGGAAACAGAGAGTTCATGAAAAAGAGGGAAACCAGGGAAAAGAGAGAGTCGATGGAAAAGAAGGTGGAGAAACCGTTCATGCAGAAGAGGGAAAGCAGGGAAAAGAGAGAGTCGAGGGAAAAGAAGGGGAAGAGAGAGTTCATGGAAAAGAGGGACGCCACGGAAAAGAGTCATGCGACGGGAAAAGAGCTAAAAGAGAGAGGTAATGAAGAAGAGGGAAACTAGGGAAAAGAGAGAGTCGAGGGGAAAAAAAAGGGAACGATAAAAATCATGCCGAAGAGGTAAAGCAGGGAAAAGAGAGAGTCGATGGAAAAGAAGGTGGAGAAAGAGTTCATGCAGAAGAGGGAAACCAGGGAAAAGAGAGAGTCGAGGGTAAAAAAAGGGAACGAGAGAAATCATGCAGAAGAGGGAAGCCAGGGAAAAGAGAGAGTCGAGGGAAAAGAAGGGAAACAGAGAGTTCATGAAAAATAGGGAAACCAGGGAAAAGAGAGAGTCGATGGAAAAGAAGGTGGAGAAACAGTTCATGCAGAAGAGGGAAACCAGGAAAAAGAGAGAGTCGAGGGAAAAGAAGGGGAAGAGAGAGTTCATGGAAAAGAGGGACGCCACGGAAAAGAGTCACTTGAGGGGAAAAGAGCTAAAAGAGAGAGGTAATGCAGAAGAGGGAAACCAGGGAAAAGAGAGAGTCGAGGGAAAAGAATAGAAAGAGAGTTAATGCAGAAGAGCGAAACCCGGCAAAAGAGAGAGTCGATGGAAACGAAGGGGAAGAGAGAGCTCAAGGAAAAGAGGGACGCCGGGGAAAAGAGAGAGTCGGGGGAAAAGAATAGACAGAGAGAGTTCATGGAAAAGAGGGACGCTAGGGAAAAGAGTCACTTGAGGGGAAAAGAGCTAAAAGAGAGAGGTAATGCAGAAGAGGGAAACTAGGGAAAAGAGAGAGTCGAGGGGAAAAAAAAGGGAACGAGAAAAATCATGCCGAAGAGGGAAAGCAGGGAAAAGAGAGAGTCGATGGAAAAGAAGGTGGAGAAAGAGTTCATGCAGAAGAGGGAAACCAGGGAGAAGAGAGAGTCGAGGGGAAAAAAAAGGGAACGAGAGAAATCATGCAGAAGAGGGAAGCCAGGGTAAAGAGAGCGTCGAGGGAAAAGAATAGAAAGAGAGAGTTAATGCAGAAGAGGGAAACCCGGGAAAAGAGAGAGTCGAGGGAAAAAAAGGGGAAGAGAGAGCTCAAGGAAAAGAGGGACGCCGGGGAAAAGTGAGAGTCGGGGGAAAAGAATAGAGAGAGAGAGTTCATGGAAAAGAGGGACGCTAGGGAAAAGAGTCACTTGAGGGGAAAAGAGCTAAAAGAGAGAGGTAATGCAGAAGAGGGAAACCAGGGAAAAGAGAGAGTCGAGGGAATAGAAGGTGAAGAAAGAGTTCATGCAGAAGAGGGAAACCAGGAAAAAGAGAGAGTCGAGGGAAAAGAATAGAAAGAGAGAGTTAATGCAGAAGAGCGAAACCCGGGAAAAGAGAGAGTCAATGGAAATGAAGGGGAAGAGAGAGCTCAAGGAAAAGAGGGAAACCAGGGAAAAGAGCGAGTCGAGGGAAAAGAAGGGAAAGAGAGAGTTAATGCAGAAGAGGGACGCCAGGGAAAAGAGTCACTCGAGGGGAAAAGAGCTAAAAGAGACAGGTAATGCAGAAGAGGGAAACCAGGGAAAAGAGAGAGTCGAGGGAATAGAAGGTGAAGAAAGAGTTCATGCAGAAGAGGGAAACCAGGGAAAAGAGAGAGTCGAGGGAAAAGAAAGGAAACAGAGAGTTCATGAAAAAGAGGGAAACCAGGGAAAAGAGAGAGTCGATGGAAAAGAAGGTGGAGAAACAGTTCATGCAGAAGAGGGAAACCAGGAAAAAGAGAGAGTCGAGGGAAAAGAAGGGGAAGAGAGAGTTCATGGAAAAGAGGGACGCCAGGGAAAAGAGTCACTTGAGGGGAAAAGAGCTAAAAGAGAGAGGTAATGCAGAAGAGGGAAACCAGGGAAAAGAGAGAGTCGAGGGAAAAGAATAGAAAGAGAGTTAATGCAGAAGAGCGAAACCCGGCAAAAGAGAGAGTCGATGGAACGAAGGGGAAGAGAGAGCTCAAGGAAAAAAGGGACGCCGGGGAAAAGAGAGAGTCGGGGGAAAAGAATAGAAAGAGAGAGTTCATGGAAAAGAGGGACGCTGGGGAAAAGAGTCACTTGAGGGGAAAAGAGCTAAAAGAGAGAGGTAATGCAGAAGAGGGAAACCAGGAAAAAGAGAGAGTCGAGGGGAAAAAAAAGGGAATGAGAAAAGTCATGCCGAAGAGGGAAAGCAGGGAAAAGAGAGAGTCGATGGAAAAGAAGGTGGAGAAAGAGTTCATGAAAAAGAGGGAAACCAGGGAAAAGAGAGAGTCGAGGGGGAAAAAAGGGAACGAGAGAAATCATGCAGAAGAGGGAAGCCAGGGTAAAGAGAGCGTCGAGGGAAAAGAATAGAAAGAGAGAGTTAATGCAGAAGAGGGAAACCCGGGAAAAGAGAGAGTCGAGGGAAAAAAAGGGGAAGAGAGAGCTCAAGGAAAAGAGGGACGCCGGGGAAAAGAGAGAGTCGGGGGAAAAGAATAGAAAGAGAGAGTTCATGGAAAAGAGGGACGCTAGGGAAAAGAGTCACTTGAGGGGAAAAGAGCTAAAAGAGAGAGGTAATGCAGAAGAGGGAAACCAGGGAAAAGAGAGAGTCGAGGGAAAAGAAGGTGAAGAAAGAGTTCATGCAGAAGAGGGAAACCAGGAAAAAGAGAGAGTCGAGGGAAAAGAATAGAAAGAGAGAGTTAATGCAGAAGAGCGAAACCCGGGAAAAGAGAGAGTCGATGGAAACGAAGGGGAAGAGAGAGCTCAAGGAAAAGAGGGACGCCGGGGAAAAGAGCGAGTCGAGGGAAAAGAAGGGAAAGAGAGAGTTAATGCAGAAGAGGGACGCCAGGGAAAAGAGTCACTCGAGGGGAAAGGAGCTAAAAGAGACAGGTAATGCAGAAGAGGGAAACCAGGGAAAAGAGAGTGTCGAGGGAAAAGAAGGTGGAGAAAAAGTTCATGCAGAAGAGGGAAACCAGGGAAAAGAGAGAGTCGAGGGAAAAGAAGGGAAACAGAGAGTTCATGAAAAAGAGGGAAACCAGGGAAAAGAGAGAGTCGATGGAAAAGAAGGTGGAGAAACAGTTCATGCAGAAGAGGGAAACCAGGAAAAAGAGAGAGTTGAGGGAAAAGAAGGGGAAGAGAGAGTTCATGGAAAAGAGGGACGCCAGGGAAAAGAGTCACTTGAGGGGAAAAGAGCTAAAAGAGAGAGGTAATGCAGAAGAGGGAAACTAGGGAAAAGAGAGACTCGAGGGGAAAAAAAAGGGAACGAGAAAAATCATGCCGAAGAAGGAAAGCAGGGAAAAGAGAGAGTCGATGGAAAAGAAGGTGGAGAAAGAGTTCATGCAGAAGAGGGAAACCAGGGAAAAGAGAGAGTCGAGGGGAAAAAAAGGGAACGAGAGAAATCATGCAGAAGAGGGAAGCCAGGGAAAAGAGAGAGTCGATGGAAACGAAGGGGAAGAGAGAGCTCAAGGAAAAGAGGGAAAGCAGGGAAAAGAGAGAGTCGATGGAAAAGAAGGTGGAGAAAGAGTTCATGCAGAAGAGGGAAACCAGGAAAAAGAGAGAGTCGAGGGAAAAGAAGGGGAAGAGAGAGTTCATGGAAAAGAGGGACGCCAGGGAAAAGAGTCACTTGAGGGGAAAAGAGCTAAAAGAGAGAGGTAATGCAGAAGAGGGAAACCAGGGAAAAGAGAGAGTCGAGGGAAAAGAATAGAAAGAGAGTTAATGCAGAAGAGCGAAACCCGGCAAAAGAGAGAGTCGATGGAAACGAAGGGGAAGAGAGAGCTCAAGGAAAAGAGGGACGCCGGGGAAAAGAGAGAGTCGGGGGAAAAGAATAGAAAGAGAGAGTAAATGCAAAAGAGGGACGCTAGGGAAAAGAGTCACTTGAGGGGAAAAGAGCTAAAAGAGAGAGGTAATGCAGAAGAGGGAAACTAGGGAAAAGAGAGACTCGAGGGGAAAAAAAAGGGAACGAGAAAAATCATGCCGAAGAAGGAAAGCAGGGAAAAGAGAGAGTCGATGGAAAAGAAGGTGGAGAAAGAGTTCATGCAGAAGAGGGAAACCAGGGAAAAGAGAGAGTCGAGGGGAAAAAAAGGGAACGAGAGAAATCATGCAGAAGAGGGAAGCCAGGGGAAAAGAGAGAGTCGATGGAAACGAAGGGGAAGAGAGAGCTCAAGGAAAAGAGGGAAAGCAGGGAAAAGAGAGAGTCGATGGAAAAGAAGGTGGAGAAAGAGTTCATGCAGAAGAGGGAAACCAGGAAAAAGAGAGAGTCGAGGGAAAAGAAGGGGAAGAGAGAGTTCATGGAAAAGAGGGACGCCAGGGAAAAGAGTCACTTGAGGGGAAAAGAGCTAAAAGAGAGAGGTAATGCAGAAGAGGGAAACCAGGGAAAAGAGAGAGTCGAGGGAAAAGAATAGAAAGAGAGTTAATGCAGAAGAGCGAAACCCGGCAAAAGAGAGAGTCGATGGAAACGAAGGGGAAGAGAGAGCTCAAGGAAAAGAGGGACGCCGGGGAAAAGAGAGAGTCGGGGGAAAAGAATAGAAAGAGAGAGTAAATGCAAAAGAGGGACGCTAGGGAAAAGAGTCACTTGAGGGGAAAAGAGCTAAAAGAGAGAGGTAATGCAGAAGAGGGAAACTAGGGAAAAGAGAGAGTCGAGGGGAAAAAAAAGGGAACGAGAAAAATCATGCCGAAGAGGGAAAGCAGGGAAAAGAGAGAGTCGATGGAAAAGAAGGTGGAGAAAGAGTTCATGCAGAAGAGGGAAACCAGGGAAAAGAGAGAGTCGAGGGGAAAAAAAAGGGAACGAGAGAAATCATGCAGAAGAGGGAAGCCAGGGAAAAGAGAGAGTCGAGGGAAAAGAAGGGAAACAGAGAGTTCATGAAAAAGAGGGAAAGCAGGGAAAAGAGAGAGTCGATGGAAAAGAAGGTGGAGAAAGAGTTCATGCAGAAGAGGGAAACCAGGAAAAAGAGAGAGTCGAGGGAAAAGAAGGGGAAGAGAGAGTTCATGGAAAAGAGGGACGCCACGGAAAAGAGTCACTTTAGGGGAAAAGAGCTAAAAGAGAGAGGTAATGCAGAAGAGGGAAACCAGGGAAAAGAGAGAGTCGAGGGAAAAGAAGGGAAACAGAGTGTTCATGAAAAAGAGGGAAACCAGGGAAAAGAGAGAGTCGATGGAAAAGAAGGTGGAGAAACAGTTAATGCAGAAGAGGGAAACCAGGAAAAAGAGAGAGTCGAGGGAAAAGAAGGGGAAGAGAGAGTTCATGGAAAAGAGGGACGCCAGGGAAAAGAGTCACTTGAGGGGAAAAGAGCTAAAAGAGAGAGGTAATGCAGAAGAGGGAGACCAGGGAAAAGAGAGAGTCGAGGGAATAGAAGGTGAAGAAAGAGTTCATGCAGAAGAGGGAAACCAGGAAAAAGAGAGAGTCGAGGGAAAAGAATAGAAAGAGAGAGTTAATGCAGAAGAGCGAAACCCGGGAAAACAGAGAGTCGATGGAAATGAAGGGGAAGAGAGAGCTCAAGGAAAACAGGGACGCCGGGGAAAAGAGAGAGTCGGGGGAAAAGAATAGAAAGAGAGAGTTCACGGAAAAGAGGGACGCTAGGGAAAAGAGTCACTTGAGGGGAAAAGAGCTAAAAGAGAGAGGTAATGCAGAAGAGGGAAACCAGGGAAAAGAGAGAGTCGAGGGAAAAGAAGGTGAAGAAAGAGTTCATGCAGAAGAGGGAAACCAGGAAAAAGAGAGAGTCGAGGGAAAAGAATAGAAAGAGAGAGTTAATGCAGAAGAGCGAAACCCGGGAAAAGAGAGAGTCGATGGAAACGAAGGGGAAGAGAGAGCTCAAGGAAAAGAGGGACGCCGGGGAAAAGAGCGAGTCGAGGGAAAAGAAGGGAAAGAGAGAGTTAATGCAGAAGAGGGACGCCAGGGAAAAGAGTCACTCGAGGGGAAAAGAGCTAAAAGAGACAGGTAATGCAGAAGAGGGAAACCAGGGAAAAGAGAGAGTCGAGGGAATAGAAGGTGAAGAAAGAGTTCATGCAGAAGAGGGAAAGCAGGGAAAAGAGAGAGTCGAGGGAAAAGAAGGGGAAGAGAGAGTTCATGGAAAAGAGGGACGCCAGGGAAAAGAGTCACTTGAGGGGAAAAGAGCTAAAAGAGAGAGGTAATGCAGAAGAGGGAAACTAGGGAAAAGAGAGACTCGAGGGGAAAAAAAAGGGAACGAGAAAAATCATGCCGAAGAAGGAAAGCAGGGAAAAGAGAGAGTCGATGGAAAAGAAGGTGGAGAAAGAGTTCATGCAGAAGAGGGAAACCAGGGAAAAGAGAGAGTCGAGGGGAAAAAAAGGGAACGAGAGAAATCATGCAGAAGAGGGAAGCCAGGGAAAAGAGAGAGTCGATGGAAACGAAGGGGAAGAGAGAGCTCAAGGAAAAGAGGGAAAGCAGGGAAAAGAGAGAGTCGATGGAAAAGAAGGTGGAGAAAGAGTTCATGCAGAAGAGGGAAACCAGGAAAAAGAGAGAGTCGAGGGAAAAGAAGGGGAAGAGAGAGTTCATGGAAAAGAGGGACGCCAGGGAAAAGAGTCACTTGAGGGGAAAAGAGCTAAAAGAGAGAGGTAATGCAGAAGAGGGAAACCAGGGAAAAGAGAGAGTCGAGGGAAAAGAATAGAAAGAGAGTTAATGCAGAAGAGCGAAACCCGGCAAAAGAGAGAGTCGATGGAAACGAAGGGGAAGAGAGAGCTCAAGGAAAAGAGGGACGCCGGGGAAAAGAGAGAGTCGGGGGAAAAGAAGAGAAAGAGAGAGTTCATGGAAAAGAGGGACGCTAGGGAAAAGAGTCACTTGAGGGGAAAAGAGCTAAAAGAGAGAGGTAATGCAGAAGAGGGAAACTAGGGAAAAGAGAGAGTCGAGGGGAAAAAAAAGGGAACGAGAAAAATCATGCCGAAGAAGGAAAGCAGGGAAAAGAGAGAGTCGATGGAAAAGAAGGTGGAGAAAGAGTTCATGCAGAAGAGGGAAACCAGGGAAAAGAGAGAGTCGAGGGGAAAAAAAGGGAACGAGAGAAATCATGCAGAAGAGGGAAGCCAGGGAGAAGAGAGAGTCGATGGAAACGAAGGGGAAGAGAGAGCTCAAGGAAAAGAGGGAAACCAGGGAAAAGAGAGAGTCGATGGAAAAGAAGGTGGAGAAACAGTTCATGCAGAAGAGGGAAACCAGGGAAAAGAGAGAGTCGAGGGGAAAAAAAAGGGAACGAGAGAAATCATGCAGAAGAGGGAAGCCAGGGAAAAGAGAGCGTCGAGGGAAAAGAATAGAAAGAGAGAGTTAATGCAGAAGAGGGAAACCCGGGAAAAGAGAGAGTCGAGGGAAAAAAAGGGGAAGAGAGAGCTCAAGGAAAAGAGGGACGCCGGGGAAAAGTGAGAGTCGGGGGAAAAGAATAGAGAGAGAGAGTTCATGGAAAAGAGGGACGCTAGGGAAAAGAGTCACTTGAGGGGAAAAGAGCTAAAAGAGAGAGGTAATGCAGAAGAGGGAAACCAGGGAAAAGAGAGAGTCGAGGGAATAGAAGGTGAAGAAAGAGTTCATGCAGAAGAGGGAAACCAGGAAAAAGAGAGAGTCGAGGGAAAAGAATAGAAAGAGAGAGTTAATGCAGAAGAGCGAAACCCGGGAAAAGAGAGAGTCGATGGAAATGAAGGGGAAGAGAGAGCTCAAGGAAAAGAGGGACGCCGGGGAAAAGAGCGAGTCGAGGGAAAAGAAGGGAAAGAGAGAGTTAATGCAGAAGAGGGACGCCAGGGAAAAGAGTCACTCGAGGGGAAAAGAGCTAAAAGAGACAGGTAATGCAGAAGAGGGAAACCAGGGAAAAGAGAGAGTCGAGGGAATAGAAGGTGAAGAAAGAGTTCATGCAGAAGAGGGAAACCAGGGAAAAGAGAGAGTCGAGGGAAAAGAAGGGGAAGAGAGAGTTCATGGAAAAGAGGGACGCCAGGGAAAAGAGTCACTTGAGGGGAAAAGAGCTAAAAGAGAGAGGTAATGCAGAAGAGGGAAACTAGGGAAAAGAGAGACTCGAGGGGAAAAAAAAGGGAACGAGAAAAATCATGCCGAAGAAGGAAAGCAGGGAAAAGAGAGAGTCGATGGAAAAGAAGGTGGAGAAAGAGTTCATGCAGAAGAGGGAAACCAGGGAAAAGAGAGAGTCGAGGGGAAAAAAAGGGAACGAGAGAAATCATGCAGAAGAGGGAAGCCAGGGAAAAGAGAGAGTCGATGGAAAAGAAGGTGGAGAAACAGTACATGCAGAAGAGGGAAACCAGGAAAAAGAGACAGTCGAGGGAAAAGAAGGGGAAGAGAGAGTTCATGGAAAAGAGGGCCGCCAGGGAAAAGAGTCACTTGAGGGGAAAAGAGCTAAAAGAGAGAGGTAATGCAGAAGAGGGAAACCAGGGAAAAGAGAGAGTCGAGGGAAAAGAATAGAAAGAGAGTTAATGCAGAAGAGCGAAACCCGGCAAAAGAGAGAGTCGATGGAAACGAAGGGGAAGAGAGAGCTCAAGGAAAAGAGGGACGCCGGGGAAAAGAGAGAGTCGGGGGAAAAGAATAGAAAGAGAGAGTTCATGGAAAAGAGGGACGCTAGGGAAAAGAGTCACTTGAGGGGAAAAGAGCTAAAAGAGAGAGGTAATGCAGAAGAGGGAAACTAGGGAAAAGAGAGAGTCGAGGGGAAAAAAAAGGGAACGAGAAAAATCATGCCGAAGAGGGAAAGCAGGGAAAAGAGAGAGTCGATGGAAAAGAAGGTGGAGAAAGAGTTCATGCAGAAGAGGGAAACCAGGGAAAAGAGAGAGTCGAGGGGAAAAAAAAGGGAACGAGAGAAATCATGCAGAAGAGGGAAGCCAGGGAGAAGAGAGAGTCGATGGAAACGAAGGGGAAGAGAGAGCTCAAGGAAAAGAGGGAAACCAGGGAAAAGAGAGAGTCGATGGAAAAGAAGGTGGAGAAACAGTTCATGCAGAAGAGGGAAACCAGGGAAAAGAGAGAGTCGAGGGGAAAAAAAAGGGAACGAGAGAAATCATGCAGAAGAGGGAAGCCAGGGAAAAGAGAGCGTCGAGGGAAAAGAATAGAAAGAGAGAGTTAATGCAGAAGAGGGAAACCCGGGAAAAGAGAGAGTCGAGGGAAAAAAAGGGGAAGAGAGAGCTCAAGGAAAAGAGGGACGCCGGGGAAAAGTGAGAGTCGGGGGAAAAGAATAGAGAGAGAGAGTTCATGGAAAAGAGGGACGCTAGGGAAAAGAGTCACTTGAGGGGAAAAGAGCTAAAAGAGAGAGGTAATGCAGAAGAGGGAAACCAGGGAAAAGAGAGAGTCGAGGGAATAGAAGGTGAAGAAAGAGTTCATGCAGAAGAGGGAAACCAGGAAAAAGAGAGAGTCGAGGGAAAAGAATAGAAAGAGAGAGTTAATGCAGAAGAGCGAAACCCGGGAAAAGAGAGAGTCGATGGAAATGAAGGGGAAGAGAGAGCTCAAGGAAAAGAGGGACGCCGGGGAAAAGAGCGAGTCGAGGGAAAAGAAGGGAAAGAGAGAGTTAATGCAGAAGAGGGACGCCAGGGAAAAGAGTCACTCGAGGGGAAAAGAGCTAAAAGAGACAGGTAATGCAGAAGAGGGAAACCAGGGAAAAGAGAGAGTCGAGGGAATAGAAGGTGAAGAAAGAGTTCATGCAGAAGAGGGAAACCAGGGAAAAGAGAGAGTCGAGGGAAAAGAAGGGGAAGAGAGAGTTCATGGAAAAGAGGGACGCCAGGGAAAAGAGTCACTTGAGGGGAAAAGAGCTAAAAGAGAGAGGTAATGCAGAAGAGGGAAACTAGGGAAAAGAGAGACTCGAGGGGAAAAAAAAGGGAACGAGAAAAATCATGCCGAAGAAGGAAAGCAGGGAAAAGAGAGAGTCGATGGAAAAGAAGGTGGAGAAAGAGTTCATGCAGAAGAGGGAAACCAGGGAAAAGAGAGAGTCGAGGGGAAAAAAAGGGAACGAGAGAAATCATGCAGAAGAGGGAAGCCAGGGAAAAGAGAGAGTCGATGGAAAAGAAGGTGGAGAAACAGTTCATGCAGAAGAGGGAAACCAGGAAAAAGAGACAGTCGAGGGAAAAGAAGGGGAAGAGAGAGTTCATGGAAAAGAGGGCCGCCAGGGAAAAGAGTCACTTGAGGGGAAAAGAGCTAAAAGAGAGAGGTAATGCAGAAGAGGGAAACCAGGGAAAAGAGAGAGTCGATGGAAACGAAGGGGAAGAGAGAGCTCAAGGAAAAGAGGGACGCCGGGGAAAAGAGAGAGTCGGGGGAAAAGAATAGAAAGAGAGAGTTCATGGAAAAGAGGGACGCTAGGGAAAAGAGTCACTTGAGGGGAAAAGAGCTAAAAGAGAGAGGTAATGCAGAAGAGGGAAACTAGGGAAAAGAGAGAGTCGAGGGGAAAAAAAAGGGAACGAGAAAAATCATGCCGAAGAGGGAAAGCAGGGAAAAGAGAGAGTCGATGGAAAAGAAGGTGGAGAAAGAGTTCATGCAGAAGAGGGAAACCAGGGAAAAGAGAGAGTCGAGGGGAAAAAAAAGGGAACGAGAGAAATCATGCAGAAGAGGGAAGCCAGGGAAAAGAGAGCGTCGAGGGAAAAGAATATAAAGAGAGAGTTAATGCAGAAGAGGGAAACGCGGGAAAAGAGAGAGTCGAGGGAAAAAAAGGGGAAGAGAGAGCTCAAGGAAAAGAGGGACGCCGGGGAAAAGTGAGAGTCGGGGGAAAAGAATAGAGAGAGAGAGTTCATGGAAAAGAGGGACGCTAGGGAAAAGAGTCACTTGAGGGGAAAAGAGCTAAAAGAGAGAGGTAATGCAGAAGAGGGAAACCAGGGAAAAGAGAGAGTCGAGGGAATAGAAGGTGAAGAAAGAGTTCATGCAGAAGAGGGAAACCAGGAAAAAGAGAGAGTCGAGGGAAAAGAAGGGAATCAGAGAGTTCATGAAAAAGAGGGAAACCAGGGAAAAGAGAGAGTCGATGGAAATGAAGGGGAAGAGAGAGCTCAAGGAAAAGAGGGACGCCGGGGAAAAGAGCGAGTCGAGGGAAAAGAAGGGAAAGAGAGAGTTAATGCAAAAGAGGGACGCCAGGGAAAAGAGTCACTCGAGGGGAAAAGAGCTAAAAGAGACAGGTAATGCAGAAGAGGGAAACCAGGGAAAAGAGAGAGTCGATGGAAAAGAGGGTGGAGAAACAGTTCATGCAGAAGAGGGAAACCAGGAAAAAGAGAGAGTCGAGGGAAAAGAATAGAAAGAGAGAGTTAATGCAGAAGAGCGAAACCCGGGAAAAGAGAGAGTCGATGGAAACGAAGGGGAAGAGAGAGCTCAAGGAAAAGAGGGACGCCGGGGAAAAGAGAGAGTCGGGGGAAAAGAATAGAAAGAGAGAGTTAATGCAGAAGAGCGAAACCCGGGAAAAGAGCGAGTCGAGGGAAAAGAAGGGAAAGAGAGAGTTAATGCAGAAGAGGGACGCCAGGGAAAAGAGTCACTCGAGGGGAAAGGAGCTAAAAGAGACAGGTAATGCAGAAGAGGGAAACCAGGGAAAAGAGAGTGTCGAGGGAAAAGAAGGTGGAGAAAAAGTTCATGCAGAAGAGGGAAACCAGGGAAAAGAGAGAGTCGGGGGAAAAGAATAGAAAGAGAGAGTTCATGGAAAAGAGGGACGCTAGGGAAAAGAGTCACTTGAGGGGAAAAGAGCTAAAAGAGAGAGGTAATGCAGAAGAGGGAAACTAGGGAAAAGAGAGAGTCGAGGGGAAAAAAAAGGGAACGAGAAAAATCATGCCGAAGAAGGAAAGCAGGGAAAAGAGAGAGTCGATGGAAAAGAAGGTGGAGAAAGAGTTCATGCAGAAGAGGGAAACCAGGGAAAAGAGAGAGTCGAGGGGAAAAAAAGGGAACGAGAGAAATCATGCAGAAGAGGGAAGCCAGGGAGAAGAGAGAGTCGATGGAAAAGAAGGGGAAGAGAGAGCTCAAGGAAAAGAGGGACGCCGGGGATAAGTGAGAGTCGGGGGAAAAGAATAGAGAGAGAGAGTTCATGGAAAAGAGGGACGCTAGGGAAAAGAGTCACTTGAGGGGAAAAGAGCTAAAAGAGAGAGGTAATGCAGAAGAGGGAAACCAGGGAAAAGAGAGAGTCGAGGGAATAGAAGGTGAAGAAAGAGTTCATGCAGAAGAGGGAAACCAGGAAAAAGAGAGAGTCGAGGGAAAAGAATAGAAAGAGAGAGTTAATGCAGAAGAGCGAAACCCGGGAAAAGAGAGAGTCGATGGAAATGAAGGGGAAGAGAGAGCTCAAGGAAAAGAGGGACGCCGGGGAAAAGAGCGAGTCGAGGGAAAAGAAGGGAAAGAGAGAGTTAATGCAGAAGAGGGACGCCAGGGAAAAGAGTCACTCGAGGGGAAAAGAGCTAAAAGAGACAGGTAATGCAGAAGAGGGAAACCAGGGAAAAGAGAGAGTCGAGGGAATAGAAGGTGAAGAAAGAGTTCATGCAGAAGAGGGAAACCAGGGAAAAGAGAGAGTCGAGGGAAAAGAAGGGAAACAGAGAGTTCATGAAAAAGAGGGAAACCAGGGAAAAGAGAGAGTCGATGGAAAAGAAGGTGGAGAAACAGTTCATGCAGAAGAGGGAAACCAGGAAAAAGAGAGAGTCGAGGGAAAAGAAGGGGAAGAGAGAGTTCATGGAAAAGAGGGACGCCAGGGAAAAGAGTCACTTGAGGGGGAAAGAGCTAAAAGAGAGAGGTAATGCAGAAGAGGGAAACCAGGGAAAAGAGAGAGTCGAGGGAATAGAAGGTGAAGAAAGAGTTCATGCAGAAGAGGGAAACCAGGAAAAAGAGAGAGTCGAGGGAAAAGAAGGGAAAGAGAGAGTTAATGCAGAAGAGGGACGCCAGGGAAAAGAGTCACTCGAGGGGAAAGGAGCTAAAAGAGACAGGTAATGCAGAAGAGGGAAACCAGGGAAAAGAGAGTGTCGAGGGAAAAGAAGGTGGAGAAAAAGTTCATGCAGAAGAGGGAAACCAGGGAAAAGAGAGAGTCGAGGGAAAAGAATGGAAAGAGAGAGTTAATGCAGAAGAGGGAAACCAGGGAAAAGAGAGAGTCGAGGGAAAAGAAGGGAAACAGAGAGTTCATGAAAAAGAGGGAAACCAGGGAAAAGAGAGAGTCGAGGGAAAAGAAGGTGGAGAAACAGTTCATGCAGAAGAGGGAAACCAGGAAAAAGAGAGAGTCGAGGGAAAAGAAGGGGAAGAGAGAGTTCATGGAAAAGAGGGACGCCACGGAAAAGAGTCATGCGACGGGAAAAGAGCTAAAAGAGAGAGGTAATGCAGAAGAGGGAAACTAGGGAAAAGAGAGAGTCGAGGGGAAAAAAAAGGGAACGAGAAAAATCATGCCGAAGAGGGAAAGCAGGGAAAAGAGAGAGTCGACGGAAAAGAAGGTGGAGAAAGAGTTCATGCAGAAGAGGGAAACCAGGGAAAAGAGAGAGTCGAGGGGAAAAAAAGGGAACGAGAGAAATCATGCAGAAGAGGGAAGCCAGGGAAAAGAGAGAGTCGAGGGAAAAGAAGGGAAACAGAGAGTTCATGAAAAAGAGGGAAACCAGGGAAAAGAGAGAGTCGATGGAAAAGAAGGTGGAGAAACAGTTCATGCAGAAGAGGGAAACCAGGAAAAAGAGAGAGTCGAGGGAAAAGAAGGGGAAGAGAGAGTTCATGGAAAAGAGGGACGCCACGGAAAAGAGTCACTTTAGGGGAAAAGAGCTAAAAGAGAGAGGTAATGCAGAAGAGGGAAACCAGGGAAAAGAGAGAGTCGAGGGAAAAGAATAGAAAGAGAGTTAATGCAGAAGAGCGAAACCCGGCAAAAGAGAGAGTCGATGGAAACGAAGGGGAAGAGAGAGCTCAAGGAAAAGAGGGACGCCGGGGAAAAGAGAGAGTCGGGGGAAAAGAATAGAAAGAGAGAGTTCATGGAAAAGAGGGACGCTAGGGAAAAGAGTCACTTGAGGGGAAAAGAGCTAAAAGAGAGAGGTAATGCAGAAGAGGGAAACTAGGGAAAAGAGAGAGTCGAGGGAATAGAAGGTGAAGAAAGAGTTCATGCAGAAGAGGGAAACCAGGAAAAAGAGAGAGTCGAGGGAAAAGAAGGGAAACAGAGAGTTCATGAAAAAGAGGGAAACCAGGGAAAAGAGAGAGTCGATGGAAAAGAAGGTGGAGAAACCGTTCATGCAGAAGAGGGAAAGCAGGGAAAAGAGAGAGTCGAGGGAAAAGAAGGGGAAGAGAGAGTTCATGGAAAAGAGGGACGCCAGGGAAAAGAGTCACTTGAGGGGAAAAGAGCTAAAAGAGAGAGGTAATGCAGAAGAGGGAAACCAGGGAAAAGAGAGAGTCGAGGGAAAAGAATAGAAAGAGAGTTAATGCAGAAGAGCGAAACCCGGCAAAAGAGAGAGTCGATGGAAACGAAGGGGAAGAGAGAGCTCAAGGAAAAGAGGGACGCCGGGGAAAAGAGAGAGTCGGGGGAAAAGAATAGACAGAGAGAGTTCATGGAAAAGAGGGACGCTAGGGAAAAGAGTCACTTGAGGGGAAAAGAGCTAAAAGAGAGAGGTAATGCAGAAGAGGGAAACTAGGGAAAAGAGAGAGTCGAGGGGAAAAAAAAGGGAACGAGAAAAATCATGCCGAAGAGGGAAAGCAGGGAAAAGAGAGAGTCGATGGAAAAGAAGGTGGAGAAAGAGTTCATGCAGAAGAGGGAAACCAGGGAAAAGAGAGAGTCGAGGGGAAAAAAAAGGGAACGAGAGAAATCATGCAGAAGAGGGAAGCCAGGGTAAAGAGAGCGTCGAGGGAAAAGAATAGAAAGAGAGAGTTAATGCAGAAGAGGGAAACCCGGGAAAAGAGAGAGTCGAGGGAAAAAAAGGGGAAGAGAGAGCTCAAGGAAAAGAGGGACGCCGGGGAAAAGTGAGAGTCGGGGGAAAAGAATAGAGAGAGAGAGTTCATGGAAAAGAGGGACGCTAGGGAAAAGAGTCACTTGAGGGGAAAAGAGCTAAAAGACAGAGGTAATGCAGAAGAGGGAAACCAGGGAAAAGAGAGAGTCGAGGGAATAGAAGGTGAAGAAAGAGTTCATGCAGAAGAGGGAAACCAGGAAAAAGAGAGAGTCGAGGGAAAAGAATAGAAAGAGAGAGTTAATGCAGAAGAGCGAAACCCGGGAAAAGAGAGAGTCAATGGAAATGAAGGGGAAGAGAGAGCTCAAGGAAAAGAGGGACGCCGGGGAAAAGAGCGAGTCGAGGGAAAAGAAGGGAAAGAGAGAGTTAATGCAGAAGAGGGACGCCAGGGAAAAGAGTCACTCGAGGGGAAAAGAGCTAAAAGAGACAGGTAATGCAGAAGAGGGAAACCAGGGAAAAGAGAGAGTCGAGGGAATAGAAGGTGAAGAAAGAGTTCATGCAGAAGAGGGAAACCAGGGAAAAGAGAGAGTCGAGGGAAAAGAAAGGAAACAGAGAGTTCATGAAAAAGAGGGAAACCAGGGAAAAGAGAGAGTCGATGGAAAAGAAGGTGGAGAAACAGTTCATGCAGAAGAGGGAAACCAGGAAAAAGAGAGAGTCGAGGGAAAAGAAGGGGAAGAGAGAGTTCATGGAAAAGAGGGACGCCAGGGAAAAGAGTCACTTGAGGGGAAAAGAGCTAAAAGAGAGAGGTAATGCAGAAGAGGGAAACCAGGGAAAAGAGAGAGTCGAGGGAAAAGAATAGAAAGAGAGTTAATGCAGAAGAGCGAAACCCGGCAAAAGAGAGAGTCGATGGAACGAAGGGGAAGAGAGAGCTCAAGGAAAAGAGGGACGCCGGGGAAAAGAGAGAGTCGGGGGAAAAGAATAGAAAGAGAGAGTTCATGGAAAAGAGGGACGCTGGGGAAAAGAGTCACTTGAGGGGAAAAGAGCTAAAAGAGAGAGGTAATGCAGAAGAGGGAAACCAGGAAAAAGAGAGAGTCGAGGGGAAAAAAAAGGGAATGAGAAAAATCATGCCGAAGAGGGAAAGCAGGGAAAAGAGAGAGTCGATGGAAAAGAAGGTGGAGAAAGAGTTCATGAAAAAGAGGGAAACCAGGGAAAAGAGAGAGTCGAGGGGAAAAAAAGGGAACGAGAGAAATCATGCAGAAGAGGGAAGCCAGGGAAAAGAGAGCGTCGAGGGAAAAGAATAGAAAGAGAGAGTTAATGCAGAAGAGGGAAACCCGGGAAAAGAGAGAGTCGAGGGAAAAAAAGGGGAAGAGAGAGCTCAAGGAAAAGAGGGACGCCGGGGAAAAGAGAGAGTCGGGGGAAAAGAATAGAAAGAGAGAGTTCATGGAAAAGAGGGACGCTAGGGAAAAGAGTCACTTGAGGGGAAAAGAGCTAAAAGAGAGAGGTAATGCAGAAGAGGGAAACCAGGGAAAAGAGAGAGTCGAGGGAAAAGAAGGTGAAGAAAGAGTTCATGCAGAAGAGGGAAACCAGGGAAAAGAGAGAGTCGAGGGAAAAGAAGGGAAACAGAGAGTTCATGAAAAAGAGGGAAACCAGGGAAAAGATAGAGTCGATGGAAAAGAAGGTGGAGAAACAGTTCATGCAGAAGAGGGAAACCAGGAAAAAGAGAGAGTCGAGGGAAAAGAAGGGGAAGAGAGAGTTCATGGAAAAGAGGGACGCCAGGGAAAAGAGTCACTTGAGGGGAAAAGAGCTAAAAGAGAGAGGTAATGCAGAAGAGGGAAACTAGGGAAAAGAGAGACTCGAGGGGAAAAAAAAGGGAACGAGAAAAATCATGCCGAAGAAGGAAAGCAGGGAAAAGAGAGAGTCGATGGAAAAGAAGGTGGAGAAAGAGTTCATGCAGAAGAGGGAAACCAGGGAAAAGAGAGAGTCGAGGGGAAAAAAAGGGAACGAGAGAAATCATGCAGAAGAGGGAAGCCAGGGAAAAGAGAGAGTCGATGGAAACGAAGGGGAAGAGAGATCTCAAGGAAAAGAGGGAAAGCAGGGAAAAGAGAGAGTCGATGGAAAAGAAGGTGGAGAAAGAGTTCATGCAGAAGAGGGAAACCAGGAAAAAGAGAGAGTCGAGGGAAAAGAAGGGGAAGAGAGAGTTCATGGAAAAGAGGGACGCCAGGGAAAAGAGTCACTTAAGGGGAAAAGAGCTAAAAGAGAGAGGTAATGCAGAAGAGGGAAACCAGGGAAAAGAGAGAGTCGAGGGAAAAGAATAGAAAGAGAGTTAATGCAGAAGAGCGAAACCCGGCAAAAGAGAGAGTCGATGGAAACGAAGGGGAAGAGAGAGCTCAAGGAAAAGAGGGACGCCGGGGAAAAGAGAGAGTCGGGGGAAAAGAATAGAAAGAGAGAGTAAATGCAAAAGAGGGACGCTAGGGAAAAGAGTCACTTGAGGGGAAAAGAGCTAAAAGAGAGAGGTAATGCAGAAGAGGGAAACTAGGGAAAAGAGAGAGTCGAGGGGAAAAAAAAGGGAACGAGAAAAATCATGCCGAAGAGGGAAAGCAGGGAAAAGAGAGAGTCGATGGAAAAGAAGGTGGAGAAAGAGTTCATGCAGAAGAGGGAAACCAGGGAAAAGAGAGAGTCGAGGGGAAAAAAAAGGGAACGAGAGAAATCATGCAGAAGAGGGAAGCCAGGGAAAAGAGAGCGTCGAGGGAAAAGAATAGAAAGAGAGAGTTAATGCAGAAGAGGGAAACCCGGGAAAAGAGAGAGTCGAGGGAAAAAAAGGGGAAGAGAGAGCTCAAGGAAAAGAGGGACGCCGGGGAAAAGTGAGAGTCGGGGGAAAAGAATAGAGAGAGAGAGTTCATGGAAAAGAGGGACGCTAGGGAAAAGAGTCACTTGAGGGGAAAAGAGCTAAAAGAGAGAGGTAATGCAGAAGAGGGAAACCAGGGAAAAGAGAGAGTCGAGGGAATAGAAGGTGAAGAAAGAGTTCATGCAGAAGAGGGAAACCAGGAAAAAGAGAGAGTCGAGGGAAAAGAATAGAAAGAGAGAGTTAATGCAGAAGAGCGAAACCCGGGAAAAGAGAGAGTCGATGGAAATGAAGGGGAAGAGAGAGCTCAAGGAAAAGAGGGACGCCGGGGAAAAGAGCGAGTCGAGGGAAAAGAAGGGAAAGAGAGAGTTAATGCAGAAGAGGGACGCCAGGGAAAAGAGTCACTCGAGGGGAAAAGAGCTAAAAGAGACAGGTAATGCAGAAGAGGGAAACCAGGGAAAAGAGAGAGTCGAGGGAATAGAAGGTGAAGAAAGAGTTCATGCAGAAGAGGGAAACCAGGGAAAAGAGAGAGTCGAGGGAAAAGAAGGGAAACAGAGAGTTCATGAAAAAGAGGGAAACCAGGGAAAAGAGAGAGTCGATGGAACAGAAGGTGGAGAAACAGTTAATGCAGAAGAGGGAAACCAGGAAAAAGAGAGAGTCGAGGGAAAAGAAGGGGAAGAGAGAGTTCATGGAAAAGAGGGACGCCAGGGAAAAGAGTCACTTGAGGGGGAAAGAGCTAAAAGAGAGAGGTAATGCAGAAGAGGTAAACCAGGGAAAAGAGAGAGTCGAGGGAATAGAAGGTGAAGAAAGAGTTCATGCAGAAGAGGGAAACCAGGAAAAAGAGAGAGTCGAGGGAAAAGAACGGAAAGAGAGAGTTAATGTAGAAGAGGGACGCCAGGGAAAAGAGTCACTCGAGGGGAAAGGAGCTAAAAGAGACAGGTAATGCAGAAGAGGGAAACCAGGGAAAAGAGAGTGTCGAGGGAAAAGAAGGTGGAGAAAAAGTTCATGCAGAAGAGGGAAACCAGGGAAAAGAGAGAGTCGAGGGAAAAGAATGGAAAGAGAGAGTTAATGCAGAAGAGGGAAACCAGGGAAAAGAGAGAGTCGAGGGAAAAGAAGGGAAACAGAGAGTTCATGAAAAAGAGGGAAACCAGGGAAAAGAGAGAGTCGAGGGAAAAGAAGGTGGAGAAACAGTTCATGCAGAAGAGGGAAACCAGGAAAAAGAGAGAGTCGAGGGAAAAGAAGGGGAAGAGAGAGTTCATGGAAAAGAGGGACGCCACGGAAAAGAGTCATGCGACGGGAAAAGAGCTAAAAGAGAGAGGTAATGCAGAAGAGGGAAACTAGGGAAAAGAGAGAGTCGAGGGGAAAAAAAAGGGAACGAGAAAAATCATGCCGAAGAGGGAAAGCAGGGAAAAGAGAGAGTCGATGGAAAAGAAGGTGGAGAAAGAGTTCATGCAGAAGAGGGAAACCAGGGAAAAGAGAGAGTCGAGGGGAAAAAAAGGGAACGAGAGAAATCATGCAGAAGAGGGAAGCCAGGGAAAAGAGAGAGTCGAGGGAAAAGAAGGGAAACAGAGAGTTCATGAAAAAGAGGGAAAGCAGGGAAAAGAGAGAGTCGATGGAAAAGAAGGTGGAGAAAGAGTTCATGCAGAAGAGGGAAACCAGGAAAAAGAGAGAGTCGAGGGAAAAGAAGGGGAAGAGAGAGTTCATGGAAAAGAGGGACGCCACGGAAAAGAGTCACTTTAGGGGAAAAGAGCTAAAAGAGAGAGGTAATGCAGAAGAGGGAAACCAGGGAAAAGAGAGAGTCGAGGGAAAAGAATAGAAAGAGAGTTAATGCAGAAGAGCGAAACCCGGCAAAAGAGAGAGTCGATGGAAACGAAGGGGAAGAGAGAGCTCAAGGAAAAGAGGGACGCCGGGGAAAAGAGAGAGTCGGGGGAAAAGAATAGAAAGAGAGAGTTCATGGAAAAGAGGGACGCTAGGGAAAAGAGTCACTTGAGGGGAAAAGAGCTAAAAGAGAGAGGTAATGCAGAAGAGGGAAACTAGGGAAAAGAGAGAGTCGAGGGAATAGAAGGTGAAGAAAGAGTTCATGCAGAAGAGGGAAACCAGGAAAAAGAGAGAGTCGAGGGAAAAGAAGGGAAACAGAGAGTTCATGAAAAAGAGGGAAACCAGGGAAAAGAGAGAGTCGATGGAAAAGAAGGTGGAGAAACCGTTCATGCAGAAGAGGGAAAGCAGGGAAAAGAGAGAGTCGAGGGAAAAGAAGGGGAAGAGAGAGTTCATGGAAAAGAGGGACGGCACGGAAAAGAGTCATGCGACGGGAAAAGAGCTAAAAGAGAGAGGTAATGAAGAAGAGGGAAACTAGGGAAAAGAGAGAGTCGAGGGGAAAAAAAAGGGAACGAGAAAAATCATGCCGAAGAGGGAAAGCAGGGAAAAGAGAGAGTCGATGGAAAAGAAGGTGGAGAAAGAGTTCATGCAGAAGAGGGAAACCAGGGAAAAGAGAGAGTCGAGGGGAAAAAAAGGGAACGAGAGAAATCATGCAGAAGAGGGAAGCCAGGGAAAAGAGAGAGTCGAGGGAAAAGAAGGGAAACAGAGAGTTCATGAAAAAGAGGGAAACCAGGGAAAAGAGAGAGTCGATGGAAAAGAAGGTGGAGAAACAGTTCATGCAGAAGAGGGAAACCAGGAAAAAGAGAGAGTCGAGGGAAAAGAAGGGGAAGAGAGAGTTCATGGAAAAGAGGGACGCCAGGGAAAAGAGTCACTTGAGGGGAAAAGAGCTAAAAGAGAGAGGTAATGCAGAAGAGGGAAACCAGGGAAAAGAGAGAGTCGAGGGAAAAGAATAGAAAGAGAGTTAATGCAGAAGAGCGAAACCCGGCAAAAGAGAGAGTCGATGGAAACGAAGGGGAAGAGAGAGCTCAAGGAAAAGAGGGACGCCGGGGAAAAGAGAGAGTCGGGGGAAAAGAATAGAAAGAGAGAGTTCATGGAAAAGAGGGACGCTAGGGAAAAGAGTCACTTGAGGGGAAAAGAGCTAAAAGAGAGAGGTAATGCAGAAGAGGGAAACTAGGGAAAAGAGAGAGTCGAGGGGAAAAAAAAGGGAACGAGAAAAATCATGCCGAAGAGGGAAAGCAGGGAAAAGAGAGAGTCGATGGAAAAGAAGGTGGAGAAAGAGTTCATGCAGAAGAGGGAAACCAGGGAAAAGAGAGAGTCGAGGGGAAAAAAAGGGAACGAGAGAAATCATGCAGAAGAGGGAAGCCAGGGAAAAGAGAGCGTCGAGGGAAAAGAATAGAAAGAGAGAGTTAATGCAGAAGAGGGAAACCCGGGAAAAGAGAGAGTCGAGGGAAAAAAAGGGGAAGAGAGAGCTCAAGGAAAAGAGGGACGCCGGGGAAAAGTGAGAGTCGGGGGAAAAGAATAGAGAGAGAGAGTTCATGGAAAAGAGGGACGCTAGGGAAAAGAGTCACTTGAGGGGGAAAGAGCTAAAAGAGAGAGGTAATGCAGAAGAGGGAAACCAGGGAAAAGAGAGAGTCGAGGGAATAGAAGGTGAAGAAAGAGTTCATGCAGAAGAGGGAAACCAGGAAAAAGAGAGAGTCGAGGGAAAAGAATAGAAAGAGAGTTAATGCAGAAGAGCGAAACCCGGGAAAAGAGAAAGTCAATGGAAATGAAGGGGAAGAGAGAGCTCAAGGAAAAGAGGGACGCCGGGGAAAAGAGCGAGTCGAGGGAAAAGAAGGGAAAGAGAGAGTTAATGCAGAAGAGGGACGCCAGGGAAAAGAGTCACTCGAGGGGAAAAGAGCTAAAAGAGACAGGTAATGCAGAAGAGGGAAACCAGGGAAAAGAGAGAGTCGAGGGAATAGAAGGTGAAGAAAGAGTTCATGCAGAAGAGGGAAACCAGGGAAAAGAGAGAGTCGATGGAACGAAGGGGAAGAGAGAGCTCAAGGAAAAGAGGGACGCCGGGGAAAAGAGAGAGTCGGGGGAAAAGAATAGAAAGAGAGAGTTCATGGAAAAGAGGGACGCTAGGGAAAAGAGTCACTTGAGGGGAAAAGAGCTAAAAGAGAGAGGTAATGCAGAAGAGGGAAACTAGGGAAAAGAGAGAGTCGAGGGAATAGAAGGTGAAGAAAGAGTTCATGCAGAAGAGGGAAACCAGGGAAAAGAGAGAGTCGAGGGAAAAGAAGGGAAACAGAGAGTTCATGAAAAAGAGGGAAACCAGGGAAAAGAGAGAGTCGATGGAAAAGAAGGTGGAGAAACCGTTCATGCAGAAGAGGGAAAGCAGGGAAAAGAGAGAGTCGAGGGAAAAGAAGGGGAAGAGAGAGTTCATGGAAAAGAGGGACGCCACGGAAAAGAGTCATGCGACGGGAAAAGAGCTAAAAGAGAGAGGTAATGAAGAAGAGGGAAACTAGGGAAAAGAGAGAGTCGAGGGGAAAAAAAAGGGAACGAGAAAAATCATGCCGAAGAGGGAAAGCAGGGAAAAGAGAGAGTCGATGGAAAAGAAGGTGGAGAAAGAGTTCATGCAGAAGAGGGAAACCAGGGAAAAGAGAGAGTCGAGGGGAAAAAAAGGGAACGAGAGAAATCATGCAGAAGAGGGAAGCCAGGGAAAAGAGAGAGTCGAGGGAAAAGAAGGGAAACAGAGAGTTCATGAAAAATAGGGAAACCAGGGAAAAGAGAGAGTCGATGGAAAAGAAGGTGGAGAAACAGTTCATGCAGAAGAGGGAAACCAGGAAAAAGAGAGAGTCGAGGGAAAAGAAGGGGAAGAGAGAGTTCATGGAAAAGAGGGACGCCAGGGAAGAGTCACTTGAGGGGAAAAGAGCTAAAAGAGAGAGGTAATGCAGAAGAGGGAAACCAGGGAAAAGAGAGAGTCGAGGGAAAAGAAGGTGAAGAAAGAGTTCATGCAGAAGAGGGAAACCAGGAAAAAGAGAGAGTCGAGGGAAAAGAAGGGAATCAGAGAGTTCATGAAAAAGAGGGAAACCAGGGAAAAGAGAGAGTCGATGGAAACGAAGGGGAAGAGAGAGCTCAAGGAAAAGAGGGACGCCGGGGAAAAGAGTCACTCGAGGGGAAAAGAGCTAAAAGAGACAGGTAATGCAGAAGAGGGAAACCAGGGAAAAGAGAGAGTCGATGGAAAAGAGGGTGGAGAAACAGTTCATGCAGAAGAGGGAAACCAGGAAAAAGAGAGAGTCGAGGGAAAATAATAGAAAGAGAGAGTTAATGCAGAAGAGCGAAACCCGGGAAAAGAGAGAGTGGATGGAAACGAAGGGGAAGAGAGAGCTCAAGGAAAAGAGGGACGCCGGGGAAAAGAGAGAGTCGGGGGAAAAGAATAGAAAGAGAGAGTTCATGGAAAAGAGGGACGCTAGGGAAAAGAGTCACTTGAGGGGAAAAGAGCTAAAAGAGAGAGGTAATGCAGAAGAGGGAAACCAGGGAAAAGAGAGAGTCGAGGGAAAAGAAGGTGAAGAAAGAGTTCATGCAGAAGAGGGAAACCAGGGAAAAGAGAGAGTCGAGGGGAAAAAAAGGGAACGAGAGAAATCATGCAGAAGAGGGAAGCCAGGGAAAAGAGAGAGTCGAGGGAAAAGAAGGGAAACAGAGAGTTCATGAAAAAGAGGGAAACCAGGGAAAAGAGAGAGTCGATGGAAAAGAAGGTGGAGAAACAGTTCATGCAGAAAAGGGAAACCAGGAAAAAGAGAGGGCCGAGGGAAAAGAAGGGGAAGAGAGAGTTCATGGAAAAGAGGGACGCCACGGAAAAGAGTCACTTGAGGGGAAAAGAGCTAAAAGAGAGAGGTAATGCAGAAGAGGGACGCCAGGGAAAAGAGTCACTCGAGGGGAAAGGAGCTAAAAGAGACAGGTAATGCAGAAGAGGGAAACCAGGGAAAAGAGAGAGTCGAGGGAATAGAAGGTGGAGAAAAAGTTCATGCAGAAGAGGGAAACCAGGGAAAAGAGAGAGTCGGGGGAAAAGAATAGAAAGAGAGAGTTCATGGAAAAGAGGGACGCTAGGGAAAAGAGTCACTTGAGGGGAAAAGAGCTAAAAGAGAGAGGTAATGCAGAAGAGGGAAACTAGGGAAAAGAGAGAGTCGAGGGGAAAAAAAAGGGAACGAGAAAAATCATGCCGAAGAAGGAAAGCAGGGAAAAGAGAGAGTCGATGGAAAAGAAGGTGGAGAAAGAGTTCATGCAGAAGAGGGAAACCAGGGAAAAGAGAGAGTCGAGGGGAAAAAAAGGGAACGAGAGAAATCATGCAGAAGAGGGAAGCCAGGGAGAAGAGAGAGTCGATGGAAACGAAGGGGAAGAGAGAGCTCAAGGAAAAGAGGGAAACCAGGGAAAAGAGAGAGTCGATGGAAAAGAAGGTGGAGAAACAGTTCATGCAGAAGAGGGAAACCAGGGAAAAGAGAGAGTCGAGGGGAAAAAAAAGGGAACGAGAGAAATCATGCAGAAGAGGGAAGCCAGGGAAAAGAGAGCGTCGAGGGAAAAGAATAGAAAGAGAGAGTTAATGCAGAAGAGGGAAAACCGGGAAAAGAGAGAGTCGAGGGAAAAAAAGGGGAAGAGAGAGCTCAAGGAAAAGAGGGACGCCGGGGAAAAGTGAGAGTCGGGGGAAAAGAATAGAGAGAGAGAGTTCATGGAAAAGAGGGACGCTAGGGAAAAGAGTCACTTGAGGGGAAAAGAGCTAAAAGAGAGAGGTAATGCAGAAGAGGGAAACCAGGGAAAAGAGAGAGTCGAGGGAATAGAAGGTGAAGAAAGAGTTCATGCAGAAGAGGGAAACCAGGAAAAAGAGAGAGTCGAGGGAAAAGAATAGAAAGAGAGAGTTAATGCAGAAGAGCGAAACCCGGGAAAAGAGAGAGTCGATGGAAATGAAGGGGAAGAGAGAGCTCAAGGAAAAGAGGGACGCCGGGGAAAAGAGCGAGTCGAGGGAAAAGAAGGGAAAGAGAGAGTTAATGCAGAAGAGGGACGCCAGGGAAAAGAGTCACTCGAGGGGAAAAGAGCTAAAAGAGACAGGTAATGCAGAAGAGGGAAACCAGGGAAAAGAGAGAGTCGAGGGAATAGAAGGTGAAGAAAGAGTTCATGCAGAAGAGGGAAACCAGGGAAAAGAGAGAGTCGAGGGAAAAGAAGGGGAAGAGAGAGTTCATGGAAAAGAGGGACGCCAGGGAAAAGAGTCACTTGAGGGGAAAAGAGCTAAAAGAGAGAGGTAATGCAGAAGAGGGAAACTAGGGAAAAGAGAGACTCGAGGGGAAAAAAAAGGGAACGAGAAAAATCATGCCGAAGAAGGAAAGCAGGGAAAAGAGAGAGTCGATGGAAAAGAAGGTGGAGAAAGAGTTCATGCAGAAGAGGGAAACCAGGGAAAAGAGAGAGTCGAGGGGAAAAAAAGGGAACGAGAGAAATCATGCAGAAGAGGGAAGCCAGGGAAAAGAGAGAGTCGATGGAAACGAAGGGGAAGAGAGAGCTCAAGGAAAAGAGGGAAAGCAGGGAAAAGAGAGAGTCGAGGGAATAGAAGGTGAAGAAAGAGTTCATGCAGAAGAGGGAAACCAGGAAAAAGAGAGAGTCGAGGGAAAAGAATAGAAAGAGAGAGTTAATGCAGAAGAGCGAAACCCGGGAAAAGAGAGAGTCAATGGAAATGAAGGGGAAGAGAGAGCTCAAGGAAAAGAGGGACGCCGGGGAAAAGAGCGAGTCGAGGGAAAAGAAGGGAAAGAGAGAGTTAATGCAGAAGAGGGACGCCAGGGAAAAGAGTCACTCGAGGGGAAAAGAGCTAAAAGAGACAGGTAATGCAGAAGAGGGAAACCAGGGAAAAGAGAGAGTCGAGGGAATAGAAGGTGAAGAAAGAGTTCATGCAGAAGAGGGAAACCAGGGAAAAGAGAGAGTCGAGGGAAAAGAAAGGAAACAGAGAGTTCATGAAAAAGAGGGAAACCAGGGAAAAGAGAGAGTCGATGGAAAAGAAGGTGGAGAAACAGTTCATGCAGAAGAGGGAAACCAGGAAAAAGAGAGAGTCGAGGGAAAAGAAGGGGAAGAGAGAAATCATGCAGAAGAGGGAAGCCAGGGAAAAGAGTCACTTTAGGGGAAAAGAGCTAAAAGAGAGAGGTAATGCAGAAGAGGGAAACCAGGGAAAAGAGAGAGTCGAAGGAAAAGAATAGAAAGAGAGTTAATGCAGAAGAGCGAAACCCGGCAAAAGAGAGAGTCGATGGAAACGAAGGGGAAGAGAGAGCTCAAGGAAAAGAGGGACGCCGGGGAAAAGAGAGAGTCGGGGGAAAAGAATAGAAAGAGAGAGTTCATGGAAAAGAGGGACGCTAGGGAAAAGAGTCACTTGAGGGGAAAAGAGCTAAAAGAGAGAGGTAATGCAGAAGAGGGAAACTAGGGAAAAGAGAGAGTCGAGGGAATAGAAGGTGAAGAAAGAGTTCATGCAGAAGAGGGAAACCAGGAAAAAGAGAGAGTCGAGGGAAAAGAAGGGAAACAGAGAGTTCATGAAAAAGAGGGAAACCAGGGAAAAGAGAGAGTCGATGGAAAAGAAGGTGGAGAAACCGTTCATGCAGAAGAGGGAAAGCAGGGAAAAGAGAGAGTCGAGGGAAAAGAAGGGGAAGAGAGAGTTCATGGAAAAGAGGGACGCCACGGAAAAGAGTCATGCGACGGGAAAAGAGCTAAAAGAGAGAGGTAATGAAGAAGAGGGAAACTAGGGAAAAGAGAGAGTCGAGGGGAAAAAAAAGGGAACGAGAAAAATCATGCCGAAGAGGGAAAGCAGGGAAAAGAGAGAGTCGATGGAAAAGAAGGTGGAGAAAGAGTTCATGCAGAAGAGGGAAACCAGGGAAAAGAGAGAGTCGAGGGGAAAAAAAGGGAACGAGAGAAATCATGCAGAAGAGGGAAGCCAGGGAAAAGAGAGAGTCGAGGGAAAAGAAGGGAAACAGAGAGTTCATGAAAAAGAGGGAAACCAGGGAAAAGAGAGAGTCGATGGAAAAGAAGGTGGAGAAACAGTTCATGCAGAAGAGGGAAACCAGGAAAAAGAGAGAGTCGAGGGAAAAGAAGGGGAAGAGAGAGTTCATGGAAAAGAGGGACGCCAGGGAAAAGAGTCACTTGAGGGGAAAAGAGCTAAAAGAGAGAGGTAATGCAGAAGAGGGAAACCAGGGAAAAGAGAGAGTCGAGGGAAAAGAATAGAAAGAGAGTTAATGCAGAAGAGCGAAACCCGGCAAAAGAGAGAGTCGATGGAAACGAAGGGGAAGAGAGAGCTCAAGGAAAAGAGGGACGCCGGGGAAAAGAGAGAGTCGGGGGAAAAGAATAGAAAGAGAGAGTTCATGGAAAAGAGGGACGCTAGGGAAAAGAGTCACTTGAGGGGAAAAGAGCTACAAGAGAGAGGTAATGCAGAAGAGGGAAACTAGGGAAAAGAGAGAGTCGAGGGGAAAAAAAAGGGAACGAGAAAAATTATGCCGAAGAGGGAAAGCAGGGAAAAGAGAGAGTCGATGGAAAAGAAGGTGGAGAAAGAGTTCATGCAGAAGAGGGAAACCAGGGAAAAGAGAGAGTCGAGGGGAAAAAAAGGGAACGAGAGAAATCATGCAGAAGAGGGAAGCCAGGGTAAAGAGAACGTCGAGGGAAAAGAATAGAAAGAGAGAGTTAATGCAGAAGAGGGAAACCCGGGAAAAGAGAGAGTCGAGGGAAAAAAAGGGGAAGAGAGAGCTCAAGGAAAAGAGGGACGCCGGGGAAAAGTGAGAGTCGGGGGAAAAGAATAGAGAGAGAGAGTTCATGGAAAAGAGGGACGCTAGGGAAAAGAGTCACTTGAGGGGAAAAGAGCTAAAAGAGAGAGGTAATGCAGAAGAGGGAAACCAGGGAAAAGAGAGAGTCGAGGGAATAGAAGGTGAAGAAAGAGTTCATGCAGAAGAGGGAAACCAGGAAAAAGAGAGAGTCGAGGGAAAAGAATAGAAAGAGAGAGTTAATGCAGAAGAGCGAAACCCGGGAAAAGAGAAAGTCAATGGAAATGAAGGGGAAGAGAGAGCTCAAGGAAAAGAGGGACGCCGGGGAAAAGAGCGAGTCGAGGGAAAAGAAGGGAAAGAGAGAGTTAATGCAGAAGAGGGACGCCAGGGAAAAGAGTCACTCGAGGGGAAAAGAGCTAAAAGAGACAGGTAATGCAGAAGAGGGAAACCAGGGAAAAGAGAGAGTCGAGGGAATAGAAGGTGAAGAAAGAGTTCATGCAGAAGAGGGAAACCAGGGAAAAGAGAGAGTCGAGGGAAAAGAAAGGAAACAGAGAGTTCATGAAAAAGAGGGAAACCAGGGAAAAGAGAGAGTCGATGGAAAAGAAGGTGGAGAAACAGTTCATGCAGAAGAGGGAAACCAGGAAAAAGAGAGAGTCGAGGGAAAAGAAGGGGAAGAGAGAGTTCATGGAAAAGAGGGACGCCAGGGAAAAGAGTCACTTGAGGGGAAAAGAGCTAAAAGAGAGAGGTAATGCAGAAGAGGGAAACCAGGGAAAAGAGAGAGTCGAGGGAAAAGAATAGAAAGAGAGTTAATGCAGAAGAGCGAAACCCGGCAAAAGAGAGAGTCGATGGAACGAAGGGGAAGAGAGAGCTCAAGGAAAAGAGGGACGCCGGGGAAAAGAGAGAGTCGGGGGAAAAGAATAGACAGGGAGAGTTCATGGAAAAGAGGGACGCTAGGGAAAAGAGTCACTTGAGGGGAAAAGAGCTAAAAGAGAGAGGTAATGCAGAAGAGGGAAACTAGGGAAAAGAGAGAGTCGAGGGGAAAAAAAAGGGAACGAGAAAAATCATGCCGAAGAGGGAAAGCAGGGAAAAGAGAGAGTCGATGGAAAAGAAGGTGGAGAAAGAGTTCATGCAGAAGAGGGAAACCAGGGAAAAGAGAGAGTCGAGGGAAAAGAAAGGAAACAGAGAGTTCATGAAAAAGAGGGACGCCAGGGAAAAGAGTCAGTCAAGGGGAAAGGAGCTAAAAGAGACAGGTAATGCAGAAGAGGGAAACCAGGGAAAAGAGAGTGTCGAGGGAAAAGAAGGTGGAGAAAAAGTTCATGCAGAAGAGGGAAAACAGGAAAAAGAGAGAGTCGAGGGAAAAGAATGGAAAGAGAGAGTTAATGTAGAAGAGGGAAACCAGGGAAAAGAGAGAGTCGAGGGAAAAGAAGGTGGAGAAAGAGTTCATGCAGAAGAGGGAAACCAGGGAAAAGAGAGAGTCGAGGGGAAAAAAAGGGAACGAGAGAAATCATGCAGAAGAGGGAAGCCAGGGTAAAGAGAACGTCGAGGGAAAAGAATAGAAAGAGAGAGTTAATGCAGAAGAGGGAAACCCGGGAAAAGAGAGAGTCGAGGGAAAAAAAGGGGAAGAGAGAGCTCAAGGAAAAGAGGGACGCCGGGGAAAAGAGAGAGTCGGGGGAAAAGAATAGAAAGAGAGAGTAAATGCAAAAGAGGGACGCTAGGGAAAAGAGTCACTTGAGGGGAAAAGAGCTAAAAGAGAGAGGTAATGCAGAAGAGGGAAACCAGGGAAAAGAGAGAGTCGAGGGAAAAGAAGGTGAAGAAAGAGTTCATGCAGAAGAGGGAAACCAGGAAAAAGAGAGAGTCGAGGGAAAAGAATAGAAAGAGAGAGTTAATGCAGAAGAGCGAAACCCGGGAAAAGAGAGAGTCGATGGAAATGAAGGGGAAGAGAGAGCTCAAGGAAAAGAGGGACGCCGGGGAAAAGAGAGAGTCGGGGGAAAAGAATAGAAAGAGAGAGTTCATGGAAAAGAGGGACGCCAGGGAAAAGAGTCACTTGAGGGGAAAAGAGCTAAAAGAGAGAAGTAATGCAGAAGAGGGAAACCAGGGAAAAGAGAGAGTCGAGGGAAAAGAAGGTGAAGAAAGAGTTCATGCAGAAGAGGGAAACCAGGGAAAAGAGAGAGTCGAGTGGAAAAAAAGGGAACGAGAGAAATCATGCAGAAGAGGGAAGCCAGGGAAAAGAGAGAGTCGAGGGGAAAAAAAAGGGAACGAGAAAAATCATGCCGAAGAGGGAAAGCAGGGAAAAGAGAGAGTCGAGGGAAAAGAAGGGAAACAGAGAGTTCATGAAAAAGAGGGAAACCAGGGAAAAGAGAGAGTCGATGGAAAAGAAGGTGGAGAAAGAGTTCATGCAGAAGAGGGAAACCAGGGAAAAGAGAGAGTCGAGGGAAAAGAAGGGGAAGAGAGAGTTCATGGAAAAGAGGGACGCCAGGGAAAAGAGTCACTTGAGGGGAAAAGAGCTAAAAGAGAGAGGTAATGCAGAAGAGGGAAACCAGGGCAAAGAGAGAGTCGAGGGAAAAGAATAGAAAGAGAGTTAATGCAGAAGAGCGAAACCCGGGAAAAGAGAGAGTCGATGGAAACGAAGGGGAAGAGAGAGCTCAAGGAAAAGAGGGACGCCGGGGAAAAGAGAGAGTCGGGGGAAAAGAATAGAAAGAGAGAGTTCATGGAAAAGAGGGACGCTAGGGAAAAGAGTCACTTGAGGGGAAAAGAGCTAAAAGAGAGAGGTAATGCAGAAGAGGGAAACCAGGGAAAAGAGAGAGTCGAGAGAATAGAAGGTGAAGAAAGAGTTCATGCAGAAGAGGGAAACCAGGAAAAAGAGAGAGTCGAGGGAAAAGAAGGGAATCAGAGAGTTCATGAAAAAGAGGGAAACCAGGGAAAAGAGAGAGTCGATGGAAACGAAGGGGAAGAGAGAGCTCAAGGAAAAGAGGGACGCCGGGGAAAAGAGTCACTCGAGGGGAAAAGAGCTAAAAGAGACAGGTAATGCAGAAGAGGGAAACCAGGGAAAAGAGAGAGTCGATGGAAAAGAGGGTGGAGAAACAGTTCATGCAGAAGAGGGAAACCAGGAAAAAGAGAGAGTCGAGGGAAAATAATAGAAAGAGAGAGTTAATGCAGAAGAGCGAAACCCGGGAAAAGAGAGAGTCGATGGAAACGAAGGGGAAGAGAGAGCTCAAGGAAAAGAGGGACGCCGGGGAAAAGAGAGAGTCGGGGGAAAAGAATAGAAAGAGAGAGTTCATGGAAAAGAGGGACGCTAGGGAAAAGAGTCACTTGAGGGGAAAAGAGCTAAAAGAGAGAGGTAATGCAGAAGAGGGAAACCAGGGAAAAGAGAGAGTCGAGGGAAAAGAAGGTGAAGAAAGAGTTCATGCAGAAGAGGGAAACCAGGGAAAAGAGAGAGTCGAGGGGAAAAAAAGGGAACGAGAGAAATCATGCAGAAGAGGGAAGCCAGGGAAAAGAGAGAGTCGAGGGAAAAGAAGGGAAACAGAGAGTTCATGAAAAAGAGGGAAACCAGGGAAAAGAGAGAGTCGATGGAAAAGAAGGTGGAGAAACAGTTCATGCAGAAAAGGGAAACCAGGAAAAAGAGAGGGTCGAGGGAAAAGAAGGGGAAGAGAGAGTTCATGGAAAAGAGGGACGCCACGGAAAAGAGTCACTTGAGGGGAAAAGAGCTAAAAGAGAGAGGTAATGCAGAAGAGGGACGCCAGGGAAAAGAGTCACTCGAGGGGAAAGGAGCTAAAAGAGACAGGTAATGCAGAAGAGGGAAACCAGGGAAAAGAGAGTGTCGAGGGAAAAGAAGGTGGAGAAAAAGTTCATGCAGAAGAGGGAAACCAGGGAAAAGAGAGAGTCGGGGGAAAAGAATAGAAAGAGAGAGTTCATGGAAAAGAGGGACGCTAGGGAAAAGAGTCACTTGAGGGGAAAAGAGCTAAAAGAGAGAGGTAATGCAGAAGAGGGAAACTAGGGAAAAGAGAGAGTCGAGGGGAAAAAAAAGGGAACGAGAAAAATCATGCCGAAGAAGGAAAGCAGGGAAAAGAGAGAGTCGATGGAAAAGAAGGTGGAGAAAGAGTTCATGCAGAAGAGGGAAACCAGGGAAAAGAGAGAGTCGAGGGGAAAAAAAGGGAACGAGAGAAATCATGCAGAAGAGGGAAGCCAGGGAGAAGAGAGAGTCGATGGAAACGAAGGGGAAGAGAGAGCTCAAGGAAAAGAGGGAAACCAGGGAAAAGAGAGAGTCGATGGAAAAGAAGGTGGAGAAACAGTTCATGCAGAAGAGGGAAACCAGGGAAAAGAGAGAGTCGAGGGGAAAAAAAAGGGAACGAGAGAAATCATGCAGAAGAGGGAAGCCAGGGAAAAGAGAGCGTCGAGGGAAAAGAATAGAAAGAGAGAGTTAATGCAGAAGAGGGAAAACCGGGAAAAGAGAGAGTCGAGGGAAAAAAAGGGGAAGAGAGAGCTCAAGGAAAAGAGGGACGCCGGGGAAAAGTGAGAGTCGGGGGAAAAGAATAGAGAGAGAGAGTTCATGGAAAAGAGGGACGCTAGGGAAAAGAGTCACTTGAGGGGAAAAGAGCTAAAAGAGAGAGGTAATGCAGAAGAGGGAAACCAGGGAAAAGAGAGAGTCGAGGGAATAGAAGGTGAAGAAAGAGTTCATGCAGAAGAGGGAAACCAGGAAAAAGAGAGAGTCGAGGGAAAAGAATAGAAAGAGAGAGTTAATGCAGAAGAGCGAAACCCGGGAAAAGAGAGAGTCGATGGAAATGAAGGGGAAGAGAGAGCTCAAGGAAAAGAGGGACGCCGGGGAAAAGAGCGAGTCGAGGGAAAAGAAGGGAAAGAGAGAGTTAATGCAGAAGAGGGACGCCAGGGAAAAGAGTCACTCGAGGGGAAAAGAGCTAAAAGAGACAGGTAATGCAGAAGAGGGAAACCAGGGAAAAGAGAGAGTCGAGGGAATAGAAGGTGAAGAAAGAGTTCATGCAGAAGAGGGAAACCAGGGAAAAGAGAGAGTCGAGGGAAAAGAAGGGGAAGAGAGAGTTCATGGAAAAGAGGGACGCCAGGGAAAAGAGTCACTTGAGGGGAAAAGAGCTAAAAGAGAGAGGTAATGCAGAAGAGGGAAACTAGGGAAAAGAGAGACTCGAGGGGAAAAAAAAGGGAACGAGAAAAATCATGCCGAAGAAGGAAAGCAGGGAAAAGAGAGAGTCGATGGAAAAGAAGGTGGAGAAAGAGTTCATGCAGAAGAGGGAAACCAGGGAAAAGAGAGAGTCGAGGGGAAAAAAAGGGAACGAGAGAAATCATGCAGAAGAGGGAAGCCAGGGAAAAGAGAGAGTCGATGGAAACGAAGGGGAAGAGAGAGCTCAAGGAAAAGAGGGAAAGCAGGGAAAAGAGAGAGTCGATGGAAAAGAAGGTGGAGAAACAGTTCATGCAGAAGAGGGAAACCAGGGAAAAGAGAGAGTCGAGGGAAAAGAAGGGGAAGAGAGAGTTCATGGAAAAGAGGGACGCCAGGGAAAAGAGTCACTTGAGGGGAAAAGAGCTAAAAGAGAGAGGTAATGCAGAAGAGGGAAACCAGGGAAAAGAGAGAGTCGAGGGAAAAGAATAGAAAGAGAGTTAATGCAGAAGAGCGAAACCCGGCAAAAGAGAGAGTCGATGGAAACGAAGGGGAAGAGAGAGCTCAAGGAAAAGAGGGACGCCGGGGAAAAGAGAGAGTCGGGGGAAAAGAATAGAAAGAGAGAGTTCATAGAAAAGAGGGACGCTAGGGAAAAGAGTCACTTGAGGGGAAAAGAGCTAAAAGAGAGAGGTAATGCAGAAGAGGGAAACTAGGGAAAAGAGAGACTCGAGGGGAAAAAAAAGGGAACGAGAAAAATCATGCCGAAGAAGGAAAGCAGGGAAAAGAGAGAGTCGATGGAAAAGAAGGTGGAGAAAGAGTTCATGCAGAAGAGGGAAACCAGGGAAAAGAGAGAGTCGAGGGGAAAAAAAGGGAACGAGAGAAATCATGCAGAAGAGGGAAGCCAGGGAAAAGAGAGAGTCGATGGAAACGAAGGGGAAGAGAGAGCTCAAGGAAAAGAGGGAAAGCAGGGAAAAGAGAGCGTCGAGGGAAAAGAATAGAAAGAGAGAGTTAATGCAGAAGAGGGAAACCCGGGAAAAGAGAGAGTCGAGGGAAAAAAAGGGGAAGAGAGAGCTCAAGGAAAAGAGAAACGCCGGGGAAAAGAGAGAGTCGGGGGAAAAGAATAGAAAGAGAGAGTTCATGGAAAAGAGGGACGCTAGGGAAAAGAGTCACTTGAGGGGAAAAGAGCTAAAAGAGAGAGGTAATGCAGAAGAGGGAAACTAGGGAAAAGAGAGAGTCGAGGGGAAAAAAAAGGGAACGAGAAAAATCATGCCGAAGAGGGAAAGCAGGGAAAAGAGAGAGTCGAGGGAATAGAAGGTGAAGAAAGAGTTCATGCAGAAGAGGGAAACCAGGAAAAAGAGAGAGTCGAGGGAAAAGAATAGAAAGAGAGAGTTAATGCAGAAGAGCGAAACCCGGGAAAAGAGAGAGTCAATGGAAATGAAGGGGAAGAGAGAGCTCAAGGAAAAGAGGGACGCCGGGGAAAAGAGCGAGTCGAGGGAAAAGAAGGGAAAGAGAGAGTTAATGCAGAAGAGGGACGCCAGGGAAAAGAGTCACTCGAGGGGAAAAGAGCTAAAAGAGACAGGTAATGCAGAAGAGGGAAACCAGGGAAAAGAGAGAGTCGAGGGAATAGAAGGTGAAGAAAGAGTTCATGCAGAAGAGGGAAACCAGGGAAAAGAGAGAGTCGAGGGAAAAGAAAGGAAACAGAGAGTTCATGAAAAAGAGGGAAACCAGGGAAAAGAGAGAGTCGATGGAAAAGAAGGTGGAGAAACAGTTCATGCAGAAGAGGGAAACCAGGAAAAAGAGAGAGTCGAGGGAAAAGAAGGGGAAGAGAGAAATCATGCAGAAGAGGGAAGCCAGGGAAAAGAGTCACTTTAGGGGAAAAGAGCTAAAAGAGAGAGGTAATGCAGAAGAGGGAAACCAGGGAAAAGAGAGAGTCGAAGGAAAAGAATAGAAAGAGAGTTAATGCAGAAGAGCGAAACCCGGCAAAAGAGAGAGTCGATGGAAACGAAGGGGAAGAGAGAGCTCAAGGAAAAGAGGGACGCCGGGGAAAAGAGAGAGTCGGGGGAAAAGAATAGAAAGAGAGAGTTCATGGAAAAGAGGGACGCTAGGGAAAAGAGTCACTTGAGGGGAAAAGAGCTAAAAGAGAGAGGTAATGCAGAAGAGGGAAACTAGGGAAAAGAGAGAGTCGAGGGAATAGAAGGTGAAGAAAGAGTTCATGCAGAAGAGGGAAACCAGGAAAAAGAGAGAGTCGAGGGAAAAGAAGGGAAACAGAGAGTTCATGAAAAAGAGGGAAACCAGGGAAAAGAGAGAGTCGATGGAAAAGAAGGTGGAGAAACCGTTCATGCAGAAGAGGGAAAGCAGGGAAAAGAGAGAGTCGAGGGAAAAGAAGGGGAAGAGAGAGTTCATGGAAAAGAGGGACGCCACGGAAAAGAGTCATGCGACGGGAAAAGAGCTAAAAGAGAGAGGTAATGAAGAAGAGGGAAACTAGGGAAAAGAGAGAGTCGAGGGGAAAAAAAAGGGAACGAGAAAAATCATGCCGAAGAGGGAAAGCAGGGAAAAGAGAGAGTCGATGGAAAAGAAGGTGGAGAAAGAGTTCATGCAGAAGAGGGAAACCAGGGAAAAGAGAGAGTCGAGGGGAAAAAAAGGGAACGAGAGAAATCATGCAGAAGAGGGAAGCCAGGGAAAAGAGAGAGTCGAGGGAAAAGAAGGGAAACAGAGAGTTCATGAAAAAGAGGGAAACCAGGGAAAAGAGAGAGTCGATGGAAAAGAAGGTGGAGAAACAGTTCATGCAGAAGAGGGAAACCAGGAAAAAGAGAGAGTCGAGGGAAAAGAAGGGGAAGAGAGAGTTCATGGAAAAGAGGGACGCCAGGGAAAAGAGTCACTTGAGGGGAAAAGAGCTAAAAGAGAGAGGTAATGCAGAAGAGGGAAACCAGGGAAAAGAGAGAGTCGAGGGAAAAGAATAGAAAGAGAGTTAATGCAGAAGAGCGAAACCCGGCAAAAGAGAGAGTCGATGGAAACGAAGGGGAAGAGAGAGCTCAAGGAAAAGAGGGACGCCGGGGAAAAGAGAGAGTCGGGGGAAAAGAATAGAAAGAGAGAGTTCATGGAAAAGAGGGACGCTAGGGAAAAGAGTCACTTGAGGGGAAAAGAGCTAAAAGAGAGAGGTAATGCAGAAGAGGGAAACTAGGGAAAAGAGAGAGTCGAGGGGAAAAAAAAGGGAACGAGAAAAATTATGCCGAAGAGGGAAAGCAGGGAAAAGAGAGAGTCGATGGAAAAGAAGGTGGAGAAAGAGTTCATGCAGAAGAGGGAAACCAGGGAAAAGAGAGAGTCGAGGGGAAAAAAAAGGGAACGAGAGAAATCATGCAGAAGAGGGAAGCCAGGGAAAAGAGAGCGTCGAGGGAAAAGAATAGAAAGAGAGAGTTAATGCAGAAGAGGGAAACCCGGGAAAAGAGAGAGTCGAGGGAAAAAAAGGGGAAGAGAGAGCTCAAGGAAAAGAGGGACGCCGGGGAAAAGTGAGAGTCGGGGGAAAAGAATAGAGAGAGAGAGTTCATGGAAAAGAGGGACGCTAGGGAAAAGAGTCACTTGAGGGGAAAAGAGCTAAAAGAGAGAGGTAATGCAGAAGAGGGAAACCAGGGAAAAGAGAGAGTCGAGGGAATAGAAGGTGAAGAAAGAGTTCATGCAGAAGAGGGAAACCAGGAAAAAGAGAGAGTCGAGGGAAAAGAATAGAAAGAGAGAGTTAATGCAGAAGAGCGAAACCCGGGAAAAGAGAAAGTCAATGGAAATGAAGGGGAAGAGAGAGCTCAAGGAAAAGAGGGACGCCGGGGAAAAGAGCGAGTCGAGGGAAAAGAAGGGAAAGAGAGAGTTAATGCAGAAGAGGGACGCCAGGGAAAAGAGTCACTCGAGGGGAAAAGAGCTAAAAGAGACAGGTAATGCAGAAGAGGGAAACCAGGGAAAAGAGAGAGTCGAGGGAATAGAAGGTGAAGAAAGAGTTCATGCAGAAGAGGGAAACCAGGGAAAAGAGAGAGTCGAGGGAAAAGAAAGGAAACAGAGAGTTCATGAAAAAGAGGGAAACCAGGGAAAAGAGAGAGTCGATGGAAAAGAAGGTGGAGAAACAGTTCATGCAGAAGAGGGAAACCAGGAAAAAGAGAGAGTCGAGGGAAAAGAAGGGGAAGAGAGAGTTCATGGAAAAGAGGGACGCCAGGGAAAAGAGTCACTTGAGGGGAAAAGAGCTAAAAGAGAGAGGTAATGCAGAAGAGGGAAACCAGGGCAAAGAGAGAGTCGAGGGAAAAGAATAGAAAGAGAGTTAATGCAGAAGAGCGAAACCCGGCAAAAGAGAGAGTCGATGGAACGAAGGGGAAGAGAGAGCTCAAGGAAAAGAGGGACGCCGGGGAAAAGAGAGAGTCGGGGGAAAAGAATAGACAGGGAGAGTTCATGGAAAAGAGGGACGCTAGGGAAAAGAGTCACTTGAGGGGAAAAGAGCTAAAAGAGAGAGGTAATGCAGAAGAGGGAAACTAGGGAAAAGAGAGAGTCGAGGGGAAAAAAAAGGGAACGAGAAAAATCATGCCGAAGAGGGAAAGCAGGGAAAAGAGAGAGTCGATGGAAAAGAAGGTGGAGAAAGAGTTCATGCAGAAGAGGGAAACCAGGGAAAAGAGAGAGTCGAGGGAAAAGAAAGGAAACAGAGAGTTCATGAAAAAGAGGGACGCCAGGGAAAAGAGTCAGTCAAGGGGAAAGGAGCTAAAAGAGACAGGTAATGCAGAAGAGGGAAACCAGGGAAAAGAGAGTGTCGAGGGAAAAGAAGGTGGAGAAAAAGTTCATGCAGAAGAGGGAAAACAGGAAAAAGAGAGAGTCGAGGGAAAAGAATGGAAAGAGAGAGTTAATGTAGAAGAGGGAAACCAGGGAAAAGAGAGAGTCGAGGGAAAAGAAGGTGGAGAAAGAGTTCATGCAGAAGAGGGAAACCAGGGAAAAGAGAGAGTCGAGGGGAAAAAAAGGGAACGAGAGAAATCATGCAGAAGAGGGAAGCCAGGGTAAAGAGAACGTCGAGGGAAAAGAATAGAAAGAGAGAGTTAATGCAGAAGAGGGAAACCCGGGAAAAGAGAGAGTCGAGGGAAAAAAAGGGGAAGAGAGAGCTCAAGGAAAAGAGGGACGCCGGGGAAAAGAGAGAGTCGGGGGAAAAGAATAGAAAGAGAGAGTAAATGCAAAAGAGGGACGCTAGGGAAAAGAGTCACTTGAGGGGAAAAGAGCTAAAAGAGAGAGGTAATGCAGAAGAGGGAAACCAGGGAAAAGAGAGAGTCGAGGGAAAAGAAGGTGAAGAAAGAGTTCATGCAGAAGAGGGAAACCAGGAAAAAGAGAGAGTCGAGGGAAAAGAATAGAAAGAGAGAGTTAATGCAGAAGAGCGAAACCCGGGAAAAGAGAGAGTCGATGGAAATGAAGGGGAAGAGAGAGCTCAAGGAAAAGAGGGACGCCGGGGAAAAGAGAGAGTCGGGGGAAAAGAATAGAAAGAGAGAGTTCATGGAAAAGAGGGACGCCAGGGAAAAGAGTCACTTGAGGGGAAAAGAGCTAAAAGAGAGAGGTAATGCAGAAGAGGGAAACCAGGGAAAAGAGAGAGTCGAGGGAAAAGAAGGTGAAGAAAGAGTTCATGCAGAAGAGGGAAACCAGGGAAAAGAGAGAGTCGAGTGGAAAAAAAGGGAACGAGAGAAATCATGCAGAAGAGGGAAGCCAGGGAAAAGAGAGAGTCGAGGGGAAAAAAAAGGGAACGAGAAAAATCATGCCGAAGAGGGAAAGCAGGGAAAAGAGAGAGTCGAGGGAAAAGAAGGGAAACAGAGAGTTCATGAAAAAGAGGGAAACCAGGGAAAAGAGAGAGTCGATGGAAAAGAAGGTGGAGAAAGAGTTCATGCAGAAGAGGGAAACCAGGGAAAAGAGAGAGTCGAGGGAAAAGAAGGGGAAGAGAGAGTTCATGGAAAAGAGGGACGCCAGGGAAAAGAGTCACTTGAGGGGAAAAGAGCTAAAAGAGAGAGTTAATGCAGAAGAGCGAAACCCGGGAAAAGAGAGAGTCGATGGAAACGAAGGGGAAGAGAGAGCTCAAGGAAAAGAGGGACGCCGGGGAAAAGAGAGAGTCGGGGGAAAAGAATAGAAAGAGAGAGTTCATGGAAAAGAGGGACGCTAGGGAAAAGAGTCACTTGAGGGGAAAAGAGCTAAAAGAGAGAGGTAATGCAGAAGAGGGAAACCAGGGAAAAGAGAGAGTCGAGAGAATAGAAGGTGAAGAAAGAGTTCATGCAGAAGAGGGAAACCAGGAAAAAGAGAGAGTCGAGGGAAAAGAAGGGAATCAGAGAGTTCATGAAAAAGAGGGAAACCAGGGAAAAGAGAGAGTCGATGGAAACGAAGGGGAAGAGAGAGCTCAAGGAAAAGAGGGACGCCGGGGAAAAGAGTCACTCGAGGGGAAAAGAGCTAAAAGAGACAGGTAATGCAGAAGAGGGAAACCAGGGAAAAGAGAGAGTCGATGGAAAAGAGGGTGGAGAAACAGTTCATGCAGAAGAGGGAAACCAGGAAAAAGAGAGAGTCGAGGGAAAATAATAGAAAGAGAGAGTTAATGCAGAAGAGCGAAACCCGGGAAAAGAGAGAGTCGATGGAAACGAAGGGGAAGAGAGAGCTCAAGGAAAAGAGGGACGCCGGGGAAAAGAGAGAGTCGGGGGAAAAGAATAGAAAGAGAGAGTTCATGGAAAAGAGGGACGCTAGGGAAAAGAGTCACTTGAGGGGAAAAGAGCTAAAAGAGAGAGGTAATGCAGAAGAGGGAAACCAGGGAAAAGAGAGAGTCGAGGGAAAAGAAGGTGAAGAAAGAGTTCATGCAGAAGAGGGAAACCAGGGAAAAGAGAGAGTCGAGGGGAAAAAAAGGGAACGAGAGAAATCATGCAGAAGAGGGAAGCCAGGGAAAAGAGAGAGTCGAGGGAAAAGAAGGGAAACAGAGAGTTCATGAAAAAGAGGGAAACCAGGGAAAAGAGAGAGTCGATGGAAAAGAAGGTGGAGAAACAGTTCATGCAGAAAAGGGAAACCAGGAAAAAGAGAGGGTCGAGGGAAAAGAAGGGGAAGAGAGAGTTCATGGAAAAGAGGGACGCCACGGAAAAGAGTCACTTGAGGGGAAAAGAGCTAAAAGAGAGAGGTAATGCAGAAGAGGGACGCCAGGGAAAAGAGTCACTCGAGGGGAAAGGAGCTAAAAGAGACAGGTAATGCAGAAGAGGGAAACCAGGGAAAAGAGAGTGTCGAGGGAAAAGAAGGTGGAGAAAAAGTTCATGCAGAAGAGGGAAACCAGGGAAAAGAGAGAGTCGGGGGAAAAGAATAGAAAGAGAGAGTTCATGGAAAAGAGGGACGCTAGGGAAAAGAGTCACTTGAGGGGAAAAGAGCTAAAAGAGAGAGGTAATGCAGAAGAGGGAAACTAGGGAAAAGAGAGAGTCGAGGGGAAAAAAAAGGGAACGAGAAAAATCATGCCGAAGAAGGAAAGCAGGGAAAAGAGAGAGTCGATGGAAAAGAAGGTGGAGAAAGAGTTCATGCAGAAGAGGGAAACCAGGGAAAAGAGAGAGTCGAGGGGAAAAAAAGGGAACGAGAGAAATCATGCAGAAGAGGGAAGCCAGGGAGAAGAGAGAGTCGATGGAAACGAAGGGGAAGAGAGAGCTCAAGGAAAAGAGGGAAACCAGGGAAAAGAGAGAGTCGATGGAAAAGAAGGTGGAGAAACAGTTCATGCAGAAGAGGGAAACCAGGGAAAAGAGAGAGTCGAGGGGAAAAAAAAGGGAACGAGAGAAATCATGCAGAAGAGGGAAGCCAGGGAAAAGAGAGCGTCGAGGGAAAAGAATAGAAAGAGAGAGTTAATGCAGAAGAGGGAAACCCGGGAAAAGAGAGAGTCGAGGGAAAAAAAGGGGAAGAGAGAGCTCAAGGAAAAGAGGGACGCCGGGGAAAAGTGAGAGTCGGGGGAAAAGAATAGAGAGAGAGAGTTCATGGAAAAGAGGGACGCTAGGGAAAAGAGTCACTTGAGGGGAAAAGAGCTAAAAGAGAGAGGTAATGCAGAAGAGGGAAACCAGGGAAAAGAGAGAGTCGAGGGAATAGAAGGTGAAGAAAGAGTTCATGCAGAAGAGGGAAACCAGGAAAAAGAGAGAGTCGAGGGAAAAGAATAGAAAGAGAGAGTTAATGCAGAAGAGCGAAACCCGGGAAAAGAGAAAGTCAATGGAAATGAAGGGGAAGAGAGAGCTCAAGGAAAAGAGGGACGCCGGGGAAAAGAGCGAGTCGAGGGAAAAGAAGGGAAAGAGAGAGTTAATGCAGAAGAGGGACGCCAGGGAAAAGAGTCACTCGAGGGGAAAAGAGCTAAAAGAGACAGGTAATGCAGAAGAGGGAAACCAGGGAAAAGAGAGAGTCGAGGGAATAGAAGGTGAAGAAAGAGTTCATGCAGAAGAGGGAAACCAGGGAAAAGAGAGAGTCGAGGGAAAAGAAAGGAAACAGAGAGTTCATGAAAAAGAGGGAAACCAGGGAAAAGAGAGAGTCGATGGAAAAGAAGGTGGAGAAACAGTTCATGCAGAAGAGGGAAACCAGGAAAAAGAGAGAGTCGAGGGAAAAGAAGGGGAAGAGAGAGTTCATGGAAAAGAGGGACGCCAGGGAAAAGAGTCACTTGAGGGGAAAAGAGCTAAAAGAGAGAGGTAATGCAGAAGAGGGAAACCAGGGAAAAGAGAGAGTCGAGGGAAAAGAATAGAAAGAGAGTTAATGCAGAAGAGCGAAACCCGGCAAAAGAGAGAGTCGATGGAACGAAGGGGAAGAGAGAGCTCAAGGAAAAGAGGGACGCCGGGGAAAAGAGAGAGTCGGGGGAAAAGAATAGACAGGGAGAGTTCATGGAAAAGAGGGACGCTAGGGAAAAGAGTCACTTGAGGGGAAAAGAGCTAAAAGAGAGAGGTAATGCAGAAGAGGGAAACTAGGGAAAAGAGAGAGTCGAGGGGAAAAAAAAGGGAACGAGAAAAATCATGCCGAAGAGGGAAAGCAGGGAAAAGAGAGAGTCGATGGAAAAGAAGGTGGAGAAAGAGTTCATGCAGAAGAGGGAAACCAGGGAAAAGAGAGAGTCGAGGGAAAAGAAAGGAAACAGAGAGTTCATGAAAAAGAGGGACGCCAGGGAAAAGAGTCAGTCAAGGGGAAAGGAGCTAAAAGAGACAGGTAATGCAGAAGAGGGAAACCAGGGAAAAGAGAGTGTCGAGGGAAAAGAAGGTGGAGAAAAAGTTCATGCAGAAGAGGGAAAACAGGAAAAAGAGAGAGTCGAGGGAAAAGAATGGAAAGAGAGAGTTAATGTAGAAGAGGGAAACCAGGGAAAAGAGAGAGTCGAGGGAAAAGAAGGTGGAGAAAGAGTTCATGCAGAAGAGGGAAACCAGGGAAAAGAGAGAGTCGAGGGGAAAAAAAGGGAACGAGAGAAATCATGCAGAAGAGGGAAGCCAGGGTAAAGAGAACGTCGAGGGAAAAGAATAGAAAGAGAGAGTTAATGCAGAAGAGGGAAACCCGGGAAAAGAGAGAGTCGAGGGAAAAAAAGGGGAAGAGAGAGCTCAAGGAAAAGAGGGACGCCGGGGAAAAGAGAGAGTCGGGGGAAAAGAATAGAAAGAGAGAGTAAATGCAAAAGAGGGACGCTAGGGAAAAGAGTCACTTGAGGGGAAAAGAGCTAAAAGAGAGAGGTAATGCAGAAGAGGGAAACCAGGGAAAAGAGAGAGTCGAGGGAAAAGAAGGTGAAGAAAGAGTTCATGCAGAAGAGGGAAACCAGGAAAAAGAGAGAGTCGAGGGAAAAGAATAGAAAGAGAGAGTTAATGCAGAAGAGCGAAACCCGGGAAAAGAGAGAGTCGATGGAAATGAAGGGGAAGAGAGAGCTCAAGGAAAAGAGGGACGCCGGGGAAAAGAGAGAGTCGGGGGAAAAGAATAGAAAGAGAGAGTTCATGGAAAAGAGGGACGCCAGGGAAAAGAGTCACTTGAGGGGAAAAGAGCTAAAAGAGAGAAGTAATGCAGAAGAGGGAAACCAGGGAAAAGAGAGAGTCGAGGGAAAAGAAGGTGAAGAAAGAGTTCATGCAGAAGAGGGAAACCAGGGAAAAGAGAGAGTCGAGTGGAAAAAAAGGGAACGAGAGAAATCATGCAGAAGAGGGAAGCCAGGGAAAAGAGAGAGTCGAGGGGAAAAAAAAGGGAACGAGAAAAATCATGCCGAAGAGGGAAAGCAGGGAAAAGAGAGAGTCGAGGGAAAAGAAGGGAAACAGAGAGTTCATGAAAAAGAGGGAAACCAGGGAAAAGAGAGAGTCGATGGAAAAGAAGGTGGAGAAAGAGTTCATGCAGAAGAGGGAAACCAGGGAAAAGAGAGAGTCGAGGGAAAAGAAGGGGAAGAGAGAGTTCATGGAAAAGAGGGACGCCAGGGAAAAGAGTCACTTGAGGGGAAAAGAGCTAAAAGAGAGAGTTAATGCAGAAGAGCGAAACCCGGGAAAAGAGAGAGTCGATGGAAACGAAGGGGAAGAGAGAGCTCAAGGAAAAGAGGGACGCCGGGGAAAAGAGAGAGTCGGGGGAAAAGAATAGAAAGAGAGAGTTCATGGAAAAGAGGGACGCTAGGGAAAAGAGTCACTTGAGGGGAAAAGAGCTAAAAGAGAGAGGTAATGCAGAAGAGGGAAACCAGGGAAAAGAGAGAGTCGAGAGAATAGAAGGTGAAGAAAGAGTTCATGCAGAAGAGGGAAACCAGGAAAAAGAGAGAGTCGAGGGAAAAGAAGGGAATCAGAGAGTTCATGAAAAAGAGGGAAACCAGGGAAAAGAGAGAGTCGATGGAAACGAAGGGGAAGAGAGAGCTCAAGGAAAAGAGGGACGCCGGGGAAAAGAGTCACTCGAGGGGAAAAGAGCTAAAAGAGACAGGTAATGCAGAAGAGGGAAACCAGGGAAAAGAGAGAGTCGATGGAAAAGAGGGTGGAGAAACAGTTCATGCAGAAGAGGGAAACCAGGAAAAAGAGAGAGTCGAGGGAAAATAATAGAAAGAGAGAGTTAATGCAGAAGAGCGAAACCCGGGAAAAGAGAGAGTCGATGGAAACGAAGGGGAAGAGAGAGCTCAAGGAAAAGAGGGACGCCGGGGAAAAGAGAGAGTCGGGGGAAAAGAATAGAAAGAGAGAGTTCATGGAAAAGAGGGACGCTAGGGAAAAGAGTCACTTGAGGGGAAAAGAGCTAAAAGAGAGAGGTAATGCAGAAGAGGGAAACCAGGGAAAAGAGAGAGTCGAGGGAAAAGAAGGTGAAGAAAGAGTTCATGCAGAAGAGGGAAACCAGGGAAAAGAGAGAGTCGAGGGGAAAAAAAGGGAACGAGAGAAATCATGCAGAAGAGGGAAGCCAGGGAAAAGAGAGAGTCGAGGGAAAAGAAGGGAAACAGAGAGTTCATGAAAAAGAGGGAAACCAGGGAAAAGAGAGAGTCGATGGAAAAGAAGGTGGAGAAACAGTTCATGCAGAAAAGGGAAACCAGGAAAAAGAGAGGGTCGAGGGAAAAGAAGGGGAAGAGAGAGTTCATGGAAAAGAGGGACGCCACGGAAAAGAGTCACTTGAGGGGAAAAGAGCTAAAAGAGAGAGGTAATGCAGAAGAGGGACGCCAGGGAAAAGAGTCACTCGAGGGGAAAGGAGCTAAAAGAGACAGGTAATGCAGAAGAGGGAAACCAGGGAAAAGAGAGTGTCGAGGGAAAAGAAGGTGGAGAAAAAGTTCATGCAGAAGAGGGAAACCAGGGAAAAGAGAGAGTCGGGGGAAAAGAATAGAAAGAGAGAGTTCATGGAAAAGAGGGACGCTAGGGAAAAGAGTCACTTGAGGGGAAAAGAGCTAAAAGAGAGAGGTAATGCAGAAGAGGGAAACTAGGGAAAAGAGAGAGTCGAGGGGAAAAAAAAGGGAACGAGAAAAATCATGCCGAAGAAGGAAAGCAGGGAAAAGAGAGAGTCGATGGAAAAGAAGGTGGAGAAAGAGTTCATGCAGAAGAGGGAAACCAGGGAAAAGAGAGAGTCGAGGGGAAAAAAAGGGAACGAGAGAAATCATGCAGAAGAGGGAAGCCAGGGAGAAGAGAGAGTCGATGGAAACGAAGGGGAAGAGAGAGCTCAAGGAAAAGAGGGAAACCAGGGAAAAGAGAGAGTCGATGGAAAAGAAGGTGGAGAAACAGTTCATGCAGAAGAGGGAAACCAGGGAAAAGAGAGAGTCGAGGGGAAAAAAAAGGGAACGAGAGAAATCATGCAGAAGAGGGAAGCCAGGGAAAAGAGAGCGTCGAGGGAAAAGAATAGAAAGAGAGAGTTAATGCAGAAGAGGGAAACCCGGGAAAAGAGAGAGTCGAGGGAAAAAAAGGGGAAGAGAGAGCTCAAGGAAAAGAGGGACGCCGGGGAAAAGTGAGAGTCGGGGGAAAAGAATAGAGAGAGAGAGTTCATGGAAAAGAGGGACGCTAGGGAAAAGAGTCACTTGAGGGGAAAAGAGCTAAAAGAGAGAGGTAATGCAGAAGAGGGAAACCAGGGAAAAGAGAGAGTCGAGGGAATAGAAGGTGAAGAAAGAGTTCATGCAGAAGAGGGAAACCAGGAAAAAGAGAGAGTCGAGGGAAAAGAATAGAAAGAGAGAGTTAATGCAGAAGAGCGAAACCCGGGAAAAGAGAGAGTCGATGGAAATGAAGGGGAAGAGAGAGCTCAAGGAAAAGAGGGACGCCAGGGAAAAGAGCGAGTCGAGGGAAAAGAAGGGAAAGAGAGAGTTAATGCAGAAGAGGGACGCCAGGGAAAAGAGTCACTCGAGGGGAAAAGAGCTAAAAGAGACAGGTAATGCAGAAGAGGGAAACCAGGGAAAAGAGAGAGTCGAGGGAATAGAAGGTGAAGAAAGAGTTCATGCAGAAGAGGGAAACCAGGGAAAAGAGAGAGTCGAGGGAAAAGAAGGGGAAGAGAGAGTTCATGGAAAAGAGGGACGCCAGGGAAAAGAGTCACTTGAGGGGAAAAGAGCTAAAAGAGAGAGGTAATGCAGAAGAGGGAAACTAGGGAAAAGAGAGACTCGAGGGGAAAAAAAAGGGAACGAGAAAAATCATGCCGAAGAAGGAAAGCAGGGAAAAGAGAGAGTCGATGGAAAAGAAGGTGGAGAAAGAGTTCATGCAGAAGAGGGAAACCAGGGAAAAGAGAGAGTCGAGGGGAAAAAAAGGGAACGAGAGAAATCATGCAGAAGAGGGAAGCCAGGGAAAAGAGAGAGTCGATGGAAACGAAGGGGAAGAGAGAGCTCAAGGAAAAGAGGGAAAGCAGGGAAAAGAGAGAGTCGATGGAAAAGAAGGTGGAGAAACAGTTCATGCAGAAGAGGGAAACCAGGGAAAAGAGAGAGTCGAGGGAAAAGAAGGGGAAGAGAGAGTTCATGGAAAAGAGGGACGCCAGGGAAAAGAGTCACTTGAGGGGAAAAGAGCTAAAAGAGAGAGGTAATGCAGAAGAGGGAAACCAGGGAAAAGAGAGAGTCGAGGGAAAAGAATAGAAAGAGAGTTAATGCAGAAGAGCGAAACCCGGCAAAAGAGAGAGTCGATGGAAACGAAGGGGAAGAGAGAGCTCAAGGAAAAGAGGGACGCCGGGGAAAAGAGAGAGTCGGGGGAAAAGAATAGAAAGAGAGAGTTCATAGAAAAGAGGGACGCTAGGGAAAAGAGTCACTTGAGGGGAAAAGAGCTAAAAGAGAGAGGTAATGCAGAAGAGGGAAACTAGGGAAAAGAGAGAGTCGAGGGGAAAAAAAAGGGAACGAGAAAAATCATGCCGAAGAGGGAAAGCAGGGAAAAGAGAGAGTCGATGGAAAAGAAGGTGGAGAAAGAGTTCATGCAGAAGAGGGAAACCAGGGAAAAGAGAGAGTCGAGGGGAAAAAAAAGGGAACGAGAGAAATCATGCAGAAGAGGGAAGCCAGGGAAAAGAGAGCGTCGAGGGAAAAGAATATAAAGAGAGAGTTAATGCAGAAGAGGGAAACCCGGGAAAAGAGAGAGTCGAGGGAAAAAAAGGGGAAGAGAGAGCTCAAGGAAAAGAGGGACGCCGGGGAAAAGTGAGAGTCGGGGGAAAAGAATAGAGAGAGAGAGTTCATGGAAAAGAGGGACGCTAGGGAAAAGAGTCACTTGAGGGGAAAAGAGCTAAAAGAGAGAGGTAATGCAGAAGAGGGAAACCAGGGAAAAGAGAGAGTCGAGGGAATAGAAGGTGAAGAAAGAGTTCATGCAGAAGAGGGAAACCAGGAAAAAGAGAGAGTCGAGGGAAAAGAATAGAAAGAGAGAGTTAATGCAGAAGAGCGAAACCCGGGAAAAGAGAGAGTCGATGGAAATGAAGGGGAAGAGAGAGCTCAAGGAAAAGAGGGACGCCGGGGAAAAGAGCGAGTCGAGGGAAAAGAAGGGAAAGAGAGAGTTAATGCAGAAGAGGGACGCCAGGGAAAAGAGTCACTCGAGGGGAAAAGAGCTAAAAGAGACAGGTAATGCAGAAGAGGGAAACCAGGGAAAAGAGAGAGTCGAGGGAATAGAAGGTGAAGAAAGAGTTCATGCAGAAGAGGGAAGCCAGGGAAAAGAGAGAGTCGATGGAAACGAAGGGGAAGAGAGAGCTCAAGGAAAAGAGGGAAAGCAGGGAAAAGAGAGAGTCGATGGAAAAGAAGGTGGAGAAACAGTTCATGCAGAAGAGGGAAACCAGGAAAAAGAGAGAGTCGAGGGAAAAGAAGGGGAAGAGAGAGTTCATGGAAAAGAGGGACGCCAGGGAAAAGAGTCACTTGAGGGGAAAAGAGCTAAAAGAGAGAGGTAATGCAGAAGAGGGAAACCAGGGAAAAGAGAGAGTCGAGGGAAAAGAATAGAAAGAGAGTTAATGCAGAAGAGCGAAACCCGGCAAAAGAGAGAGTCGATGGAAACGAAGGGGAAGAGAGAGCTCAAGGAAAAGAGGGACGCCGGGGAAAAGAGAGAGTCGGGGGAAAAGAAGAGAAAGAGAGAGTTCATAGAAAAGAGGGACGCTAGGGAAAAGAGTCACTTGAGGGGAAAAGAGCTAAAAGAGAGAGGTAATGCAGAAGAGGGAAACTAGGGAAAAGAGAGAGTCGAGGGGAAAAAAAAGGGAACGAGAAAAATCATGCCGAAGAGGGAAAGCAGGGAAAAGAGAGAGTCGATGGAAAAGAAGGTGGAGAAAGAGTTCATGCAGAAGAGGGAAACCAGGGAAAAGAGAGAGTCGAGGGGAAAAAAAAGGGAACGAGAGAAATCATGCAGAAGAGGGAAGCCAGGGAAAAGAGAGCGTCGAGGGAAAAGAATAGAAAGAGAGAGTTAATGCAGAAGAGGGAAACCCGGGAAAAGAGAGAGTCGAGGGAAAAAAAGGGGAAGAGAGAGCTCAAGGAAAAGAGGGACGCCGGGGAAAAGTGAGAGTCGGGGGAAAAGAATAGAGAGAGAGAGTTCATGGAAAAGAGGGACGCTAGGGAAAAGAGTCACTTGAGGGGAAAAGAGCTAAAAGAGAGAGGTAATGCAGAAGAGGGAAACCAGGGAAAAGAGAGAGTCGAGGGAATAGAAGGTGAAGAAAGAGTTCATGCAGAAGAGGGAAACCAGGAAAAAGAGAGAGTCGAGGGAAAAGAATAGAAAGAGAGAGTTAATGCAGAAGAGCGAAACCCGGGAAAAGAGAAAGTCAATGGAAATGAAGGGGAAGAGAGAGCTCAAGGAAAAGAGGGACGCCGGGGAAAAGAGCGAGTCGAGGGAAAAGAAGGGAAAGAGAGAGTTAATGCAGAAGAGGGACGCCAGGGAAAAGAGTCACTCGAGGGGAAAAGAGCTAAAAGAGACAGGTAATGCAGAAGAGGGAAACCAGGGAAAAGAGAGAGTCGAGGGAATAGAAGGTGAAGAAAGAGTTCATGCAGAAGAGGGAAACCAGGGAAAAGAGAGAGTCGAGGGAAAAGAAGGGGAAGAGAGAGTTCATGGAAAAGAGGGACGCCAGGGAAAAGAGTCACTTGAGGGGAAAAGAGCTAAAAGAGAGAGGTAATGCAGAAGAGGGAAACTAGGGAAAAGAGAGACTCGAGGGGAAAAAAAAGGGAACGAGAAAAATCATGCCGAAGAAGGAAAGCAGGGAAAAGAGAGAGTCGATGGAAAAGAAGGTGGAGAAAGAGTTCATGCAGAAGAGGGAAACCAGGGAAAAGAGAGAGTCGAGGGGAAAAAAAGGGAACGAGAGAAATCATGCAGAAGAGGGAAGCCAGGGAAAAGAGAGAGTCGATGGAAACGAAGGGGAAGAGAGAGCTCAAGGAAAAGAGGGAAAGCAGGGAAAAGAGAGAGTCGATGGAAAAGAAGGTGGAGAAACAGTTCATGCAGAAGAGGGAAACCAGGAAAAAGAGAGAGTCGAGGGAAAAGAAGGGGAAGAGAGAGTTCATGGAAAAGAGGGACGCCAGGGAAAAGAGTCACTTGAGGGGAAAAGAGCTAAAAGAGAGAGGTAATGCAGAAGAGGGAAACCAGGGAAAAGAGAGAGTCGAGGGAAAAGAATAGAAAGAGAGTTAATGCAGAAGAGCGAAACCCGGCAAAAGAGAGAGTCGATGGAAACGAAGGGGAAGAGAGAGCTCAAGGAAAAGAGGGACGCCGGGGAAAAGAGAGAGTCGGGGGAAAAGAATAGAAAGAGAGAGTTCATAGAAAAGAGGGACGCTAGGGAAAAGAGTCACTTGAGGGGAAAAGAGCTAAAAGAGAGAGGTAATGCAGAAGAGGGAAACTAGGGAAAAGAGAGAGTCGAGGGGAAAAAAAAGGGAACGAGAAAAATCATGCCGAAGAGGGAAAGCAGGGAAAAGAGAGAGTCGATGGAAAAGAAGGTGGAGAAAGAGTTCATGCAGAAGAGGGAAACCAGGGAAAAGAGAGAGTCGAGGGGAAAAAAAAGGGAACGAGAGAAATCATGCAGAAGAGGGAAGCCAGGGAAAAGAGAGCGTCGAGGGAAAAGAATATAAAGAGAGAGTTAATGCAGAAGAGGGAAACCCGGGAAAAGAGAGAGTCGAGGGAAAAAAAGGGGAAGAGAGAGCTCAAGGAAAAGAGGGACGCCGGGGAAAAGTGAGAGTCGGGGGAAAAGAATAGAGAGAGAGAGTTCATGGAAAAGAGGGACGCTAGGGAAAAGAGTCACTTGAGGGGAAAAGAGCTAAAAGAGAGAGGTAATGCAGAAGAGGGAAACCAGGGAAAAGAGAGAGTCGAGGGAATAGAAGGTGAAGAAAGAGTTCATGCAGAAGAGGGAAACCAGGAAAAAGAGAGAGTCGAGGGAAAAGAATAGAAAGAGAGAGTTAATGCAGAAGAGCGAAACCCGGGAAAAGAGAGAGTCGATGGAAATGAAGGGGAAGAGAGAGCTCAAGGAAAAGAGGGACGCCGGGGAAAAGAGCGAGTCGAGGGAAAAGAAGGGAAAGAGAGAGTTAATGCAGAAGAGGGACGCCAGGGAAAAGAGTCACTCGAGGGGAAAAGAGCTAAAAGAGACAGGTAATGCAGAAGAGGGAAACCAGGGAAAAGAGAGAGTCGAGGGAAAAGAATAGAAAGAGAGTTAATGCAGAAGAGCGAAACCCGGCAAAAGAGAGAGTCGATGGAAACGAAGGGGAAGAGAGAGCTCAAGGAAAAGAGGGACGCCGGGGAAAAGAGAGAGTCGGGGGAAAAGAATAGAAAGAGAGAGTTCATAGAAAAGAGGGACGCTAGGGAAAAGAGTCACTTGAGGGGAAAAGAGCTAAAAGAGAGAGGTAATGCAGAAGAGGGAAACTAGGGAAAAGAGAGAGTCGAGGGGAAAAAAAAGGGAACGAGAAAAATCATGCCGAAGAGGGAAAGCAGGGAAAAGAGAGAGTCGATGGAAAAGAAGGTGGAGAAAGAGTTCATGCAGAAGAGGGAAACCAGGGAAAAGAGAGAGTCGAGGGGAAAAAAAAGGGAACGAGAGAAATCATGCAGAAGAGGGAAGCCAGGGAAAAGAGAGCGTCGAGGGAAAAGAATATAAAGAGAGAGTTAATGCAGAAGAGGGAAACCCGGGAAAAGAGAGAGTCGAGGGAAAAAAAGGGGAAGAGAGAGCTCAAGGAAAAGAGGGACGCCGGGGAAAAGTGAGAGTCGGGGGAAAAGAATAGAGAGAGAGAGTTCATGGAAAAGAGGGACGCTAGGGAAAAGAGTCACTTGAGGGGAAAAGAGCTAAAAGAGAGAGGTAATGCAGAAGAGGGAAACCAGGGAAAAGAGAGAGTCGAGGGAATAGAAGGTGAAGAAAGAGTTCATGCAGAAGAGGGAAACCAGGAAAAAGAGAGAGTCGAGGGAAAAGAATAGAAAGAGAGAGTTAATGCAGAAGAGCGAAACCCGGGAAAAGAGAGAGTCGATGGAAATGAAGGGGAAGAGAGAGCTCAAGGAAAAGAGGGACGCCGGGGAAAAGAGCGAGTCGAGGGAAAAGAAGGGAAAGAGAGAGTTAATGCAGAAGAGGGACGCCAGGGAAAAGAGTCACTCGAGGGGAAAAGAGCTAAAAGAGACAGGTAATGCAGAAGAGGGAAACCAGGGAAAAGAGAGAGTCGAGGGAATAGAAGGTGAAGAAAGAGTTCATGCAGAAGAGGGAAACCAGGGAAAAGAGAGAGTCGAGGGAAAAGAAGGGGAAGAGAGAGTTCATGGAAAAGAGGGACGCCAGGGAAAAGAGTCACTTGAGGGGAAAAGAGCTAAAAGAGAGAGGTAATGCAGAAGAGGGAAACTAGGGAAAAGAGAGACTCGAGGGGAAAAAAAAGGGAACGAGAAAAATCATGCCGAAGAAGGAAAGCAGGGAAAAGAGAGAGTCGATGGAAAAGAAGGTGGAGAAAGAGTTCATGCAGAAGAGGGAAACCAGGGAAAAGAGAGAGTCGAGGGGAAAAAAAGGGAACGAGAGAAATCATGCAGAAGAGGGAAGCCAGGGAAAAGAGAGAGTCGATGGAAACGAAGGGGAAGAGAGAGCTCAAGGAAAAGAGGGAAAGCAGGGAAAAGAGAGAGTCGATGGAAAAGAAGGTGGAGAAACAGTTCATGCAGAAGAGGGAAACCAGGAAAAAGAGAGAGTCGAGGGAAAAGAAGGGGAAGAGAGAGTTCATGGAAAAGAGGGACGCCAGGGAAAAGAGTCACTTGAGGGGAAAAGAGCTAAAAGAGAGAGGTAATGCAGAAGAGGGAAACCAGGGAAAAGAGAGAGTCGAGGGAAAAGAATAGAAAGAGAGTTAATGCAGAAGAGCGAAACCCGGCAAAAGAGAGAGTCGATGGAAACGAAGGGGAAGAGAGAGCTCAAGGAAAAGAGGGACGCCGGGGAAAAGAGAGAGTCGGGGGAAAAGAATAGAAAGAGAGAGTTCATAGAAAAGAGGGACGCTAGGGAAAAGAGTCACTTGAGGGGAAAAGAGCTAAAAGAGAGAGGTAATGCAGAAGAGGGAAACTAGGGAAAAGAGAGAGTCGAGGGGAAAAAAAAGGGAACGAGAAAAATCATGCCGAAGAGGGAAAGCAGGGAAAAGAGAGAGTCGATGGAAAAGAAGGTGGAGAAAGAGTTCATGCAGAAGAGGGAAACCAGGGAAAAGAGAGAGTCGAGGGGAAAAAAAAGGGAACGAGAGAAATCATGCAGAAGAGGGAAGCCAGGGAAAAGAGAGCGTCGAGGGAAAAGAATATAAAGAGAGAGTTAATGCAGAAGAGGGAAACCCGGGAAAAGAGAGAGTCGAGGGAAAAAAAGGGGAAGAGAGAGCTCAAGGAAAAGAGGGACGCCGGGGAAAAGTGAGAGTCGGGGGAAAAGAATAGAGAGAGAGAGTTCATGGAAAAGAGGGACGCTAGGGAAAAGAGTCACTTGAGGGGAAAAGAGCTAAAAGAGAGAGGTAATGCAGAAGAGGGAAACCAGGGAAAAGAGAGAGTCGAGGGAATAGAAGGTGAAGAAAGAGTTCATGCAGAAGAGGGAAACCAGGAAAAAGAGAGAGTCGAGGGAAAAGAATAGAAAGAGAGAGTTAATGCAGAAGAGCGAAACCCGGGAAAAGAGAGAGTCGATGGAAATGAAGGGGAAGAGAGAGCTCAAGGAAAAGAGGGACGCCGGGGAAAAGAGCGAGTCGAGGGAAAAGAAGGGAAAGAGAGAGTTAATGCAGAAGAGGGACGCCAGGGAAAAGAGTCACTCGAGGGGAAAAGAGCTAAAAGAGACAGGTAATGCAGAAGAGGGAAACCAGGGAAAAGAGAGAGTCGAGGGAATAGAAGGTGAAGAAAGAGTTCATGCAGAAGAGGGAAACCAGGGAAAAGAGAGAGTCGAGGGAAAAGAAGGGAAACAGAGAGTTCATGAAAAAGAGGGAAACCAGGGAAAAGAGAGAGTCGATGGAAAAGAAGGTGGAGAAACAGTTCATGCAGAAGAGGGAAACCAGGAAAAAGAGAGAGTCGAGGGAAAAGAAGGGGAAGAGAGAGTTCATGGAAAAGAGGGACGCCAGGGAAAAGAGTCACTTGAGGGGGAAAGAGCTAAAAGAGAGAGGTAATGCAGAAGAGGGAAACCAGGGAAAAGAGAGTGTCGAGGGAAAAGAAGGTGGAGAAAAAGTTCATGCAGAAGAGGGAAACCAGGGAAAAGAGAGAGTCGAGGGAAAAGAATGGAAAGAGAGAGTTAATGCAGAAGAGGGAAACCAGGGAAAAGAGAGAGTCGAGGGAAAAGAAGGGAAACAGAGAGTTCATGAAAAAGAGGGAAACCAGGGAAAAGAGAGAGTCGAGGGAAAAGAAGGTGGAGAAACAGTTCATGCAGAAGAGGGAAACCAGGAAAAAGAGAGAGTCGAGGGAAAAGAAGGGGAAGAGAGAGTTCATGGAAAAGAGGGACGCCACGGAAAAGAGTCATGCGACGGGAAAAGAGCTAAAAGAGAGAGGTAATGCAGAAGAGGGAAACTAGGGAAAAGAGAGAGTCGAGGGGGAAAAAAAGGGAACGAGAAAAATCATGCCGAAGAGGGAAAGCAGGGAAAAGAGAGAGTCGACGGAAAAGAAGGTGGAGAAAGAGTTCATGCAGAAGAGGGAAACCAGGGAAAAGAGAGAGTCGAGGGGAAAAAAAGGGAACGAGAGAAATCATGCAGAAGAGGGAAGCCAGGGAAAAGAGAGAGTCGAGGGAAAAGAAGGGAAACAGAGAGTTCATGAAAAAGAGGGAAACCAGGAAAAAGAGAGAGTCGATGGAAAAGAAGGTGGAGAAACAGTTCATGCAGAAGAGGGAAACCAGGAAAAAGAGAGAGTCGAGGGAAAAGAAGGGGAAGAGAGAGTTCATGGAAAAGAGGGACGCCACGGAAAAGAGTCACTTTAGGGGAAAAGAGCTAAAAGAGAGAGGTAATGCAGAAGAGGGAAACCAGGGAAAAGAGAGAGTCGAGGGAAAAGAATAGAAAGAGAGTTAATGCAGAAGAGCGAAACCCGGCAAAAGAGAGAGTCGATGGAAACGAAGGGGAAGAGAGAGCTCAAGGAAAAGAGGGACGCCGGGAAAAAGAGAGAGTCGGGGGAAAAGAATAGAAAGAGAGAGTTCATGGAAAAGAGGGACGCTAGGGAAAAGAGTCACTTGAGGGGAAAAGAGCTAAAAGAGAGAGGTAATGCAGAAGAGGGAAACTAGGGAAAAGAGAGAGTCGAGGGAATAGAAGGTGAAGAAAGAGTTCATGCAGAAGAGGGAAACCAGGAAAAAGAGAGAGTCGAGGGAAAAGAAGGGAAACAGAGAGTTCATGAAAAAGAGGGAAACCAGGGAAAAGAGAGAGTCGATGGAAAAGAAGGTGGAGAAACCGTTCATGCAGAAGAGGGAAAGCAGGGAAAAGAGAGAGTCGAGGGAAAAGAAGGGGAAGAGAGAGTTCATGGAAAAGAGGGACGCCACGGAAAAGAGTCATGCGACGGGAAAAGAGCTAAAAGAGAGAGGTAATGAAGAAGAGGGAAACCAGGGAAAAGAGAGAGTCGAGGGGAAAAAAAGGGAACGAGAGAAATCATGCAGAAGAGGGAAGCCAGGGAAAAGAGAGAGTCGAGGGAAAAGAAGGGAAACAGAGAGTTCATGAAAAATAGGGAAACCAGGGAAAAGAGAGAGTCGATGGAAAAGAAGGTGGAGAAACAGTTCATGCAGAAGAGGGAAACCAGGAAAAAGAGAGAGTCGAGGGAAAAGAAGGGGAAGAGAGAGTTCATGGAAAAGAGGGACGCCAGGGAAAAGAGTCACTTGAGGGGAAAAGAGCTAAAAGAGAGAGGTAATGCAGAAGAGGGAAACTAGGGAAAAGAGAGACTCGAGGGGAAAAAAAAGGGAACGAGAAAAATCATGCCGAAGAAGGAAAGCAGGGAAAAGAGAGAGTCGATGGAAAAGAAGGTGGAGAAAGAGTTCATGCAGAAGAGGGAAACCAGGGAAAAGAGAGAGTCGAGGGGAAAAAAAGGGAACGAGAGAAATCATGCAGAAGAGGGAAGCCAGGGAAAAGAGAGAGTCGATGGAAACGAAGGGGAAGAGAGAGCTCAAGGAAAAGAGGGAAAGCAGGGAAAAGAGAGAGTCGATGGAAAAGAAGGTGAAGAAAGAGTTCATGCAGAAGAGGGAAACCAGGAAAAAGAGAGAGTCGAGGGAAAAGAAGGGGAAGAGAGAGTTCATGGAAAAGAGGGACGCCAGGGAAAAGAGTCACTTAAGGGGAAAAGAGCTAAAAGAGAGAGGTAATGCAGAAGAGGGAAACCAGGGAAAAGAGAGAGTCGAGGGAAAAGAATAGAAAGAGAGTTAATGCAGAAGAGTGAAACCCGGCAAAAGAGAGAGTCGATGGAAACGAAGGGGAAGAGAGAGCTCAAGGAAAAGAGGGACGCCGGGGAAAAGAGAGAGTCGGGGGAAAAGAATAGAAAGAGAGAGTTCATGGAAAAGAGGGACGCTAGGGAAAAGAGTCACTTGAGGGGAAAAGAGCTAAAAGAGAGAGGTAATGCAGAAGAGGGAAACTAGGGAAAAGAGAGAGTCGAGGGGAAAAAAAAGGGAACGAGAAAAATCATGCCGAAGAGGGAAAGCAGGGAAAAGAGAGAGTCGATGGAAAAGAAGGTGGAGAAAGAGTTCATGCAGAAGAGGGAAACCAGGGAAAAGAGAGAGTCGAGGGGAAAAAAAAGGGAACGAGAGAAATCATGCAGAAGAGGGAAGCCAGGGAAAAGAGAGCGTCGAGGGAAAAGAATAGAAAGAGAGAGTTAATGCAGAAGAGGGAAACCCGGGAAAAGAGAGAGTCGAGGGGAAAAAAGGGGAAGAGAGAGCTCAAGGAAAAGAGGGACGCCGGGGAAAAGTGAGAGTCGGGGGAAAAGAATAGAGAGAGAGAGTTCATGGAAAAGAGGGACGCTAGGGAAAAGAGTCACTTGAGGGGAAAAGAGCTAAAAGAGAGAGGTAATGCAGAAGAGGGAAACCAGGGAAAAGAGAGAGTCGAGGGAATAGAAGGTGAAGAAAGAGTTCATGCAGAAGAGGGAAACCAGGAAAAAGAGAGAGTCGAGGGAAAAGAATAGAAAGAGAGAGTTAATGCAGAAGAGCGAAACCCGGGAAAAGAGAGAGTCGATGGAAATGAAGGGGAAGAGAGAGCTCAAGGAAAAGAGGGACGCCGGGGAAAAGAGCGAGTCGAGGGAAAAGAAGGGAAAGAGAGAGTTAATGCAGAAGAGGGACGCCAGGGAAAAGAGTCACTCGAGGGGAAAAGAGCTAAAAGAGACAGGTAATGCAGAAGAGGGAAACCAGGGAAAAGAGAGAGTCGAGGGAATAGAAGGTGAAGAAAGAGTTCATGCAGAAGAGGGAAACCAGGGAAAAGAGAGAGTCGAGGGAATAGAAGGTGAAGAAAGAGTTCATGCAGAAGAGGGAAACCAGGAAAAAGAGAGAGTCGAGGGAAAAGAATAGAAAGAGAGAGTTAATGCAGAAGAGCGAAACCCGGGAAAAGAGAGAGTCGATGGAAATGAAGGGGAAGAGAGAGCTCAAGGAAAAGAGGGACGCCGGGGAAAAGAGCGAGTCGAGGGAAAAGAAGGGAAAGAGAGAGTTAATGCAGAAGAGGGACGCCAGGGAAAAGAGTCACTCGAGGGGAAAAGAGCTAAAAGAGACAGGTAATGCAGAAGAGGGAAATCAGGGAAAAGAGAGAGTCGAGGGAATAGAAGGTGAAGAAAGAGTTCATGCAGAAGAAGAAAACCAGGGAAAAGAGAGAGTCGAGGGAAAAGAAGGGGAAGAGAGAGTTCATGGAAAAGAGGGACGCCAGGGAAAAGAGTCACTTGAGGGGAAAAGAGCTAAAAGAGAGAGGTAATGCAGAAGAGGGAAACTAGGGAAAAGAGAGACTCGAGGGGAAAAAAAAGGGAACGAGAAAAATCATGCCGAAGAAGGAAAGCAGGGAAAAGAGAGAGTCGATGGAAAAGAAGGTGGAGAAAGAGTTCATGCAGAAGAGGGAAACCAGGGAAAAGAGAGAGTCGAGGGGAAAAAAAGGGAACGAGAGAAATCATGCAGAAGAGGGAAGCCAGGGAAAAGAGAGAGTCGATGGAAACGAAGGGGAAGAGAGAGCTCAAGGAAAAGAGGGAAACCAGGGAAAAGAGAGAGTCGATGGAAAAGAAGGTGGAGAAACAGTTCATGCAGAAGAGGGAAACCAGGAAAAAGAGAGAGTCGAGGGAAAAGAAGGGGAAGAGAGAGTTCATGGAAAAGAGGGACGCCAGGGAAAAGAGTCACTTGAGGGGAAAAGAGCTAAAAGAGAGAGGTAATGCAGAAGAGGGAAACCAGGGAAAAGAGAGAGTCGAGGGAAAAGAATAGAAAGAGAGTTAATGCAGAAGAGCGAAACCCGGCAAAAGAGAGAGTCGATGGAAACGAAGGGGAAGAGAGAGCTCAAGGAAAAGAGGGACGCCGGGGAAAAGAGAGAGTCGGGGGAAAAGAATAGAAAGAGAGAGTTCATAGAAAAGAGGGACGCTAGGGAAAAGAGTCACTTGAGGGGAAAAGAGCTAAAAGAGAGAGGTAATGCAGAAGAGGGAAACTAGGGAAAAGAGAGAGTCGAGGGGAAAAAAAAGGGAACGAGAAAAATCATGCCGAAGAGGGAAAGCAGGGAAAAGAGAGAGTCGATGGAAAAGAAGGTGGAGAAAGAGTTCATGCAGAAGAGGGAAACCAGGGAAAAGAGAGAGTCGAGGGGAAAAAAAAGGGAACGAGAGAAATCATGCAGAAGAGGGAAGCCAGGGAAAAGAGAGCGTCGAGGGAAAAGAATATAAAGAGAGAGTTAATGCAGAAGAGGGAAACCCGGGAAAAGAGAGAGTCGAGGGAAAAAAAGGGGAAGAGAGAGCTCAAGGAAAAGAGGGACGCCGGGGAAAAGTGAGAGTCGGGGGAAAAGAATAGAGAGAGAGAGTTCATGGAAAAGAGGGACGCTAGGGAAAAGAGTCACTTGAGGGGAAAAGAGCTAAAAGAGAGAGGTAATGCAGAAGAGGGAAACCAGGGAAAAGAGAGAGTCGAGGGAATAGAAGGTGAAGAAAGAGTTCATGCAGAAGAGGGAAACCAGGAAAAAGAGAGAGTCGAGGGAAAAGAATAGAAAGAGAGAGTTAATGCAGAAGAGCGAAACCCGGGAAAAGAGAGAGTCGATGGAAATGAAGGGGAAGAGAGAGCTCAAGGAAAAGAGGGACGCCGGGGAAAAGAGCGAGTCGAGGGAAAAGAAGGGAAAGAGAGAGTTAATGCAGAAGAGGGACGCCAGGGAAAAGAGTCACTCGAGGGGAAAAGAGCTAAAAGAGACAGGTAATGCAGAAGAGGGAAACCAGGGAAAAGAGAGAGTCGAGGGAATAGAAGGTGAAGAAAGAGTTCATGCAGAAGAGGGAAACCAGGGAAAAGAGAGAGTCGAGGGAAAAGAAGGGAAACAGAGAGTTCATGAAAAAGAGGGAAACCAGGGAAAAGAGAGAGTCGATGGAAAAGAAGGTGGAGAAACAGTTCATGCAGAAGAGGGAAACCAGGAAAAAGAGAGAGTCGAGGGAAAAGAAGGGGAAGAGAGAGTTCATGGAAAAGAGGGACGCCAGGGAAAAGAGTCACTTGAGGGGGAAAGAGCTAAAAGAGAGAGGTAATGCAGAAGAGGGAAACCAGGGAAAAGAGAGAGTCGAGGGAATAGAAGGTGAAGAAAGAGTTCATGCAGAAGAGGGAAACCAGGAAAAAGAGAGAGTCGAGGGGGAAAAGAAGGGGAAAGAGAGAGTTAATGCAGAAGAGGGACGCCAGGGAAAAGAGTCACTCGAGGGGAAAGGAGCTAAAAGAGACAGGTAATGCAGAAGAGGGAAACCAGGGAAAAGAGAGTGTCGAGGGAAAAGAAGGTGGAGAAAAAGTTCATGCAGAAGAGGGAAACCAGGGAAAAGAGAGAGTCGAGGGAAAAGAATGGAAAGAGAGAGTTAATGCAGAAGAGGGAAACCAGGGAAAAGAGAGAGTCGAGGGAAAAGAAGGGAAACAGAGAGTTCATGAAAAAGAGGGAAACCAGGGAAAAGAGAGAGTCGAGGGAAAAGAAGGTGGAGAAACAGTTCATGCAGAAGAGGGAAACCAGGAAAAAGAGAGAGTCGAGGGAAAAGAAGGGGAAGAGAGAGTTCATGGAAAAGAGGGACGCCACGGAAAAGAGTCATGCGACGGGAAAAGAGCTAAAAGAGAGAGGTAATGCAGAAGAGGGAAACTAGGGAAAAGAGAGACTCGAGGGGAAAAAAAAGGGAACGAGAAAAATCATGCCGAAGAGGGAAAGCAGGGAAAAGAGAGAGTCGATGGAAAAGAAGGTGGAGAAAGAGTTCATGCAGAAGAGGGAAACCAGGGAAAAGAGAGAGTCGAGGGGAAAAAAAGGGAACGAGAGAAATCATGCAGAAGAGGGAAGCC
>JAZGTQ010000598.1:0-34848 GCA_037953605.1 Necrosyrtes monachus
TCGGTAGGTGCCAGCTTTATGTGGGCGTCCCCACGGAGGCAATTGGTGGCCTCGACGTACACCAGCCCCATGCTGGTACAAGAGCTTGTACAAGCTCTTGCTGGTCTGCACCTTCCCCGTGCAGCCTATTCACAGCAGAACAGCCCTGCGGATCTGTGCTTTCCCAGAGACGTTACAACTCCTGCTGCTTTTCCTCTGCAGAGCCCTTTTCGGAAAAAGCAAATGTCCGGCTCCTTCTCCCACAAGGAAGGTTCTAAGCCTGAAAGCTGTTGCTGGTCTGCACCTTCCCTTGGCAGCCTATACACAGCACAACAGCCCTGCGCATCTGTGCTTTCCCACAGACGCTACAGCTCATGCTGCTTTTGCTCTCTAGAGCCCCTCTCCGAAAAGGCAAAAATCCGGCTCCTTCTCCCACAAGGAAGGTGCTAAGCCTGAAAGCTGTTGCCTGTCTGCACCTTCCCCGTGCAGCCTATTCACAGCACAACAGCACTGCGGATCTGTGCTTTCCCACACAAGATACAGCTCATGATGCTTTTCATGTGCAGAATCCTGCTTCGAAAAAGGAAAAGTGGGGCTCCTTCCCCACAAGGAAGGTGCTTAGCGTGAAAGCTGTTGCCTGTCTGCACCTTCCCTTGGCAGCCTATTCACAGCACAACAGCCCTGCGGATCTGTGCTTTCGCAGAGACGCTACATATCATGATGCTTTTCCTCTGCAGAGATCCTCTCCGAAAAGGCAAACGTCCGGTTCCTTCTCCCACAAGGAAGGCGCTAAGCCTGAAAGCTGATGCTGGTCTGCACCTTCCCCGTGCAGCCTATTCACAGCACAACAGCCCTCGGAATCTGTGCTTTCCCAGGGAGGCTACTGCTCATTGTGCTTTTCCTCTGCAGAGCCCCTTTCGGAAAAGGCAAACGTCCGGCTCCTTCTCCCACAAGGAAGGTGCTAAGCCTGAAAGCTGTTGCCTGTCTGCACCTTCCCCGTGCAGCCTATTCACAGCACAACAGCCCTGCGGATCTGTGCTTTCCAAGGGACGCTACTGCTCATTGTGCCTTTCCTCTGCAGAGCCCCTCTCCGAAAAGGCAAACGTCCGGCTCCTTCTCCCACAAGGAAGGCGCTAAGCCTGAAAGCTGATGCTGGTCTGCACCTTCCCCGTGCAGCCTATTCACAGCACAACAGCCCTCAGAATCCGTGCTTTCCCAGGGAGGCTACTGCTCATTGTGCTTTTCCTCTGCAGAGCCTCTTTCGGAAAAGGCAAACGTCCGGCTCCTTCTCCCACAAGGAAGGTGCTAAGCCTGAAAGCTGTTGCCTGTCTGCACCTTCCCCGTGCAGCCTATTCACAGCACAACAGCCCTGCGGATCTGTGCTTTCCCACAGAAGATACAGCTCATGATGCTTTTCCTCTGCGGAGCCCCTCTCCGAAAAGACAAACGTCCGGCTCCTTCTCCCACAAGGAAGGCGCTAAGCCGGAAAGCTCTTTCTCGTCTGCACCTTCCCTTGGCAGCCTATTCACAGCACACCAGCCCTGCGGATCTGTGCTTTCCCAGGGACGCTACTGCTGATTGTGCCTTTCCTCTGCAGAGCCCCTCTCCGAAAAGGCAAACGTCCGGCTCCTTCTCCCACAAGGAAGGCGCTAAGCCTGAAAGCTGTTGCCTGTCTGCACCTTCCCCGTGCAGCCTATTCACAGCAGAACAGCCCTGCGGATCTGTGCTTTCCCAGAGACGCTACAGCTCATGATGCTTTTCCTCTGCAGAGCCCCTCTCCGAAAAGGCAAAGGTCCGGCTCCTTCTCCCACAAGGAAGGTGGTAAGCCGGAAAGCTCTTTCTCGTCTGCACCTTCCCTTGGCAGCCTATTCACATCACAACAGCCCTGCGGATCTCTGCTTTCCCAGGGACGCTACTGCTGATTGTGCCTTTCCTCTGCAGAGCCCCTCTCCGAAAAGGCAAACGTCCGGCTCCTTCTCCCACAAGGAAGGTGCTAAGCCTGAAAGCTGTTGCTGGTCTGCACCTTCCCTTGGCAGCCTATTCACAGCACAACAGCACTGCGGATCTCTGCTTTCCCAGGGACGCCTCTGCTGATTGTGCCTTTCCTCTGCACAGCCCCTCTCCGAAAAGGCAAACGTCCGGCTCCTTCTCCCACAAGGAAGGCGCTGAGACGGAAAGCTCTTGCTGGTCTGGACCTTCCCTTGGCAGCCTATTCACAGCACAACAGCCCTGCGGATCTGTGCTTTCCCAGGGACGCTACTGCTCATGACGCTTTTCCTCAGCAGAGATCCTCTCCGAAAAGGCAAACGACCGGCTCCTTCTCCTACAAGCAAGGTGCTAAGCCTGAAAGCTCTTGCTGGTCTGCACCTTACCTTGGCAGCCTATTCACAGCGGAACAGCCCTGCGGATCTGTGCTTTCCCACTGACGCTACAGCTCATGATGCTTTTCCTCTGCAGAGATCCTCTCCGAAAAGGCAACCGTCCGGCTCCTTCTCCCACAAGGAAGGCGCTAAGCCTGAAAGCTGATGCCTGTCTGCACCTTCCCCGTGCAGCCTATTCACAGCACAACAGCTCTGCGGATCTGTGCTTTCCCAGGGACGCTACTGCTCATGACGCTTTTCCTTTGCAGAGCCCCTCTCCGAAAAGGCAACCGTCCGGTTCCTTCTCCCACAAGGAAGGCGCTAATCCGGAAAGCTGATGCCTGTCTGCACCTTCCCCGTGCAGCCTATTCACAGCACACCAGCCCTGCGGATCTGTGCTTTCCCAGGGACGCTACTGCTGATTGTGCCTTTCCTCTGCAGAGCCCTTCTCCGAAAAGGCAAACGTCCGGCTCCTTCTCCCACAAGGAAGGCGCTAAGCCGGAAAGCTGTTGCTGGTCTGCACCTTCCCTTGGCAGCCTATTCACAGCACAACAGCCCTGCGGATCTGTGCTTTCCAAGGGACGCTACTGCTCATTGTGCCTTTCCTCTGCAGAGCCCCTCTCCGAAAAGGCAAACGTCCGGCTCTTTCTCCCACAAGGAAGGCGCTAAGCCTGAAAGCTGTTGCCTGTCTGCACCTTCCCTTGGCAGCCTATTCACAGCACAACAGCCCTGCGGATCTGTGCTTTCCCACAGAAGATACAGCTCATGATGCTTTTCCTCTGCGGAGCCGCTCTCCGAAAAGGCAAACGTCCGGCTCCTTCTCCCACAAGGAAGGCGCTAAGCCTGAAAGCTGTTGCTGGTCTGCACCTTCCCTTGGCAGCCTATTCACAGCACAACAGCCCTGCGGATCTGTGCTTTCCCAGGGACGCTACTGCTCATGACGCTTTTCCTCTGCAGAGATCCTCTCCGAAAAGGCAAACGTCCGGCTCCTCTCCCACAAGGAAGGCGCTAAGCCGGAAAGCTCTTGCTGGTCTGCACCTTCCCTTGGCAGCCTATTCACAGCACAACAGCACTGCGGATCTGTGCTTTCCCAGGGACGCTACTGCTGATTGTGCCTTTCCTCTGCAGAGCCCTTCTCCGAAAAGGCAACCGTCCGGCTCCTTCTCCCACAAGGAAGGCGCTAAGCCTGAAAGCTGTTCCCTGTCTGCACCTTCCCTTGGCAGCCTATTCACAGCACAACAGCCCTGCGGATCTGTGCTTTCCCAGGGACGCTACTGCTCATTGTGCCTTTCCTCTGCAGAGCCCCTCTCCGAAAAGGCAAACGTCCGGCTCCTTCTCCCACAAGGAAGGCGCTAAGCCTGAAAGCTGATGCCTGTCTGCACCTTCCCCGTGCAGCCTATTCACAGCACAACAGCCCTGCGCATCTGTGCTTTCCCAGGGACGCTACTGCTGATTGTGCCTTTCCTCTGCAGAGCCCCTCTCCGAAAAGGCAAACGTCCGGCTCTTTCTCCCACAAGGAAGGCGCTAAGCCTGAAAGCTGTTGCCTGTCTGCACCTTCCCTTGGCAGCCTATTCACAGCACAACAGCCCTGCGGATCTGTGCTTTCCCACAGAAGATACAGCTCATGATGCTTTTCCTCTGCGGAGCCGCTCTCCGAAAGGGCAAACGTCCGGCTCCTTCTCCCACAAGGAAGGCGCTAAGCCGGAAAGCTCTTGCTGGTCTCCACCTTCCCTTGGCAGCCTATTCACAGCACAACAGCCCTGCGGATCTGTGCTTTCCCAGGGACGCTACTGCTCATGACGCTTTTCCTCTGCAGAGATCCTCTCCGAAAAGGCAAACGTCCGGCTCCTTCTCCCACAAGGAAGGCGCTAAGCCGGAAAGCTGTTGCCTGTCTGCACCTTCCCTTGGCAGCCTATTCACAGCACAACAGCCCTGCGGATCTGTGCTTTCCCAGGGACGCTACTGCTGATTGTGCCTTTCCTCTGCAGAGCCCCTCTCCGAAAAGGCAAACGTCCGGCTCTTTCTCCCACAAGGAAGGCGCTAAGCCTGAAAGCTGTTGCCTGTCTGCACCTTCCCTTGGCAGCCTATTCACAGCACAACAGCCCTGCGGATCTGTGCTTTCCCACAGAAGATACAGCTCATGATGCTTTTCCTCTGCGGAGCCGCTCTCCGAAAGGGCAAACGTCCGGCTCCTTCTCCCACAAGGAAGGCGCTAAGCCGGAAAGCTCTTGCTGGTCTCCACCTTCCCTTGGCAGCCTATTCACAGCACAACAGCCCTGCGGATCTGTGCTTTCCCAGGGACGCTACTGCTCATGACGCTTTTCCTCTGCAGAGATCCTCTCCGAAAAGGCAAACGTCCGGTTCCTTCTCCCACAAGGAAGGCGCTAAGCCTGAAAGCTGATGCTGGTCTGCACCTTCCCCGTGCAGCCTATTCACAGCACAACAGCCCTGCGCATCTGTGCTTTCCCACAGGAGATACAGCTCATGATGCTTTTCCTCTGCAGAGCCCTTCTCCGAAAAGGCAAACGTCCGGCTCCTTCTCCCACAAGGAAGGCGCTAAGCCTGAAAGCTGATGCCTGTCTGCACCTTCCCCGTGCAGCCTATTCACAGCACAACAGCTCTGCGGATCTGTGCTTTCCCAGGGACGCTACTGCTCATGACGCTTTTCCTTTGCAGAGCCCCTCTCCGAAAAGGCAACCGTCCGGTTCCTTCTCCCACAAGGAAGGCGCTAATCCGGAAAGCTGATGCCTGTCTGCACCTTCCCCGTGCAGCCTATTCACAGCACACCAGCCCTGCGGATCTGTGCTTTCCCAGGGACGCTACTGCTGATTGTGCCTTTCCTCTGCAGAGCCCTTCTCCGAAAAGGCAAACGTCCGGCTCCTTCTCCCACAAGGAAGGCGCTAAGCCGGAAAGCTGTTGCTGGTCTGCACCTTCCCTTGGCAGCCTATTCACAGCACAACAGCCCTGCGGATCTGTGCTTTCCAAGGGACGCTACTGCTCATTGTGCCTTTCCTCTGCAGAGCCCCTCTCCGAAAAGGCAAACGTCCGGCTCTTTCTCCCACAAGGAAGGCGCTAAGCCTGAAAGCTGTTGCCTGTCTGCACCTTCCCTTGGCAGCCTATTCACAGCACAACAGCCCTGCGGATCTGTGCTTTCCCACAGAAGATACAGCTCATGATGCTTTTCCTCTGCGGAGCCGCTCTCCGAAAAGGCAAACGTCCGGCTCCTTCTCCCACAAGGAAGGCGCTAAGCCTGAAAGCTGTTGCTGGTCTGCACCTTCCCTTGGCAGCCTATTCACAGCACAACAGCCCTGCGGATCTGTGCTTTCCCAGGGACGCTACTGCTGATTGTGCCTTTCCTCTGCAGAGCCCCTCTCCGAAAAGGCAAACGACCGGCTCCTTCTCCCACAAGGAAGGCGCTAAGCCTGAAAGCTGTTGCCTGTCTGCACCTTCCCTTGGCAGCCTATTCACAGCACAACAGCCCTGCGGATCTGTGCTTTCCCAGGGACGCTACTGCTCATGACGCTTTTCCTCTGCAGAGATCCTCTCCGAAAAGGCAAACGTCCGGCTCCTCTCCCACAAGGAAGGCGCTAAGCCGGAAAGCTCTTGCTGGTCTGCACCTTCCCTTGGCAGCCTATTCACAGCACAACAGCACTGCGGATCTGTGCTTTCCCAGGGACGCTACTGCTGATTGTGCCTTTCCTCTGCAGAGCCCTTCTCCGAAAAGGCAACCTTCCGGCTCCTTCTCCCACAAGGAAGGCGCTAAGCCTGAAAGCTGATGCCTGTCTGCACCTTCCCCGTGCAGCCTATTCACAGCACAACAGCCCTGCGCATCTGTGCTTTCCCAGGGACGCTACTGCTGATTGTGCCTTTCCTCTGCAGAGCCCCTCTCCGAAAAGGCAAACGTCCGGCTCTTTCTCCCACAAGGAAGGCGCTAAGCCTGAAAGCTGTTGCCTGTCTGCACCTTCCCTTGGCAGCCTATTCACAGCACAACAGCCCTGCGGATCTGTGCTTTCCCACAGAAGATACAGCTCATGATGCTTTTCCTCTGCGGAGCCGCTCTCCGAAAGGGCAAACGTCCGGCTCCTTCTCCCACAAGGAAGGCGCTAAGCCGGAAAGCTCTTGCTGGTCTCCACCTTCCCTTGGCAGCCTATTCACAGCACAACAGCCCTGCGGATCTGTGCTTTCCCAGGGACGCTACTGCTCATGACGCTTTTCCTCTGCAGAGATCCTCTCCGAAAAGGCAAACGTCCGGCTCCTTCTCCCACAAGGAAGGCGCTAAGCCGGAAAGCTGTTGCCTGTCTGCACCTTCCCTTGGCAGCCTATTCACAGCACAACAGCCCTGCGGATCTGTGCTTTCCCAGGGACGCTACTGCTGATTGTGCCTTTCCTCTGCAGAGCCCCTCTCCGAAAAGGCAAACGTCCGGCTCTTTCTCCCACAAGGAAGGCGCTAAGCCTGAAAGCTGTTGCCTGTCTGCACCTTCCCTTGGCAGCCTATTCACAGCACAACAGCCCTGCGGATCTGTGCTTTCCCACAGAAGATACAGCTCATGATGCTTTTCCTCTGCGGAGCCGCTCTCCGAAAGGGCAAACGTCCGGCTCCTTCTCCCACAAGGAAGGCGCTAAGCCGGAAAGCTCTTGCTGGTCTCCACCTTCCCTTGGCAGCCTATTCACAGCACAACAGCCCTGCGGATCTGTGCTTTCCCAGGGACGCTACTGCTCATGACGCTTTTCCTCTGCAGAGATCCTCTCCGAAAAGGCAAACGTCCGGTTCCTTCTCCCACAAGGAAGGCGCTAAGCCTGAAAGCTGATGCTGGTCTGCACCTTCCCCGTGCAGCCTATTCACAGCACAACAGCCCTGCGCATCTGTGCTTTCCCACAGGAGATACAGCTCATGATGCTTTTCCTCTGCAGAGCCCTTCTCCGAAAAGGCAAACGTCCGGCTCCTTCTCCCACAAGGAAGGCGCTAAGCCTGAAAGCTGATGCCTGTCTGCACCTTCCCCGTGCAGCCTATTCACAGCACAACAGCTCTGCGGATCTGTGCTTTCCCAGGGACGCTACTGCTCATGACGCTTTTCCTTTGCAGAGCCCCTCTCCGAAAAGGCAACCGTCCGGTTCCTTCTCCCACAAGGAAGGCGCTAATCCGGAAAGCTGATGCCTGTCTGCACCTTCCCCGTGCAGCCTATTCACAGCACACCAGCCCTGCGGATCTGTGCTTTCCCAGGGACGCTACTGCTGATTGTGCCTTTCCTCTGCAGAGCCCTTCTCCGAAAAGGCAAACGTCCGGCTCCTTCTCCCACAAGGAAGGCGCTAAGCCGGAAAGCTGTTGCTGGTCTGCACCTTCCCTTGGCAGCCTATTCACAGCACAACAGCCCTGCGGATCTGTGCTTTCCAAGGGACGCTACTGCTCATTGTGCCTTTCCTCTGCAGAGCCCCTCTCCGAAAAGGCAAACGTCCGGCTCTTTCTCCCACAAGGAAGGCGCTAAGCCTGAAAGCTGTTGCCTGTCTGCACCTTCCCTTGGCAGCCTATTCACAGCACAACAGCCCTGCGGATCTGTGCTTTCCCACAGAAGATACAGCTCATGATGCTTTTCCTCTGCGGAGCCGCTCTCCGAAAAGGCAAACGTCCGGCTCCTTCTCCCACAAGGAAGGCGCTAAGCCTGAAAGCTGTTGCTGGTCTGCACCTTCCCTTGGCAGCCTATTCACAGCACAACAGCCCTGCGGATCTGTGCTTTCCCAGGGACGCTACTGCTCATTGTGCCTTTCCTCTGCAGAGCCCCTCTCCGAAAAGGCAAACGACCGGCTCCTTCTCCCACAAGGAAGGCGCTAAGCCTGAAAGCTGTTGCCTGTCTGCACCTTCCCTTGGCAGCCTATTCACAGCACAACAGCCCTGCGGATCTGTGCTTTCCCAGGGACGCTACTGCTCATGACGCTTTTCCTCTGCAGAGATCCTCTCCGAAAAGGCAAACGTCCGGCTCCTCTCCCACAAGGAAGGCGCTAAGCCGGAAAGCTCTTGCTGGTCTGCACCTTCCCCGTGCAGCCTATTCACAGCACAACAGCACTGCGGATCTGTGCTTTCCCAGGGACGCTACTGCTGATTGTGCCTTTCCTCTGCAGAGCCCTTCTCCGAAAAGGCAACCTTCCGGCTCCTTCTCCCACAAGGAAGGCGCTAAGCCTGAAAGCTGTTCCCTGTCTGCACCTTCCCTTGGCAGCCTATTCACAGCACAACAGCCCTGCGGATCTGTGCTTTCCCACAGAAGATACAGCTCATGATGCTTTTCCTCTGCGGAGCCGCTCTCCGAAAGGGCAAACGTCCGGCTCCTTCTCCCACAAGGAAGGCGCTAAGCCGGAAAGCTCTTGCTGGTCTCCACCTTCCCTTGGCAGCCTATTCACAGCACAACAGCCCTGCGGATCTGTGCTTTCCCAGGGACGCTACTGCTCATGACGCTTTTCCTCTGCAGAGATCCTCTCCGAAAAGGCAAACGTCCGGCTCCTTCTCCCACAAGGAAGGCGCTAAGCCGGAAAGCTGTTGCCTGTCTGCACCTTCCCTTGGCAGCCTATTCACAGCACAACAGCCCTGCGGATCTGTGCTTTCCCAGGGACGCTACTGCTGATTGTGCCTTTCCTCTGCAGAGCCCCTCTCCGAAAAGGCAAACGTCCGGCTCTTTCTCCCACAAGGAAGGCGCTAAGCCTGAAAGCTGTTGCCTGTCTGCACCTTCCCTTGGCAGCCTATTCACAGCACAACACCCTGCGGATCTGTGCTTTCCCACAGAAGATACAGCTCATGATGCTTTTCCTCTGCGGAGCCGCTCTCCGAAAGGGCAAACGTCCGGCTCCTTCTCCCACAAGGAAGGCGCTAAGCCGGAAAGCTCTTGCTGGTCTCCACCTTCCCTTGGCAGCCTATTCACAGCACAACAGCCCTGCGGATCTGTGCTTTCCCAGGGACGCTACTGCTCATGATGCTTTTCCTCTGCAGAGATCCTCTCCGAAAAGGCAAACGTCCGGTTCCTTCTCCCACAAGGAAGGCGCTAAGCCTGAAAGCTGATGCTGGTCTGCACCTTCCCCGTGCAGCCTATTCACAGCACAACAGCCCTGCGCATCTGTGCTTTCCCACAGGAGATACAGCTCATGATGCTTTTCCTCTGCAGAGCCCTTCTCCGAAAAGGCAAACGTCCGGCTCCTTCTCCCACAAGGAAGGTGCTAAGCCTGAAAGCTGATGCTGGTCTGCACCTTCCCCGTGCAGCCTATTCACAGCACAACAGCCCTCGGAATCTGTGCTTTCCCAGGGAGGCTACTGCTCATTGTGCTTTTCCTCTGCAGAGCCCCTTTCGGAAAAGGCAAACGTCCGGCTCCTTCTCCCACAAGGAAGGTGCTAAGCCTGAAAGCTGTTGCCTGTCTGCACCTTCCCCGTGCAGCCTATTCACAGCACAACAGCCCTGCGGATCTGTGCTTTCCAAGGGACGCTACTGCTCATTGTGCCTTTCCTCTGCAGAGCCCCTCTCCGAAAAGGCAAACGTCCGGCTCCTTCTCCCACAAGGAAGGCGCTAAGCCTGAAAGCTGATGCTGGTCTGCACCTTCCCCGTGCAGCCTATTCACAGCACAACAGCCCTCAGAATCCGTGCTTTCCCAGGGAGGCTACTGCTCATTGTGCTTTTCCTCTGCAGAGCCTCTTTCGGAAAAGGCAAACGTCCGGCTCCTTCTCCCACAAGGAAGGTGCTAAGCCTGAAAGCTCTTGCCTGTCTGCACCTTCCCCGTGCAGCCTATTCACAGCACAACAGCCCTGCGGATCTGTGCTTTCCCACAGAAGATACAGCTCATGATGCTTTTCCTCTGCGGAGCCCCTCTCCGAAAAGACAAACGTCCGGCTCCTTCTCCCACAAGGAAGGCGCTAAGCCTGAAAGCTGTTGCTGGTCTGCACCTTCCCTTGGCAGCCTATTCACAGCACAACAGCCCTGCGGATCTGTGCTTTCACAGGGACGCTACTGCTGATTGTGCCTTTCCTCTGCAGAGCCCCTCTCCGAAAAGGCAAACGTCCGGCTCCTTCTCCCACAAGGAAGGCGCTAAGCCTGAAAGCTGTTGCCTGTCTGCACCTTCCCCGTGCAGCCTATTCACATCACAACAGCCCTGCGGATCTCTGCTTTCCCAGAGACGCTACAGCTCATGATGCTTTTCCTCTGCAGAGCCCCTCTCCGAAAAGGCAAAGGTCCGGCTCCTTCTCCCACAAGGAAGGTGCTAAGCCTGAAAGCTGTTGCTGGTCTGCACCTTCCCTTGGCAGCCTATTCACAGCACAACAGCACTGCGGATCTCTGCTTTCCCAGGGACGCCTCTGCTGATTGTGCCTTTCCTCTGCACAGCCCCTCTCCGAAAAGGCAAACGTCCGGCTCCTTCTCCCACAAGGAAGGCGCTGAGCCGGAAAGCTCTTGCTGGTCTGGACCTTCCCTTGGCAGCCTATTCACAGCACAACAGCCCTGCGGATCTGTGCTTTCCCAGGGACGCTACTGCTCATGACGCTTTTCCTCAGCAGAGATCCTCTCCGAAAAGGCAAACGACCGGCTCCTTCTCCTACAAGCAAGGTGCTAAGCCTGAAAGCTCTTGCTGGTCTGCACCTTACCTTGGCAGCCTATTCACAGCGGAACAGCCCTGCGGATCTGTGCTTTCCCACTGACGCTACAGCTCATGATGCTTTTCCTCTGCAGAGATCCTCTCCGAAAAGGCAACCGTCCGGTTCCTTCTCCCACAAGGAAGGCGCTAATCCGGAAAGCTGATGCCTGTCTGCACCTTCCCCGTGCAGCCTATTCACAGCACACCAGCCCTGCGGATCTGTGCTTTCCCAGGGACGCTACTGCTGATTGTGCCTTTCCTCTGCAGAGCCCTTCTCCGAAAAGGCAAACGTCCGGCTCCTTCTCCCACAAGGAAGGCGCTAAGCCGGAAAGCTGTTGCTGGTCTGCACCTTCCCTTGGCAGCCTATTCACAGCACAACAGCCCTGCGGATCTGTGCTTTCCCAGGGACGCTACTGCTCATGACGCTTTTCCTCTGCAGAGATCCTCTCCGAAAAGGCAAACGTCCGGTTCCTTCTCCCACAAGGAAGGCGCTAAGCCTGAAAGCTCTTGCTGGTCTGCACCTTCCCTTGGCAGCCTATTCACAGCACAACAGCCCTGCGGATCTGTGCTTTCCAAGGGACGCTACTGCTCATTGTGCCTTTCCTCTGCAGAGCCCCTCTCCGAAAAGGCAAACGTCCGGCTCTTTCTCCCACAAGGAAGGCGCTAAGCCTGAAAGCTGTTGCCTGTCTGCACCTTCCCTTGGCAGCCTATTCACAGCACAACAGCCCTGCGGATCTGTGCTTTCCCACAGAAGATACAGCTCATGATGCTTTTCCTCTGCGGAGCCGCTCTCCGAAAAGGCAAACGTCCGGCTCCTTCTCCCACAAGGAAGGCGCTAAGCCTGAAAGCTGTTGCCTGTCTGCACCTTCCCTTGGCAGCCTATTCACAGCACAACAGCCCTGCGGATCTGTGCTTTCCCAGGGACGCTACTGCTCATGACGCTTTTCCTCTGCAGAGATCCTCTCCGAAAAGGCAAACGTCCGGCTCCTCTCCCACAAGGAAGGCGCTAAGCCGGAAAGCTCTTGCTGGTCTGCACCTTCCCTTGGCAGCCTATTCACAGCACAACAGCACTGCGGATCTGTGCTTTCCCAGGGACGCTACTGCTGATTGTGCCTTTCCTCTGCAGAGCCCTTCTCCGAAAAGGCAACCGTCCGGCTCCTTCTCCCACAAGGAAGGCGCTAAGCCTGAAAGCTGATGCCTGTCTGCACCTTCCCCGTGCAGCCTATTCACAGCACAACAGCCCTGCCGATCTGTGCTTTCCCAGGGACGCTACTGCTCATTGTGCCTTTCCTCTGCAGAGCCCCTCTCCGAAAAGGCAACCGTCCGGCTCCTTCTCCCACAAGGAAGGCGCTAAGCCGGAAAGCTCTTGCTGGTCTGCACCTTCCCTTGGCAGCCTATTCACAGCACAACAGCCCTGCGGATCTGTGCTTTCCCAGGGACGCTACTGCTGATTGTGCCTTTCCTCTGCAGAGCCCCTCTCCGAAAAGGCAAACGTCCGGCTCTTTCTCCCACAAGGAAGGCGCTAAGCCGGAAAGCTGCTGCCTGTCTGCACCTTCCCTTGGCAGCCTATTCACAGCACAACAGCCCTGCGGATCTGTGCTTTCCCAGGGACGCTACTGCTCATGACGCTTTTCCTCTGCAGAGATCCTCTCCGAAAAGGCAAACGTCCGGCTCCTTCTCCCACAAGGAAGGCGCTAAGCCGGAAAGCTGTTCCCTGTCTGCACCTTCCCTTGGCAGCCTATTCACAGCACAACAGCACTGCGGATCTGTGCTTTCCCAGAGACGATACAGCTCCTGCTGCTTTTCCTCTGCAGAGCCCCTTTCGGAAAAGGCAAAGGTCCGGCTCCTTCACCCATAAGAAAGGTGCTAAGCCGGAAAGCTCTTGCTGGTCTGCACCTTCCCTTGGCAGCCTATTCACAGCAGAACAGCCCTGCGGATCTGTGCTTTCCCAGAGACGCTACTGCTCATGATGCTTTTCCTCTACAGAGATCCTCTCCGAAAAGGCAAAAGTCCGGCTCCTTCTCCCACAAGGAAGGTGCTAAGCCTGAAAGCTCTTGCTGGTCTGCACCTACCCTTGGCAGCCTATTCACAGCACAACAGCCCTGCGGATCTGTGCTTTCCCAGGGACGCTACTGCTCATGACGCTTTTCCTCTGCAGAGCCCCTCTCCGAAAAGGCAAACGTCCGGCTCCTTCTCCCACCAGGAAGGTGCCTAGCGTGAAAGCTGTTGCCTCTCTGCACCTTCCCTTGGCAGCCTATTCACAGCACAACAGCCCTGCGGATCTGTGCTTTCCCAGGGACGCCACTGCTCATGACGCTTTTCCTCTGCAGAGCCCCTCTCCGAAAAGGCAACCGTCCGGCTCCTTCTCCCACAAGGAAGGCGCTAAGCCTGAAAGCTGATGCCTGTCTGCACCTTCCCCGTGCAGCCTATTCACAGCACAACAGCTCTGTGGATCTGTGCTTTCCCAGGGACGCTACTGCTGATTGTGCCTTTCCTCTGCAGAGCCCCTTTCCGAAAAGGCAAACGTCCGGCACCTTCTCCCACAAGGAAGGTGCTAAGCCTGAAAGCTGTTGCCTGTCTGCACCTTCCCCGTGCAGCATATTCACAGCAAAACAGCCCTGCGGATCTGTGCTTTCCCAGGGACGCTACTGCTCATTGTGCCTTTCCTCTGCAGAGCCCCTCTCCGAAAAGGCAAACGTCCGGCTCCTTCTCCCACAAGGAAGGTGCTAAGCCTCAAAGCTGTTGCTGGTCTGCACCTTCCCTTGGTAGCCTATTCACAGCACAACAGCCCTCGGAATCTGTGCTTTCCCAGGGATGCTACTGCTGATTGTGCCTTTCCTCTGCAGAGCCCCTTTCGGAAAAGGCAAACGTCCGGCTCCTTCTCCCACAAGGAAGGTGCTAAGCCTGAAAGCTGATGCTGGTCTGCACCTTCCCTTGGCAGCCTATTCACAGCACGACAGCCCTACGGATCTGTGCTTTCCCAGGGACGCTACTGCTGATTGTGCCTTTCCTCTGCAGAGCCCCTCTCCGAAAAGGCAAACGTCCGGCTCCTTCTCCCACAAGGAAGGTGCTAAGCCTGAAAGCTGATGCTGGTCTGCACCTTCCCCGTGCAGCCTATTCACAGCACAACAGCCCTGCGGATCTGTGCTTTCCCAGGGACGCTACAGCTCATGATGCTTTTCCTCTGCAGAGCCCCTCTCCGAAAAGGCAAACGTCCGGCTCCTTCTCCCACAAGGAAGGTGCTAAGCCTGAAAGCTGTTGCTGGTCTGCACCTTCCCTTGGCAGCCTATTCACATCAGACAGCCCTACGGATCTGTGCTTTCCCAGGGACGCTACTGCTGATTGTGCCTTTCCTCTGCAGAGCCCCTCTCCGAAAAGGCAAACGTCCGGCTCCTTCTCCCACAAGGAAGGTGCTAAGCCTGAAAGCTGATGCTGGTCTGCACCTTCCCCGTGCAGCCTATTCACAGCACAACAGCCCTGCGGATCTGTGCTTTCCCAGGGACGCTACTGCTCATTGTGCCTTTCCTCTGCAGAGCCCCTCTCCGAAAAGGCAAACGTCCGGCTCCTTCTCCCACAAGGAAGGCGCTAAGCCTGAAAGCTGATGCCTGTCTGCACCTTCCCTTGGCAGCCTATTCACAGCACAACAGCCCTGCGGATCTGTGCTTTCCCAGAGACGCTACTGCTCATGATGCTTTTCCTCTACAGAGATCCTCTCCGAAAAGGCAAACGTCCGGCTCCTTCTCCCACAAGGAAGGTGCTAAGCCTGAAAGCTCTTGCTGGTCTGCACCTACCCTTGGCAGCCTATTCACAGCACAACAGCCCTGCGGATCTGTGCTTTCCCAGGGACGCTACTGCTCATGACGCTTTTCCTCTGCAGAGCCCCTCTCCGAAAAGGCAAACGTCCGGCTCCTTCTCCCACCAGGAAGGTGCCTAGCGTGAAAGCTGTTGCCTCTCTGCACCTTCCCTTGGCAGCCTATTCACAGCACAACAGCCCTGCGGATCTGTGCTTTCCCAGGGACGCCACTGCTCATGACGCTTTTCCTCTGCAGAGCCCCTCTCCGAAAAGGCAACCGTCCGGCTCCTTCTCCCACAAGGAAGGCGCTAAGCCTGAAAGCTGATGCCTGTCTGCACCTTCCCCGTGCAGCCTATTCACAGCACAACAGCCCTGCGCATCTGTGCTTTCCCAGGGACGCTACTGCTGATTGTGCCTTTCCTCTGCAGAGCCCCTCTCCGAAAAGGCAAACGTCCGGCTCTTTCTCCCACAAGGAAGGCGCTAAGCCTGAAAGCTGTTGCCTGTCTGCACCTTCCCTTGGCAGCCTATTCACAGCACAACAGCCCTGCGGATCTGTGCTTTCCCACAGAAGATACAGCTCATGATGCTTTTCCTCTGCGGAGCCGCTCTCCGAAAGGGCAAACGTCCGGCTCCTTCTCCCACAATGAAGGCGCTAAGCCGGAAAGCTCTTGCTGGTCTCCACCTTCCCTTGGCAGCCTATTCACAGCACAACAGCCCTGCGGATCTGTGCTTTCCCAGGGACGCTACTGCTCATGACGCTTTTCCTCTGCAGAGATCCTCTCCGAAAAGGCAAACGTCCGGCTCCTTCTCCCACAAGGAAGGCGCTAAGCCGGAAAGCTGTTGCCTGTCTGCACCTTCCCTTGGCAGCCTATTCACAGCACAACAGCCCTGCGGATCTGTGCTTTCCCAGGGACGCTACTGCTGATTGTGCCTTTCCTCTGCAGAGCCCCTCTCCGAAAAGGCAAACGTCCGGCTCTTTCTCCCACAAGGAAGGCGCTAAGCCTGAAAGCTGTTGCCTGTCTGCACCTTCCCTTGGCAGCCTATTCACAGCACAACAGCCCTGCGGATCTGTGCTTTCCCACAGAAGATACAGCTCATGATGCTTTTCCTCTGCGGAGCCGCTCTCCGAAAGGGCAAACGTCCGGCTCCTTCTCCCACAAGGAAGGCGCTAAGCCGGAAAGCTCTTGCTGGTCTCCACCTTCCCTTGGCAGCCTATTCACAGCACAACAGCCCTGCGGATCTGTGCTTTCCCAGGGACGCTACTGCTCATGACGCTTTTCCTCTGCAGAGATCCTCTCCGAAAAGGCAAACGTCCGGTTCCTTCTCCCACAAGGAAGGCGCTAAGCCTGAAAGCTGATGCTGGTCTGCACCTTCCCCGTGCAGCCTATTCACAGCACAACAGCCCTGCGCATCTGTGCTTTCCCACAGGAGATACAGCTCATGATGCTTTTCCTCTGCAGAGCCCTTCTCCGAAAAGGCAAACGTCCGGCTCCTTCTCCCACAAGGAAGGCGCTAAGCCTGAAAGCTGATGCCTGTCTGCACCTTCCCCGTGCAGCCTATTCACAGCACAACAGCTCTGCGGATCTGTGCTTTCCCAGGGACGCTACTGCTCATGACGCTTTTCCTTTGCAGAGCCCCTCTCCGAAAAGGCAACCGTCCGGTTCCTTCTCCCACAAGGAAGGCGCTAATCCGGAAAGCTGATGCCTGTCTGCACCTTCCCCGTGCAGCCTATTCACAGCACACCAGCCCTGCGGATCTGTGCTTTCCCAGGGACGCTACTGCTGATTGTGCCTTTCCTCTGCAGAGCCCTTCTCCGAAAAGGCAAACGTCCGGCTCCTTCTCCCACAAGGAAGGCGCTAAGCCGGAAAGCTGTTGCTGGTCTGCACCTTCCCTTGGCAGCCTATTCACAGCACAACAGCCCTGCGGATCTGTGCTTTCCAAGGGACGCTACTGCTCATTGTGCCTTTCCTCTGCAGAGCCCCTCTCCGAAAAGGCAAACGTCCGGCTCTTTCTCCCACAAGGAAGGCGCTAAGCCTGAAAGCTGTTGCCTGTCTGCACCTTCCCTTGGCAGCCTATTCACAGCACAACAGCCCTGCGGATCTGTGCTTTCCCACAGAAGATACAGCTCATGATGCTTTTCCTCTGCGGAGCCGCTCTCCGAAAAGGCAAACGTCCGGCTCCTTCTCCCACAAGGAAGGCGCTAAGCCTGAAAGCTGTTGCTGGTCTGCACCTTCCCTTGGCAGCCTATTCACAGCACAACAGCCCTGCGGATCTGTGCTTTCCCAGGGACGCTACTGCTGATTGTGCCTTTCCTCTGCAGAGCCCCTCTCCGAAAAGGCAAACGACCGGCTCCTTCTCCCACAAGGAAGGCGCTAAGCCTGAAAGCTGTTGCCTGTCTGCACCTTCCCTTGGCAGCCTATTCACAGCACAACAGCCCTGCGGATCTGTGCTTTCCCAGGGACGCTACTGCTCATGACGCTTTTCCTCTGCAGAGATCCTCTCCGAAAAGGCAAACGTCCGGCTCCTCTCCCACAAGGAAGGCGCTAAGCCGGAAAGCTCTTGCTGGTCTGCACCTTCCCTTGGCAGCCTATTCACAGCACAACAGCACTGCGGATCTGTGCTTTCCCAGGGACGCTACTGCTGATTGTGCCTTTCCTCTGCAGAGCCCTTCTCCGAAAAGGCAACCTTCCGGCTCCTTCTCCCACAAGGAAGGCGCTAAGCCTGAAAGCTGTTCCCTGTCTGCACCTTCCCTTGGCAGCCTATTCACAGCACAACAGCCCTGCGGATCTGTGCTTTCCCAGGGACGCTACTGCTCATTGTGCCTTTCCTCTGCAGAGCCCCTCTCCGAAAAGGCAAACGTCCGGCTCCTTCTCCCACAAGGAAGGCGCTAAGCCTGAAAGCTGATGCCTGTCTGCACCTTCCCCGTGCAGCCTATTCACAGCACAACAGCCCTGCGCATCTGTGCTTTCCCAGGGACGCTACTGCTGATTGTGCCTTTCCTCTGCAGAGCCCCTCTCCGAAAAGGCAAACGTCCGGCTCTTTCTCCCACAAGGAAGGCGCTAAGCCTGAAAGCTGTTGCCTGTCTGCACCTTCCCTTGGCAGCCTATTCACAGCACAACAGCCCTGCGGATCTGTGCTTTCCCACAGAAGATACAGCTCATGATGCTTTTCCTCTGCGGAGCCGCTCTCCGAAAGGGCAAACGTCCGGCTCCTTCTCCCACAAGGAAGGCGCTAAGCCGGAAAGCTCTTGCTGGTCTCCACCTTCCCTTGGCAGCCTATTCACAGCACAACAGCCCTGCGGATCTGTGCTTTCCCAGGGACGCTACTGCTCATGACGCTTTTCCTCTGCAGAGATCCTCTCCGAAAAGGCAAACGTCCGGCTCCTTCTCCCACAAGGAAGGCGCTAAGCCGGAAAGCTGTTGCCTGTCTGCACCTTCCCTTGGCAGCCTATTCACAGCACAACAGCCCTGCGGATCTGTGCTTTCCCAGGGACGCTACTGCTGATTGTGCCTTTCCTCTGCAGAGCCCCTCTCCGAAAAGGCAAACGTCCGGCTCTTTCTCCCACAAGGAAGGCGCTAAGCCTGAAAGCTGTTGCCTGTCTGCACCTTCCCTTGGCAGCCTATTCACAGCACAACAGCCCTGCGGATCTGTGCTTTCCCACAGAAGATACAGCTCATGATGCTTTTCCTCTGCGGAGCCGCTCTCCGAAAGGGCAAACGTCCGGCTCCTTCTCCCACAAGGAAGGCGCTAAGCCGGAAAGCTCTTGCTGGTCTCCACCTTCCCTTGGCAGCCTATTCACAGCACAACAGCCCTGCGGATCTGTGCTTTCCCAGGGACGCTACTGCTCATGACGCTTTTCCTCTGCAGAGATCCTCTCCGAAAAGGCAAACGTCCGGTTCCTTCTCCCACAAGGAAGGCGCTAAGCCTGAAAGCTGATGCTGGTCTGCACCTTCCCCGTGCAGCCTATTCACAGCACAACAGCCCTGCGCATCTGTGCTTTCCCACAGGAGATACAGCTCATGATGCTTTTCCTCTGCAGAGCCCTTCTCCGAAAAGGCAAACGTCCGGCTCCTTCTCCCACAAGGAAGGCGCTAAGCCTGAAAGCTGATGCCTGTCTGCACCTTCCCCGTGCAGCCTATTCACAGCACAACAGCTCTGCGGATCTGTGCTTTCCCAGGGACGCTACTGCTCATGACGCTTTTCCTTTGCAGAGCCCCTCTCCGAAAAGGCAACCGTCCGGTTCCTTCTCCCACAAGGAAGGCGCTAATCCGGAAAGCTGATGCCTGTCTGCACCTTCCCCGTGCAGCCTATTCACAGCACACCAGCCCTGCGGATCTGTGCTTTCCCAGGGACGCTACTGCTGATTGTGCCTTTCCTCTGCAGAGCCCTTCTCCGAAAAGGCAAACGTCCGGCTCCTTCTCCCACAAGGAAGGCGCTAAGCCGGAAAGCTGTTGCTGGTCTGCACCTTCCCTTGGCAGCCTATTCACAGCACAACAGCCCTGCGGATCTGTGCTTTCCAAGGGACGCTACTGCTCATTGTGCCTTTCCTCTGCAGAGCCCCTCTCCGAAAAGGCAAACGTCCGGCTCTTTCTCCCACAAGGAAGGCGCTAAGCCTGAAAGCTGTTGCCTGTCTGCACCTTCCCTTGGCAGCCTATTCACAGCACAACAGCCCTGCGGATCTGTGCTTTCCCACAGAAGATACAGCTCATGATGCTTTTCCTCTGCGGAGCCGCTCTCCGAAAAGGCAAACGTCCGGCTCCTTCTCCCACAAGGAAGGCGCTAAGCCTGAAAGCTGTTGCTGGTCTGCACCTTCCCTTGGCAGCCTATTCACAGCACAACAGCCCTGCGGATCTGTGCTTTCCCAGGGACGCTACTGCTGATTGTGCCTTTCCTCTGCAGAGCCCCTCTCCGAAAAGGCAAACGACCGGCTCCTTCTCCCACAAGGAAGGCGCTAAGCCTGAAAGCTGTTGCCTGTCTGCACCTTCCCTTGGCAGCCTATTCACAGCACAACAGCCCTGCGGATCTGTGCTTTCCCAGGGACGCTACTGCTCATGACGCTTTTCCTCTGCAGAGATCCTCTCCGAAAAGGCAAACGTCCGGCTCCTCTCCCACAAGGAAGGCGCTAAGCCGGAAAGCTCTTGCTGGTCTGCACCTTCCCCGTGCAGCCTATTCACAGCACAACAGCACTGCGGATCTGTGCTTTCCCAGGGACGCTACTGCTGATTGTGCCTTTCCTCTGCAGAGCCCTTCTCCGAAAAGGCAACCTTCCGGCTCCTTCTCCCACAAGGAAGGCGCTAAGCCTGAAAGCTGTTCCCTGTCTGCACCTTCCCTTGGCAGCCTATTCACAGCACAACAGCCCTGCGGATCTGTGCTTTCCCAGGGACGCTACTGCTCATTGTGCCTTTCCTCTGCAGAGCCCCTCTCCGAAAAGGCAAACGTCCGGCTCCTTCTCCCACAAGGAAGGCGCTAAGCCTGAAAGCTGATGCCTGTCTGCACCTTCCCCGTGCAGCCTATTCACAGCACAACAGCCCTGCGCATCTGTGCTTTCCCAGGGACGCTACTGCTGATTGTGCCTTTCCTCTGCAGAGCCCCTCTCCGAAAAGGCAAACGTCCGGCTCTTTCTCCCACAAGGAAGGCGCTAAGCCTGAAAGCTGTTGCCTGTCTGCACCTTCCCTTGGCAGCCTATTCACAGCACAACAGCCCTGCGGATCTGTGCTTTCCCACAGAAGATACAGCTCATGATGCTTTTCCTCTGCGGAGCCGCTCTCCGAAAGGGCAAACGTCCGGCTCCTTCTCCCACAAGGAAGGCGCTAAGCCGGAAAGCTCTTGCTGGTCTCCACCTTCCCTTGGCAGCCTATTCACAGCACAACAGCCCTGCGGATCTGTGCTTTCCCAGGGACGCTACTGCTCATGACGCTTTTCCTCTGCAGAGATCCTCTCCGAAAAGGCAAACGTCCGGCTCCTTCTCCCACAAGGAAGGCGCTAAGCCGGAAAGCTGTTGCCTGTCTGCACCTTCCCTTGGCAGCCTATTCACAGCACAACAGCCCTGCGGATCTGTGCTTTCCCAGGGACGCTACTGCTGATTGTGCCTTTCCTCTGCAGAGCCCCTCTCCGAAAAGGCAAACGTCCGGCTCTTTCTCCCACAAGGAAGGCGCTAAGCCTGAAAGCTGTTGCCTGTCTGCACCTTCCCTTGGCAGCCTATTCACAGCACAACAGCCCTGCGGATCTGTGCTTTCCCACAGAAGATACAGCTCATGATGCTTTTCCTCTGCGGAGCCGCTCTCCGAAAAGGCAAAGGTCCGGCTCCTTCTCCCACAAGGAAGGCGCTAAGCCTGAAAGCTGATGCTGGTCTGCACCTTCCCCGTGCAGCCTATTCACAGCACAACAGCCCTGCGGATCTGTGCTTTCCCAGGGACGCTACTGCTCATTGTGCCTTTCCTCTGCAGAGCCCCTCTCCGAAAAGGCAAACGTCCGGCTCCTTCTCCCACAAGGAAGGCGCTAAGCCGGAAAGCTGTTGCTGGTCTGCACCTTCCCTTGGCAGCCTATTCACAGCACAACAGCCCTGCGCATCTGTGCTTTCCCAGGGACGCTACTGCTCATGACGCTTTTCCTCAGCAGTGATCCTCTCCGAAAAGGCAAACGTCCTGTTCCTTCTCCCACAAGGAAGGTGCTAAGCCTGAAAGCTGATGCTGGTCTGCACCTTCCCCGTGCAGCCTATTCACAGCACACCAGCACTGCGGATCTGTGCTTTCCCAGGGACGCTACTGCTGATTGTGCCTTTCCTCTGCAGAGCCCCTTTCCGAAAAGGCAAACGTCCGGCACCTTCTCCCACAAGGAAGGTGCTAAGCCTGAAAGCTGTTGCCTGTCTGCACCTTCCCCGTGCAGCATATTCACAGCAAAACAGCCCTGCGGATCTGTGCTTTCCCAGGGACGCTACTGCTCATTGTGCCTTTCCTCTGCAGAGCCCCTCTCCGAAAAGGCAAACGTCCGGCTCCTTCTCCCACAAGGAAGGTGCTAAGCCTCAAAGCTGTTGCTGGTCTGCACCTTCCCTTGGTAGCCTATTCACAGCACAACAGCCCTCGGAATCTGTGCTTTCCCAGGGACGCTACTGCTGATTGTGCCTTTCCTCTGCAGAGCCCCTCTCCGAAAAGGCAAACGTCCGGCTCCTTCTCCCACCAGGAAGGTGCCTAGCGTGAAAGCTGTTGCCTGTCTGCACCTTCCCCGTGCAGCATATTCACAGCACAACAGCCCTGCGGATCTGTGCTTTCCAAGGGAAGCTACTGCTCATTGTGCCTTTCCTCTGCAGAGATCCTCTCCGAAAAGGCAAACGTCCGGCTCCTTCTCCCACAAGGAAGGTGCTAAGCCTGAAAGCTCTTGCTGGTCTGCACCTTCCCCGTGCAGCCTATTCACAGCAGAACAGCCCTGCGGATCTGTGCTTTCCCAGGGACGCTACTGCTGATTGTGCCTTTCCTCTGCAGAGCCCCTCTCCGAAAAGGCAACCGTCCGGCTCCTTCTCCCACAAGGAAGGCGCTAAGCCTGAAAGCTGATGCCTGTCTGCACCTTCCCCGTGCAGCCTATTCACAGCACAACAGCTCTGCGGATCTGTGCTTTCCCAGGGACGCTACTGCTCATGACGCTTTTCCTTTGCAGAGATCCTCTCCGAAAAGGCAAACGTCCGGTTCCTTCTCCCACAAGGAAGGCGCTAAGCCTGAAAGCTGATGCCTGTCTGCACCTTCCCCGTGCAGCCTATTCACAGCACACCAGCCCTGCGGATCTGTGCTTTCCCAGAGACGCTACTGCTGATTGTGCCTTTCCTCTGCAGAGCCTCTTTCCGAAAAGGCAAACGTCCGGTTCCTTCTCCCACAAGGAAGGCGCTAAGCCGGAAAGCTGTTGCTGGTCTGCACCTTCCCTTGGCAGCCTATTCACAGCACAACAGCCCTGCGGATCTGTGCTTTCCCAGGGACGCTACTGCTCATGACGCTTTTCCTCTGCAGAGATCCTCTCCGAAAAGGCAAACGTCCGGTTCCTTCTCCCACAAGGAAGGTGCTAAGCCTGAAAGCTGATGCTGGTCTGCACCTTCCCTTGGCAGCCTATTCACAGCACACCAGCACTGCGGATCTGTGCTTTCCCAGGGACGCTACTGCTGATTGTGCCTTTCCTCTGCGGAGCCGCTCTCCGAAAAGGCAAACGTCCGGCTCCTTCTCCCACAGGGAAGGCGCTAAGCCTGAAAGCTGTTGCCTGTCTGCACCTTCCCTTGGCAGCCTATTCACAGCACAACAGCACTGCGGATCTGTGCTTTCCCAGGGACGCTACTGCTGATTGTGCCTTTCCTCTGCAGAGCCCCTTTCCGAAAAGGCAAACGTCCGGCATCTTCTCCCACAAGGAAGGTGCTAAGCCTGAAAGCTGTTGCCTGTCTGCACCTTCCCCGTGCAGCGTATTCACAGCAAAACAGCCCTGCGGATCTGTGCTTTCCCAGGGACGCTACTGCTGATTGTGCCTTTCCTCTGCAGAGCCCCTCTCCGAAAAGGCAAACGTCCGGCTCCTTCTCCCACAAGGAAGGTGCTAAGCCTGAAAGCTGATGCTGGTCTGCACCTTCCCCGTGCAGCCTATTCACAGCACAACAGCCCTGCGGATCTGTGCTTTCCCATGGACGCTACTGCTCATTGTGCCTTTCCTCTGCAGAGCCCCTCTCCGAAAAGGCAAACGTCCGGCTCCTTCTCCCACAAGGAAGGTGCTAAGCCGGAAAGCTGTTGCCTGTCTGCACCTTCCCTTGGCAGCCTATTCACAGCACAACAGCCCTGCGGATCTGTGCTTTTTCACAGACGCTACTGCTCATTGTGCCTTTCCTCTGCAGAGCCCCTCTCCGAAAAGGCAAACGTCCGGCTCCTTCTCCCACAAGGAAGGTGCTAAGCCTGAAAGCTGATGCTGGTCTGCACCTTCCCCGTGCAGCCTATTCACAGCACAACAGCCCTGCGGATATGTGCTTTCCCAGGGACGCTACTGCTGATTGTGCCTTTCCTCTGCAGAGCCCCTCTCCGAAAAGGCAAACGTCCGGCTCCTTCTCCCACAAGGAAGGTGCTAAGCCTGAAAGCTGATGCTGGTCTGCACCTTCCCTTGGCAGCCTATTCACAGCACACCAGCCTTGCGGATCTCTGCTTTCCCAGGGACGCTACTGCGGATTGTGCCTTTCCTCTGCAGAGCCCTTCTCCGAAAAGGCAAACGTCCGGCTCCTTCTCCCACAAGGAAGGTGCTAAGCCTGAAAGCTGATGCTGGTCTGCACCTTCCCCGTGCAGCCTATTCACAGCACAACAGCCCTGCGCATCTGTGCTTTCCCAGGGACGCTACTGCTCATGACGCTTTTCCTCAGCAGAGATCCTCTCCGAAAAGGCAAACGTCCGGTTCCTTCTCCCACAAGGAAGGTGCTAAGCCTGAAAGCTGATGCTGGTCTGCACCTTCCCCGTGCAGCCTATTCACAGCACACCAGCACTGCGGATCTGTGCTTTCCAAGGGACGCTACTGCTGATTGTGCCTTTCCTCTGCAGAGCCCCTTTCCGAAAAGGCAAACGTCCGGCTCCTTCTCCCACAAGGAAGGTGCTAAGCCTCAAAGCTGTTGCTGGTCTGCACCTTCCCTTGGTAGCCTATTCACAGCACAACAGCCCTCGGAATCTGTGCTTTCCCAGGGATGCTACTGCTGATTGTGCCTTTCCTCTGCAGAGATCCTCTCCGAAAAGGCAAACGTCCGGCTCCTTCTCCCACAAGGAAGGTGCTAAGCCTGAAAGCTCTTGCTGGTCTGCACCTTCCCCGTGCAGCCTATTCACAGCACAACAGCCCTGCGGATCTGTGCTTTCCCAGGGACGCTACTGCTGATTGTGCCTTTCCTCTGCAGAGCCCCTCTCCGAAAAGGCAACCGTCCGGCTCCTTCTCCCACAAGGAAGGCGCTAAGCCTGAAAGCTGATGCCTGTCTGCACCTTCCCCGTGCAGCCTATTCACAGCACAACAGCTCTGCGGATCTGTGCTTTCCCAGGGACGCTACTGCTCATGACGCTTTTCCTTTGCAGAGATCCTCTCCGAAAAGGCAAACGTCCGGTTCCTTCTCCCACAAGGAAGGCGCTAAGCCTGAAAGCTGATGCCTGTCTGCACCTTCCCCGTGCAGCCTATTCACAGCACACCAGCCCTGCGGATCTGTGCTTTCCCAGAGACGCTACTGCTGATTGTGCCTTTCCTCTGCAGAGCCTCTTTCCGAAAAGGCAAACGTCCGGTTCCTTCTCCCACAAGGAAGGCGCTAAGCCGGAAAGCTGATGCTGGTCTGCACCTTCCCTTGGCAGCCTATTCACAGCACAACAGCCCTGCGGATCTGTGCTTTCCCAGGGACGCTACTGCTCATGACGCTTTTCCTCTGCAGAGATCCTCTCCGAAAAGGCAAACGTCCGGTTCCTTCTCCCACAAGGAAGGTGCTAAGCCTGAAAGCTGATGCTGGTCTGCACCTTCCCTTGGCAGCCTATTCACAGCACAACAGCCCTGCGGATCTGTGCTTTCCCACAGAAGATACAGCTCATGATGCTTTTCCTCTGCGGAGCCGCTCTCCGAAAAGGCAAAGGTCCGGCTCCTTCTCCCACAGGGAAGGCGCTAAGCCTGAAAGCTGTTGCCTGTCTGCACCTTCCCTTGGCAGCCTATTCACAGCACAACAGCCCTGCGCATCTGTGCTTTCCCAGGGACGCTACTGCTCATGACGCTTTTCCTCAGCAGTGATCCTCTCCGAAAAGGCAAACGTCCTGTTCCTTCTCCCACAAGGAAGGTGCTAAGCCTGAAAGCTGATGCTGGTCTGCACCTTCCCCGTGCAGCCTATTCACAGCACACCAGCACTGCGGATCTGTGCTTTCCCAGGGACGCTACTGCTGATTGTGCCTTTCCTCTGCAGAGCCCCTTTCCGAAAAGGCAAACGTCCGGCACCTTCTCCCACAAGGAAGGTGCTAAGCCTGAAAGCTGTTGCCTGTCTGCACCTTCCCCGTGCAGCATATTCACAGCAAAACAGCCCTGCGGATCTGTGCTTTCCCAGGGACGCTACTGCTCATTGTGCCTTTCCTCTGCAGAGCCCCTCTCCGAAAAGGCAAACGTCCGGCTCCTTCTCCCACAAGGAAGGTGCTAAGCCTCAAAGCTGTTGCTGGTCTGCACCTTCCCTTGGTAGCCTATTCACAGCACAACAGCCCTCGGAATCTGTGCTTTCCCAGGGACGCTACTGCTGATTGTGCCTTTCCTCTGCAGAGCCCCTCTCCGAAAAGGCAAACGTCCGGCTCCTTCTCCCACAAGGAAGGTGCCTAGCGTGAAAGCTGTTGCCTGTCTGCACCTTCCCCGTGCAGCATATTCACAGCACAACAGCCCTGCGGATCTGTGCTTTCCAAGGGACGCTACTGCTCATTGTGCCTTTCCTCTCAGAGCCCCTCTCCGAAAAGGCAAACGTCCGGCTCCTTCTCCCACAAGGAAGGTGCTAAGCCTGAAAGCTCTTGCTGGTCTGCACCTTCCCTTGGCAGCCTATTCACAGCACGACAGCCCTGCGGATCTGTGCTTTCCCAGAGACGCTACTGCTCATTGTGCCTTTCCTCTGCAGAGCCCCTCTCCGAAAAGGCAAACGTCCGGCTCCTTCTCCCACAAGGAAGGTGCTAAGCCTGAAAGCTGATGCTGGTCTGCACCTTCCCCGTGCAGCCTATTCACAGCACAACAGCCCTGCGGATCTGTGCTTTCCCAGGGACGCTACTGCTCATTGTGCCTTTCCTCTGCAGAGCCCCTCTCCGAAAAGGCAACCGTCCGGCTCCTTCTCCCACAAGGAAGGCGCTAAGCCTGAAAGCTGATGCCTGTCTGCACCTTCCCCGTGCAGCCTATTCACAGCAGAACAGCCCTGCGGATCTGTGCTTTCCCAGGGACGCTACTGCTCATTGTGCCTTTCCTCTGCAGAGCCCCTCTCCGAAAAGGCAAACATCCGGCTCCTTCTCCCACAAGGAAGGCGCTAAGCCTGAAAGCTGATGCTGGTCTGCACCTTACCTTGGCAGCCTATTCACAGCGGAACAGCCCTGCGGATCTGTGCTTTCCCAGAGACGCTACAGCTCATGATGCTTTTCCTCTGCAGAGATCCTCTCCGAAAAGGCAAACGTCCAGTTCCTTCTCCCACCAGGAAGGTGCCTAGCGTGAAAGCTGTTGCCTGTCTGCACCTTCCCCGTGCAGCATATTCACAGCACAACAGCCCTGCGGATCTGTGCTTTCCCAGGGACGCTACTGCTGATTGTGCCTTTCCTCTGCAGAGCCCCTCTCCGAAAAGGCAACCGTCCGGCTCCTTCTCCCACAAGGAAGGCGCTAAGCCTGAAAGCTCTTGCTGGTCTGCACCTTCCCCGTGCAGCCTATTCACAGCACAACAGCTCTGCGGATCTGTGCTTTCCCAGGGACGCTACTGCTCATGACGCTTTTCCTTTGCAGAGATCCTCTCCGAAAAGGCAAACGTCCGGTTCCTTCTCCCACAAGGAAGGCGCTAAGCCTGAAAGCTGATGCCTGTCTGCACCTTCCCCGTGCAGCCTATTCACAGCACACCAGCCCTGCGGATCTGTGCTTTCCCAGAGACGCTACTGCTGATTGTGCCTTTCCTCTGCAGAGCCTCTTTCCGAAAAGGCAAACGTCCGGTTCCTTCTCCCACAAGGAAGGCGCTAAGCCGGAAAGCTGTTGCTGGTCTGCACCTTCCCTTGGCAGCCTATTCACAGCACAACAGCCCTGCGGATCTGTGCTTTCCCAGGGACGCTACTGCTCATGACGCTTTTCCTCTGCAGAGATCCTCTCCGAAAAGGCAAACGTCCGGTTCCTTCTCCCACAAGGAAGGTGCTAAGCCTGAAAGCTGATGCTGGTCTGCACCTTCCCTTGGCAGCCTATTCACAGCACACCAGCACTGCGGATCTGTGCTTTCCCAGGGACGCTACTGCTGATTGTGCCTTTCCTCTGCGGAGCCGCTCTCCGAAAAGGCAAACGTCCGGCTCCTTCTCCCACAGGGAAGGCGCTAAGCCTGAAAGCTGTTGCCTGTCTGCACCTTCCCTTGGCAGCCTATTCACAGCACAACAGCCCTGCGCATCTGTGCTTTCCCAGGGACGCTACTGCTCATGACGCTTTTCCTCAGCAGTGATCCTCTCCGAAAAGGCAAACGTCCTGTTCCTTCTCCCACAAGGAAGGTGCTAAGCCTGAAAGCTCTTTCTCGTCTGCACCTTCCCTTGGCAGCCTATTCACAGCACACCAGCACTGCGGATCTGTGCTTTCCCAGGGACGCTACTGCTGATTGTGCCTTTCCTCTGCAGAGCCCCTTTCCGAAAAGGCAAACGTCCGGCATCTTCTCCCACAAGGAAGGTGCTAAGCCTGAAAGCTGTTGCCTGTCTGCACCTTCCCCGTGCAGCGTATTCACAGCAAAACAGCCCTGCGGATCTGTGCTTTCCCAGGGACGCTACTGCTGATTGTGCCTTTCCTCTGCAGAGCCCCTCTCCGAAAAGGCAAACGTCCGGCTCCTTCTCCCACAAGGAAGGTGCTAAGCCTGAAAGCTGATGCTGGTCTGCACCTTCCCCGTGCAGCCTATTCACAGCACAACAGCCCTGCGGATCTGTGCTTTCCCATGGACGCTACTGCTCATTGTGCCTTTCCTCTGCAGAGCCCCTCTCCGAAAAGGCAAACGTCCGGCTCCTTCTCCCACAAGGAAGGTGCTAAGCCGGAAAGCTGTTGCCTGTCTGCACCTTCCCTTGGCAGCCTATTCACAGCACAACAGCCCTGCGGATCTGTGCTTTTTCACAGACGCTACTGCTCATTGTGCCTTTCCTCTGCAGAGCCCCTCTCCGAAAAGGCAAACGTCCGGCTCCTTCTCCCACAAGGAAGGTGCTAAGCCTGAAAGCTGATGCTGGTCTGCACCTTCCCCGTGCAGCCTATTCACAGCACAACAGCCCTGCGGATCTGTGCTTTCCCAGGGACGCTACTGCTGATTGTGCCTTTCCTCTGCAGAGCCCCTCTCCGAAAAGGCAAACGTCCGGCTCCTTCTCCCACAAGGAAGGTGCTAAGCCTGAAAGCTGATGCTGGTCTGCACCTTCCCTTGGCAGCCTATTCACAGCACACCAGCCTTGCGGATCTCTGCTTTCCCAGGGACGCTACTGCGGATTGTGCCTTTCCTCTGCAGAGCCCTTCTCCGAAAAGGCAAACGTCCGGCTCCTTCTCCCACAAGGAAGGTGCTAAGCCTGAAAGCTGATGCTGGTCTGCACCTTCCCCGTGCAGCCTATTCACAGCACAACAGCCCTGCGCATCTGTGCTTTCCCAGGGACGCTACTGCTCATGACGCTTTTCCTCAGCAGAGATCCTCTCCGAAAAGGCAAACGTCCGGTTCCTTCTCCCACAAGGAAGGTGCTAAGCCTGAAAGCTGATGCTGGTCTGCACCTTCCCCGTGCAGCCTATTCACAGCACACCAGCACTGCGGATCTGTGCTTTCCAAGGGACGCTACTGCTGATTGTGCCTTTCCTCTGCAGAGCCCCTTTCCGAAAAGGCAAACGTCCGGCTCCTTCTCCCACAAGGAAGGTGCTAAGCCTCAAAGCTGTTGCTGGTCTGCACCTTCCCTTGGTAGCCTATTCACAGCACAACAGCCCTCGGAATCTGTGCTTTCCCAGGGATGCTACTGCTGATTGTGCCTTTCCTCTGCAGAGATCCTCTCCGAAAAGGCAAACGTCCGGCTCCTTCTCCCACAAGGAAGGTGCTAAGCCTGAAAGCTCTTGCTGGTCTGCACCTTCCCCGTGCAGCCTATTCACAGCACAACAGCCCTGCGGATCTGTGCTTTCCCAGGGACGCTACTGCTGATTGTGCCTTTCCTCTGCAGAGCCCCTCTCCGAAAAGGCAACCGTCCGGCTCCTTCTCCCACAAGGAAGGCGCTAAGCCTGAAAGCTGATGCCTGTCTGCACCTTCCCCGTGCAGCCTATTCACAGCACAACAGCTCTGCGGATCTGTGCTTTCCCAGGGACGCTACTGCTCATGACGCTTTTCCTTTGCAGAGATCCTCTCCGAAAAGGCAAACGTCCGGTTCCTTCTCCCACAAGGAAGGCGCTAAGCCTGAAAGCTGATGCCTGTCTGCACCTTCCCCGTGCAGCCTATTCACAGCACACCAGCCCTGCGGATCTGTGCTTTCCCAGAGACGCTACTGCTGATTGTGCCTTTCCTCTGCAGAGCCTCTTTCCGAAAAGGCAAACGTCCGGTTCCTTCTCCCACAAGGAAGGCGCTAAGCCGGAAAGCTGATGCTGGTCTGCACCTTCCCTTGGCAGCCTATTCACAGCACAACAGCCCTGCGGATCTGTGCTTTCCCAGGGACGCTACTGCTCATGACGCTTTTCCTCTGCAGAGATCCTCTCCGAAAAGGCAAACGTCCGGTTCCTTCTCCCACAAGGAAGGTGCTAAGCCTGAAAGCTGATGCTGGTCTGCACCTTCCCTTGGCAGCCTATTCACAGCACAACAGCCCTGCGGATCTGTGCTTTCCCACAGAAGATACAGCTCATGATGCTTTTCCTCTGCGGAGCCGCTCTCCGAAAAGGCAAAGGTCCGGCTCCTTCTCCCACAGGGAAGGCGCTAAGCCTGAAAGCTGTTGCCTGTCTGCACCTTCCCTTGGCAGCCTATTCACAGCACAACAGCCCTGCGCATCTGTGCTTTCCCAGGGACGCTACTGCTCATGACGCTTTTCCTCAGCAGTGATCCTCTCCGAAAAGGCAAACGTCCTGTTCCTTCTCCCACAAGGAAGGTGCTAAGCCTGAAAGCTCTTTCTCGTCTGCACCTTCCCTTGGCAGCCTATTCACAGCACACCAGCACTGCGGATCTGTGCTTTCCCAGGGACGCTACTGCTGATTGTGCCTTTCCTCTGCAGAGCCCCTTTCCGAAAAGGCAAACGTCCGGCATCTTCTCCCACAAGGAAGGTGCTAAGCCTGAAAGCTGTTGCCTGTCTGCACCTTCCCCGTGCAGCGTATTCACAGCAAAACAGCCCTGCGGATCTGTGCTTTCCCAGGGACGCTACTGCTGATTGTGCCTTTCCTCTGCAGAGCCCCTCTCCGAAAAGGCAAACGTCCGGCTCCTTCTCCCACAAGGAAGGTGCTAAGCCTGAAAGCTGATGCTGGTCTGCACCTTCCCCGTGCAGCCTATTCACAGCACAACAGCCCTGCGGATCTGTGCTTTCCCATGGACGCTACTGCTCATTGTGCCTTTCCTCTGCAGAGCCCCTCTCCGAAAAGGCAAACGTCCGGCTCCTTCTCCCACAAGGAAGGTGCTAAGCCGGAAAGCTGTTGCCTGTCTGCACCTTCCCTTGGCAGCCTATTCACAGCACAACAGCCCTGCGGATCTGTGCTTTCCCACAGACGCTACTGCTCATTGTGCCTTTCCTCTGCAGAGCCCCTCTCCGAAAAGGCAAACGTCCGGCTCCTTCTCCCACAAGGAAGGTGCTAAGCCTGAAAGCTGATGCTGGTCTGCACCTTCCCCGTGCAGCCTATTCACAGCACAACAGCCCTGCGGATCTGTGCTTTCCCAGGGACGCTACTGCTGATTGTGCCTTTCCTCTGCAGAGCCCCTCTCCGAAAAGGCAAACGTCCGGCTCCTTCTCCCACAAGGAAGGTGCTAAGCCTGAAAGCTGATGCTGGTCTGCACCTTCCCTTGGCAGCCTATTCACAGCACACCAGCCTTGCGGATCTCTGCTTTCCCAGGGACGCTACTGCGGATTGTGCCTTTCCTCTGCAGAGCCCTTCTCCGAAAAGGCAAACGTCCGGCTCCTTCTCCCACAAGGAAGGTGCTAAGCCTGAAAGCTGATGCTGGTCTGCACCTTCCCCGTGCAGCCTATTCACAGCACACCAGCCCTGCGGATCTGTGCTTTCCCAGGGACGCTACTGCTCATTGTGCCTTTCCTCTGCAGAGCCCCTCTCCGAAAAGGCAAACGTCCGGCTCCTTCTCCCACAAGGAAGGTGCTAAGCCTGAAAGCTGATGCTGGTCTGCACCTTCCCTTGGCAGCCTATTCACAGCACAACAGCCCTCGGAATCTGTGCTTTCCCAGGGAAGCTACTGCTGATTGTGCCTTTCCTCTGCAGAGCCACTCTCCGAAAAGGCAAACGTCCGGCTCCTTCTCCCACAAGGAAGGCGCTAAGCCGGAAACCTCTTTCTCGTCTGCACCTTCCCTTGGCAGCCTATTCACAGCACAACAGCCCTGCGGATCTGTGCTTTCCCAGAGACGCTACAGCTCATGATGCTTTTCCTCTGCAGAGCCCCTTTCCGAAAAGGCAAACGTCCGGCATCTTCTCCCACAAGGAAGGCGCTAAGCCGGAAAGCTGTTGCTGGTCTGCACCTTCCATTGGCAGCCTATTCACAGAACAACAGCCCTGCGCATCTGTGCTTTCCCAGGGACGCTACTGCTCATGACGCTTTTCCTCAGCAGAGATCCTCTCCGAAAAGGCAAACGTCCGGTTCCTTCTCCCACAAGGAAGGTGCTAAGCCTGAAAGCTGATGCTGGTCTGCACCTTCCCCGTGCAGCCTATTCACAGCACACCAGCACTGCGGATCTGTGCTTTCCCAGGGACGCTACTGCTGATTGTGCCTTTCCTCTGCAGAGCCCCTTTCCGAAAAGGCAAACGTCCGGCATCTTCTCCCACAAGGAAGGTGCTAAGCCTGAAAGCTGTTGCTGGTCTGCACCTTCCCCGTGCAGCATATTCACAGCAAAACAGCCCTGCGGATCTGTGCTTTCCCAGGGACGCTACTGCTGATTGTGCCTTTCCTCTGCAGAGCCCCTCTCCGAAAAGGCAAACGTCCGGCTCCTTCTCCCACAAGGAAGGTGCTAAGCCTGAAAGCTGATGCTGGTCTGCACCTTCCCCGTGCAGCCTATTCACAGCACACCAGTCGTGCGGATCTGTGCTTTCCCACAGACGCTACTGCTCATTGTGCCTTTCCTCTGCAGAGCCCCTCTCCGAAAAGGCAAACGTCCGGCTCCTTCTCCCACAAGGAAGGTGCTAAGCCTGAAAGCTGATGCTGGTCTGCACCTTCCCCGTGCAGCCTATTCACAGCACACCAGCCCTGCGGATCTGTGCTTTCCCAGGGACGCTACTGCTCATTGTGCCTTTCCTCTGCAGAGCCCCTCTCCGAAAATGCAAACGTCCGGCTCCTTCTCCCACAAGGAAGGCGCTAAGCCGGAAAGCTGTTGCTGGTCTGCACCTTCCCTTGGCAGCCTATTCACAGCACAACAGCCCTGCGCATCTGTGCTTTCCCAGGGACGCTACTGCTCATGACGCTTTTCCTCAGCAGAGATCCTCTCCGAAAAGGCAAACGTCCGGTTCCTTCTCCCACAAGGAAGGTGCTAAGCCTGAAAGCTGATGCTGGTCTGCACCTTCCCCGTGCAGCCTATTCACAGCACACCAGCACTGCGGATCTGTGCTTTCCAAGGGATGCTACTGCTGATTGTGCCTTTCCTCTGCAGAGCCCCTCTCCGAAAAGGCAAACGTCCGGCTCCTTCTCCCACAAGGAAGGCGCTAAGCCTGAAAGCTGATGCTGGTCTCACCTTCCCCGTGCAGCCTATTCACAGCACAACAGCCCTGCGCATTTGTGCTTTCCAAGGGACGCTACTGCTGATTGTGCTTTTCCTCTGCAGAGATCCTCTCCGAAAAGGCAAACGTCCGGCTCCTTCTCCCACAAGGAAGGCGCTAACCCGGAAAGCTCTTTCTCGTCTGCACCTTCCCTTGGCAGCCTATTCACAGCACAACAGCCCTGCGGATCTGTGCTTTCCCATGGACGCTACTGCTCATTGTGCCTTTCCTCTGCAGAGCCCCTCTCCGAAAAGGCAACCGTCCGGCTCCTTCTCCCACAAGGAAGGTGCTAAGCCTGAAAGCTGTTGCCTGTCTGTACCTTCCCCGTGCAGCCTATTCACAGCAGACCAGCCCTGCGGATCTGTGCTTTCCCAGGGACGCTACTGCTCATTGTGCCTTTCCTCTGCAGAGCCCCTCTCCGAAAAGGCAACCGTCCGGCTCCTTCTCCCACAAGGAAGGCGCTAAGCCGGAAAGCTGTTGCTGGTCTGCACCTTCCCTTGGCAGCCTATTCACAGCACAACAGCCCTGCGGATCTGTGCTTTCCCACAGACGCTACTGCTCATTGTGCCTTTCCTCTGCAGAGCCCCTCTCCGAAAAGGCAAACGTCCGGCTCCTTCTCCCACAAGGAAGGTGCTAAGCCTCAAAGCTGTTGCTGGTCTGCACCTACCCTTGGCAGCCTATTCACAGCACCACAGCCCTGCGGATCTGTGCTTTCCCACAGACGATACAGCTCCTGCTGCTTTTCCTCTGCAGAGCCCCTTTCGGAAAAGGCAAAGGTCCGGCTCCTTCTCCCACAAGGAAGGCGCTAAGCCGGAAAGCTGTTGCTGGTCTGCACCTTCCCTTGGCAGCCTATTCACAGAACAACAGCCCTGCGCATCTGTGCTTTCCCAGGGACGCTACTGCTCATGACGCTTTTCCTCAGCAGAGATCCTCTCCGAAAAGGCAAACGTCCGGTTCCTTCTCCCACAAGGAAGGTGCTAAGCCTGAAAGCTGATGCTGGTCTGCACCTTCCCCGTGCAGCCTATTCACAGCACACCAGCACTGCGGATCTGTGCTTTCCAAGGGACGCTACTGCTGATTGTGCCTTTCCTCTGCAGAGCCCCTTTCCGAAAAGGCAAACGTCCGGCTCCTTCTCCCACAAGGAAGGCGCTAAGCCTGAAAGCTCTTTCTCGTCTGCACCTTCCCTTGGCAGCCTATTCACAGCACAACAGCCCTGCGGATCTGTGCTTTCCCAGAGACGCTACAGCTCATGATGCTTTTCCTCTGCAGAGCCTCTTTCCGAAAAGGCAAACGTCCGGCTCCTTCACCCATAAGAAATGTGCTAAGCCTGAAAGCTCTTTCTCGTCTGCACCTTCCCCGTGCAGCCTATTCACAGCACACCAGCCCTGCGGATCTGTGCTTTCCCAGGGACGCTACTGCTGATTGTGCCTTTCCTCTGCAGAGCCCCTCTCCGAAAAGGCAAACGTCCGGTTCCTTCTCCCACAAGGAAGGCGCTAAGCCTGAAAGCTGTTGCTGGTCTGCACCTTC
>JAZGTQ010000268.1:0-47370 GCA_037953605.1 Necrosyrtes monachus
TGGCCCCTGGTTCAGTTACGTATTGCTAGAGCCCTGGCTGAGTCCACAGAGCCCTGGCCGAGTCCACAGAGCCCTGGCCGAGTCCACAGAGCCCTGGCGGAGTCCACAGAGGCCTGGCAGAGTCCACAGAGCCCTGGCCGAGTCCACAGAGCCCTGGCAGAGTCCACAAAGCCCTGGCCACATCCACAGAGCCCTGGCGGAGTCCACAGAGCCCTGGCTGAGTCCACAGAGCCCTGGCCGAGTCCACAGAGCCCTGGCCACATCCACAGAGCCCTGGCGGAGTCCACAGAGCCCTGGCGGAGTCCACAGAGCCCTGGCGGAGTCCACAGAGCCCTGGCCACATCCACAGAGCCCTGGCCACATCCACAGAGCCCTGGCCGAGTCCACAGAGCCCTGGCGGAGTCCACAGAGCCCTGGCCGAGTCCACAGAGCCCTGGCAGAGTCCACAGAGCCCTGGCAGGGTCCACAGAGCCCTGGCAGGGTTCACAGAGCCCTGGCGGAGTCCACAGAGCCCTGGCCGAGTCCACAGAGCCCTGGCCGAGTCCACAGAGCCCTGGCCGAGTTCACAGAGCCCTGGCCACTTCCACAGAGCCCTGGCGGAGTCCACAGAGCCCTGGCCGAGTCCACAGAGCCCTGGCCGATTCCACAGAACCCTGGCGGAGTCAACAGAGGCCTGGCCACATCCACAGAGCCCTTGCCGAGTCCACAGAGCCCTGGCCACATCCACAGAGCCCTGGCGGAGTCCACAGAGCCCTGGCCGAGTTCACAGAGCCCTGGCGGAGTCCACAGAGCCCTGGGGGAGTCCACAGAGCCCTGGCCGAGTCCACAGAGCCCTGGCGGAGTCCACAGAGCCCTGGCGGAGTCCACAGAGCCCTGGCCGAGTCCACAGAGCCCTGGCCGAGGTCACAGAGCCCTGGCAGAGTCCACAGAGCCCTGGCCGAGTTCACAGAGCCCTGGCGGAGTCCACAGAGCCCTGGCAGAGTCCACAGAGCCCTGGCCGAGTCCACAGAGCCCTGGCCGAGTCCACAGAGCCCTGGCCGAGTCCACAGAGCCCTGGCCACATCCACAGAGCCCTGGCGGAGTCCACAGAGCCCTGGCCGAGTTCACAGAGCCCTGGCAGAGTCCACAGAGCCCTGGCCGAGTCCACAGAGCCCTGGCCGAGTTCACAGAGCCCTGGCCGAGTCCACAGAGCCCTGGCCGAGTCCACAGAGCCCTGGCCGAGTTCACAGAGCCCTGGCCAAATCCACAGAGCCCTGGCGGAGTCCACAGAGCCCTGGCCGAGTCCACAGAGCCCTGGCCGAGTCCACAGAGCCCTGGCCGAGTCCACAGAGCCCTGGCCACATCCACAGAGCCCTGGCGGAGTCCACAGAGCCCTGGCCAAATCCACAGAGCCCTGGCCGAGTCCACAGAGCCCTGGCGGAGTCCACAGAGCCCTGGCAGAGTCCACAGAGCCCTGGCAGAGTCCACAGAGCCCTGGAAGAGTCCACAGAGCCCTGGCGGAGTCCACAGAGCCCTGGCCGAGTCCACAGAGCCCTGGCCGAGTTCACAGAGCCCTGGCCACTTCCACAGAGCCCTGGCGGAGTCCACAGAGCCCTGGCCGAGTCCACAGAGCCCTGGCAGAGTCCACAGAGCCCTGGCCACATCCACAGAGCCCTGGCGGAGTCCACAGAGCCCTGGCCGAGTCCACAGAGCCCTGGCCGAGTCCACAGAGCCCTGGCCGAGTCCACAGAGCCCTGGCGGAGTCCACAGAGCCCTGGCAGAGTTCACAGAGCCCTGGCCGAGTCCACAGAGCCCTGGCCGAGTCCACAGAGCCCTGGCCGAGTTCACAGAGCCCTGGCCGAGTCCACAGAGCCCTGGCGGAGTCCACAGAGCCCTGGCGGAGTCCACAGAGCCCTGGCCGAGTCCACAGAGCCCTGGCGGAGTCCACAGAGCCCTGGCCGAGTCCACAGAGCCCTGGCCGAGTTCACAGAGCCCTGGCAGAGTCCACAGAGCCCTGGCGGAGTCCACAGAGCCCTGGCCGAGTCCACAGAGCCCTGGCCGAGTCCACAGAGCCCTGGCGGAGTCCACAGAGCCCTGGCCACATCCACAGAGCCCTGGCCGAGTTCACAGAGCCCTGGCAGAGTCCACAGAGCCCTGGCCGAGTTCACAGAGCCCTGGCGGAGTCCACAGAGCCCTGGCCGAGTCCACAGAGCCCTGGCAGAGTCCACAGAGCCCTGGCCAAATCCACAGAGCCCTGGCCGAGTCCACAGAGCCCTGGCCGAGTCCACAGAGCCCTGGCGGAGTCCACAGAGCCCTGGCCGAGTTCACAGAGCCCTGGCAGAGTCCACAGAGCCCTGGCCGAGTCCACAGAGCCCTGGCCGAGTCCACAGAGCCCTGGCGGAGTCCACAGAGCCCTGGCCGAGTCCACAGAGCCCTGGCCGAGTTCACAGAGCCCTGGCGGAGTCCACAGAGCCCTGGCCACATCCACAGAGCCCTGGCCGAGTCCACAGAGCCCTGGCGGAGTCCACAGAGCCCTGGCCGAGTCCACAGAGCCCTGGCAGAGTCCACAGAGCCCTGGCCACGTCCACAGAGCCCTGGCCGAGTCCACAGAGCCCTGGCCGAGTCCACAGAGCCCTGGCAGAGTCCACAGAGCCCTGGCCACATCCACAGAGCCCTGGCGGAGTCCACAGAGCCCTGGCCGAGTCCACAGAGCCCTGGCCGAGTCCACAGAGCCCTGGCCACAGTCCACAGAGCCCTGGCGGAGTCCACAGAGCCCTGGCCGAGTTCACAGAGCCCTGGCAGAGTCCACAGAGCCCTGGCCGAGTCCACAGAGCCCTGGCGGAGTCCACAGAGCCCTGGCCGAGTCCACAGAGCCCTGGCCGAGTCCACAGAGCCCTGGCCGAGTCCACAGAGCCCTGGCAGAGTCCACAGAGCCCTGGCCGAGTCCACAGAGCCCTGGCGGAGTCCACAGAGCCCTGGCCGAGTCCACAGAGCCCTGGCCGAGTCCACAGAGCCCTGGCCGAGTCCACAGAGCCCTGGCCGAGTCCACAGAGCCCTGGCGGAGTCCACAGAGCCCTGGCGGAGTCCACAGAGCCCTGGCCACATCCACAGAGCCCTGGCCACATCCACAGAGCCCTGGCGGAGTCCACAGAGCCCTGGCCGAGTCCACAGAGCCCTGGCAGAGTCCACAGAGCCCTGGCAGAGTCCACAGAGCCCTGGCCGAGTTCACAGAGCCCTGGCGGAGTCCACAGAGCCCTGGCCGAGTCCACAGAGCCCTGGCCGAGTCCACAGAGCCCTGGCCGAGTTCACAGAGCCCTGGCCACTTCCACAGAGCCCTGGCGGAGTCCACAGAGCCCTGGCCGAGTCCACAGAGCCCTGGCCGAGTCCACAGAGCCCTGGCGGAGTCCACAGAGCCCTGGCCACATCCACAGAGCCCTGGCCGAGTCCACAGAGCCCTGGCCACATCCACAGAGCCCTGGCGGAGTCCACAGAGCCCTGGCCGAGTTCACAGAGCCCTGGCGGAGTCCACAGAGCCCTGGCGGAGTCCACAGAGCCCTGGCCGAGTCCACAGAGCCCTGGCGGAGTCCACAGAGCCCTGGCGGAGTCCACAGAGCCCTGGCCGAGTCCACAGAGCCCTGGCCGAGTTCACAGAGCCCTGGCAGAGTCCACAGAGCCCTGGCCGAGTTCACAGAGCCCTGGCGGAGTCCACAGAGCCCTGGCAGAGTCCACAGAGCCCTGGCCGAGTCCACAGAGCCCTGGCCGAGTCCACAGAGCCCTGGCCGAGTTCACAGAGCCCTGGCCACATCCACAGAGCCCTGGCGGAGTCCACAGAGCCCTGGCCGAGTTCACAGAGCCCTGGCAGAGTCCACAGAGCCCTGGCCGAGTCCACAGAGCCCTGGCCGAGTTCACAGAGCCCTGGCCGAGTCCACAGAGCCCTGGCCGAGTCCACAGAGCCCTGGCCGAGTTCACAGAGCCCTGGCCACATCCACAGAGCCCTGGCGGAGTCCACAGAGCCCTGGCCGAGTCCACAGAGCCCTGGCCGAGTCCACAGAGCCCTGGCCGAGTCCACAGAGCCCTGGCCACATCCACAGAGCCCTGGCGGAGTCCACAGAGCCCTGGCCACATCCACAGAGCCCTGGCCGAGTCCACAGAGCCCTGGCGGAGTCCACAGAGCCCTGGCAGAGTCCACAGAGCCCTGGCAGAGTCCACAGAGCCCTGGCAGAGTTCACAGAGCCCTGGCGGAGTCCACAGAGCCCTGGCCGAGTCCACAGAGCCCTGGCCGAGTTCACAGAGCCCTGGCCACTTCCACAGAGCCCTGGCGGAGTCCACAGAGCCCTGGCCGAGTCCACAGAGCCCTGGCAGAGTCCACAGAGCCCTGGCCACATCCACAGAGCCCTGGCGGAGTCCACAGAGCCCTGGCCGAGTCCACAGAGCCCTGGCCGAGTCCACAGAGCCCTGGCCCAGTCCACAGAGCCCTGGCGGAGTCCAAAGAGCCCTGGCAGAGTTCACAGAGCCCTGGCCGAGTCCACAGAGCCCTGGCCAAATCCACAGAGCCCTGGCCGAGTTCACAGAGCCCTGGCCGAGTCCACAGAGCCCTGGCGGAGTCCACAGAGCCCTGGCGGAGTCCACAGAGCCCTGGCCGAGTCCACAGAGCCCTGGCGGAGTCCACAGAGCCCTGGCCGAGTCCACAGAGCCCTGGCCGAGTTCACAGAGCCCTGGCAGAGTCCACAGAGCCCTGGCGGAGTCCACAGAGCCCTGGCCGAGTCCACAGAGCCCTGGCCGAGTTCACAGAGCCCTGGCGGAGTCCACAGAGCCCTGGCCACATCCACAGAGCCCTGGCCGAGTTCACAGAGCCCTGGCAGAGTCCACAGAGCCCTGGCCGAGTTCACAGAGCCCTGGCGGAGTCCACAGAGCCCTGGCCGAGTCCACAGAGCCCTGGCAGAGTCCACAGAGCCCTGGCCACATCCACAGAGCCCTGGCCGAGTTCACAGAGCCCTGGCCGAGTCCACAGAGCCCTGGCGGAGTCCACAGAGCCCTGGCCGAGTTCACAGAGCCCTGGCAGAGTCCACAGAGCCCTGGCCGAGTCCACAGAGCCCTGGCCGAGTTCACAGAGCCCTGGCGGAGTCCACAGAGCCCTGGCCGAGTCCACAGAGCCCTGGCCGAGTTCACAGAGCCCTGGCGGAGTCCACAGAGCCCTGGCCACATCCACAGAGCCCTGGCCGAGTTCACAGAGCCCTGGCGGAGTCCACAGAGCCCTGGCCGAGTCCACAGAGCCCTGGCAGAGTCCACAGAGCCCTGGCCACATCCACGGAGCCCTGGCCGAGTCCACAGAGCCCTGGCCGAGTCCACAGAGCCCTGGCAGAGTCCACAGAGCCCTGGCCACATCCACAGAGCCCTGGCGGAGTCCACAGAGCCCTGGCCGAGTCCACAGAGCCCTGGCCACGTCCACAGAGCCCTGGCCGAGTCCACAGAGCCCTGGCCGAGTTCACAGAGCCCTGGCAGAGTCCACAGAGCCCTGGCGGAGTCCACAGAGCCCTGGCCGAGTTCACAGAGCCCTGGCAGAGTCCACAGAGCCCTGGCGGAGTCCACAGAGCCCTGGCCGAGTTCACAGAGCCCTGGCGGAGTCCACAGAGCCCTGGCCGAGTCCACAGAGCCCTGGCAGAGTCCACAGAGCCCTGGCCACATCCACAGAGCCCTGGCCGAGTTCACAGAGCCCTGGCCGAGTCCACAGAGCCCTGGCGGAGTCCACAGAGCCCTGGCCGAGTCCACAGAGCCCTGGCCGAGTCCACAGAGCCCTGGCCGAGTTCACAGAGCCCTGGCGGAGTCCACAGAGCCCTGGCCACATCCACAGAGCCCTGGCGGAGTCCACAGAGCCCTGGCCGAGTCCACAGAGCCCTGGCCGAGTTCACAGAGCCCTGGACACTTCCACAGAGCCCTGGCGGAATCCACAGAGCCATAGCCGAGTCCACAGAGCCCTGGCCGAGTCCACAGAGCCCTGGCCGAGTTCACAGAGCCCTGGCAGAGTCCACAGAGCCCTGGCGGAGACCACAGAGCCCTGGCCGAGTTCACAGAGCCCTGGCAGAGTCCACAGAGCCCTGGCGGATTCCACAGAGCCCTGGCCGAGTCCACAGAGCCCTGGCCGAGTCCACAGAGCCCTGGCGGAGTCCACAGAGCCCTGGCCGAGTTCACAGAGCCCTGGCCGAGTCCACAGAGCCCTGGCCACGTCCACAGAGCCCTGGCGGAGTCCACAGAGCCCTGGCCGAGTCCACAGAGCCCTGGCCGAGTCCACAGAGCCCTGGCCACATCCACAGAGCCCTGGCCGTGTCCACAGAGCCCTGGCGGAGTTCACAGAGCCCTGGCCGAGTCCACAGAGCCCTGGCCGAGTCCACAGAGCCCTGGCCGAGTTCACAGAGCCCTGGCCGAGTCCACAGAGCCCTGGCAGAGTCCACAGAGCCCTGGCCACATCCACAGAGCCCTGGCCGAGTCCACAGAGCCCTGGCCGAGTCCACAGAGCCCTGGCAGAGTCCACAGAGCCCTGGCCGAGTCCACAGAGCCCTGGCGGAGTCCACAGAGCCCTGGCCGAGTCCACAGAGCCCTGGCCGAGGTCACAGAGCCCTGGCAGAGTCCACAGAGCCCTGGCCGAGTTCACAGAGCCCTGGCGGAGTCCACAGAGCCCTGGCCGAGTCCACAGAGCCCTGGCCGAGTCCACAGAGCCCTGGCAGAGTCCACAGAGCCCTGGCCACATCCACGGAGCCCTGGCGGAGTCCACAGAGCCCTGGCCGAGTCCACAGAGCCCTGGCAGAGTCCACAGAGCCCTGGCCACATCCACAGAGCCCTGGCGGAGTCCACAGAGCCCTGGCCGAGTCCACAGAGCCCTGGCCGAGTCCACAGAGCCCTGGCGGAGTCCACAGAGCCCTGGCCGAGTCCACAGAGCCCTGGCCGAGTTCACAGAGCCCTGGCAGAGTCCACAGAGCCCTGGCAGAGTCCACAGAGCCCTGGCCGAGTTCACAGAGCCCTGGCAGAGTCCACAGAGCCCTGGCGGATTCCACAGAGCCCTGGCCGAGTTCACAGAGCCCTGGCGGAGTCCACAGAGCCCTGGCCGAGTCCACAGAGCCCTGGCCGAGTCCACAGAGCCCTGGCCGAGTCCACAGAGCCCTGGCGGAGTCCACAGAGCCCTGGCCACATCCACAGAGCCCTGGCGGAGTCCACAGAGCCCTGGCCGAGTCCACAGAGCCCTGGCCGAGTCCACAGAGCCCTGGCCACATCCACAGAGCCCTGGCGGAGTCCACAGAGCCCTGGCCGAGTTCACAGAGCCCTGGCAGAGTCCACAGAGCCCTGGCCGAGTTCACAGAGCCCTGGCGGAGTCCACAGAGCCCTGGCGGAGTCCACAGAGCCCTGGCCGAGTCCACAGAGCCCTGGCCGAGTCCACAGAGCCCTGGCAGAGTCCACAGAGCCCTGGCCGAGTTCACAGAGCCCTGGCCAAGTTCACAGAGCCCTGGCAGAGTCCACAGAGCCCTGGCAGAGTCCACAGAGCCCTGGCCGAGTTCACAGAGCCCTGGCCGAGTCCACAGAGCCCTGGCAGAGTCCACAGAGCCCTGGCCGAGTCCACAGAGCCCTGGCCACATCCACAGAGCCCTGGCCGAGTTCACAGAGCCCTGGCGGAGTCCACAGAGCCCTGGCGGAGTCCACAGAGCCCTGGCCGAGTTCACAGAGCCCTGGCAGAGTCCACAGAGCCCTGGCAGAGTCCACAGAGCCCTGGCCGAGTCCACAGAGCCCTGGCGGAGTCCACAGAGCCCTGGCCGAGTCCACAGAGCCCTGGCCGAGTTCACAGAGCCCTGGCGGAGTCCACAGAGCCCTGGCCACATCCACAGAGCCCTGGCCGAGTCCACAGAGCCCTGGCCGAGTCCACAGAGCCCTGGCCACATCCACAGAGCCCTGGCGGAGTCCACAGAGCCCTGGCCGAGTCCACAGAGCCCTGGCCGAGTCCACAGAGCCCTGGCCACATCCACAGAGCCCTGGCGGAGTCCACAGAGCCCTGGCCGAGTTCACAGAGCCCTGGCAGAGTCCACAGAGCCCTGGCCGAGTTCACAGAGCCCTGGCGGAGTCCACAGAGCCCTGGCCGAGTCCACAGAGCCCTGGCCGAGTTCACAGAGCCCTGGCCAAGTTCACAGAGCCCTGGCAGAGTCCACAGAGCCCTGGCCGAGTCCACAGAGCCCTGGCGGAGTCCACAGAGCCCTGGCCGAGTCCACAGAGCCCTGGCCGAGTCCACAGAGCCCTGGCAGAGTCCACAGAGCCCTGGCCACATCCACAGAGCCCTGGCGGAGTCCACAGAGCCCTGGCGGAGTCCACAGAGCCCTGGCCGAGTCCACAGAGCCCTGGCCGAGTTCACAGAGCCCTGGCAGAGTCCACAGAGCCCTGGCAGAGTCCACAGAGCCCTGGCCGAGTTCACAGAGCCCTGGCGGAGTCCACAGAGCCCTGGCCGAGTCCACAGAGCCCTGGCAGAGTCCACAGAGCCCTGGCCACATCCACGGAGCCCTGGCGGAGTCCACAGAGCCCTGGCGGAGTCCACAGAGCCCTGGCCGAGTCCACAGAGCCCTGGCCACATCCACAGAGCCCTGGCGGAGTCCACAGAGCCCTGGCCGAGTCCACAGAGCCCTGGCCGAGTCCACAGAGCCCTGGCCCAGTCCACAGAGCCCTGGCGGAGTCCACAGAGCCCTGGCAGAGTTCACAGAGCCCTGGCGGAGTCCACAGAGCCCTGGCCACATCCACAGAGCCCTGGCCAAGTTCACAGAGCCCTGGCAGAGTCCACAGAGCCCTGGCCGAGTCCACAGAGCCCTGGCAGAGTCCACAGAGCCCTGGCCGAGTTCACAGAGCCCTGGCGGAGTCCACAGAGCCCTGGCCACGACCACAGAGCCCTGGCCGAGTTCACAGAGCCCTGGCGGAGTCCACAGAGCCCTGGCAGAGTCCACAGAGCCCTGGCCGAGTCCACAGAGCCCTGGCCCAGTCCACAGAGCCCTGGCGGAGTCCACAGAGCCCTGGCAGAGTTCACAGAGCCCTGGCGGAGTCCACAGAGCCCTGGCCGAGTCCACAGAGCCCTGGCCGACTTCACAGAGCCCTGGCCGAGTCCACAGAGCCCTGGCCGAGTCCACAGAGCCCTGGCCGAGTTCACAGAGCCCTGGCCACTTCCTCAGAGCCCTGGCGGAGTCCACAGAGCCCTGGCCGAGTCCACAGAGCCCTGGCCGAGTCCACAGAGCCCTGGCAGAGTCCACAGAGCCCTGGCCACATCCACGGAGCCCTGGCGGAGTCCACAGAGCCCTGGCCGAGTCCACAGAGCCCTGGCCGAGTCCACAGAGCCCTGGCAGAGTCCACAGAGCCCTGGCCACATCCACAGAGCCCTGGCCGAGTCCACAGAGCCCTGGCCGAGTCCACAGAGCCCTGGCGGAGTCCACAGAGCCCTGGCGGAGTCCACAGAGCCCTGGCCGAGTTCACAGAGCCCTGGCAGAGTCCACAGAGCCCTGGCGGAGTCCACAGAGCCCTGGCCGAGTTCACAGAGCCCTGGCAGAGTCCACAGAGCCCTGGCGGAGTCCACAGAGCCCTGGCCGAGTCCACAGAGCCCTGGCCGAGTCCACAGAGCCCTGGCCACATCCACAGAGCCCTGGCCGAGTCCACAGAGCCCTGGCCGAGTCCACAGAGCCCTGGCGGAGTCCACAGAGCCCTGGCCGAGTCCACAGAGCCCTGGCCGAGTCCACAGAGCCCTGGCCACATCCACAGAGCCCTGGCGGAGTCCACAGAGCCCTGGCCGAGTCCACAGAGCCCTGGCGGAGTCCACAGAGCCCTGGCCGAGTCCACAGAGCCCTGGCGGAGTCCACAGAGCCCTGGCCGAGTCCACAGAGCCCTGGCCGAGTCCACAGAGCCCTGGCAGAGTCCACAGAGCCCTGGCCACATCCACAGAGCCCTGGCGGAGTCCACAGAGCCCTGGCCGAGTCCACAGAGCCCTGGCGGAGTCCACAGAGCCCTGGCAGAGTCCACAGAGCCCTGGCCACTTCCACAGAGCCCTGGCGGAGTCCACAGAGCCCTGGCCGAGTCCACAGAGCCCTGGCCGAGTCCACAGAGCCCTGGCCGAGTTCACAGAGCCCTGGCGGAGTCCACAGAGCCCTGGCGGAGTCCACAGAGCCCTGGCCGAGTCCACAGAGCCCTGGCGGAGTCCACAGAGCCCTGGCCGAGTCCACAGAGCCCTGGCCACGTCCACAGAGCCCTGGCGGAGTCCACAGAGCCCTGGCCGAGTCCACAGAGCCCTGGCCGAGTCCACAGAGCCCTGGCCGAGTCCACAGAGCCCTGGCGGAGTCCACAGAGCCCTGGCCGAGTCCACAGAGCCCTGGCAGAGTCCACAGAGCCCTGGCGGAGTCCACAGAGCCCTGGCGGAGTCCACAGAGCCCTGGCAGAGTCCACAGAGCCCTGGCCACATCCACAGAGCCCTGGCGGAGTCCACAGAGCCCTGGCCGAGTCCACAGAGCCCTGGCCGAGTCCACAGAGCCCTGGCCACATCCACAGAGCCCTGGCCGAGTTCACAGAGCCCTGGCCGAGTCCACAGAGCCCTGGCGGAGTCCACAGAGCCCTGGCCGAGTTCACAGAGCCCTGGCAGAGTCCACAGAGCCCTGGCCGAGTCCACAGAGCCCTGGCCGAGTCCACAGAGCCCTGGCGGAGTCCACAGAGCCCTGGCCGAGTCCACAGAGCCCTGGCCGAGTTCACAGAGCCCTGGCGGAGTCCACAGAGCCCTGGCCAGAGTCCACAGAGCCCTGGCCGAGTCCACAGAGCCCTGGCGGAGTCCACAGAGCCCTGGCCGAGTCCACAGAGCCCTGGCAGAGTCCACAGAGCCCTGGCCACATCCACGGAGCCCTGGCCGAGTCCACAGAGCCCTGGCCGAGTCCACAGAGCCCTGGCAGAGTCCACAGAGCCCTGGCCACATCCACAGAGCCCTGGCGGAGTCCACAGAGCCCTGGCCGAGTCCACAGAGCCCTGGCCGAGTCCACAGAGCCCTGGCCGAGTCCACAGAGCCCTGGCCGAGTTCACAGAGCCCTGGCAGAGTCCACAGAGCCCTGGCGGAGTCCACAGAGCCCTGGCCGAGTTCACAGAGCCCTGGCAGAGTCCACAGAGCCCTGGCGGAGTCCACAGAGCCCTGGCCGAGTTCACAGAGCCCTGGCGGAGTCCACAGAGCCCTGGCCGAGTCCACAGAGCCCTGGCAGAGTCCACAGAGCCCTGGCCACATCCACAGAGCCCTGGCCGAGTTCACAGAGCCCTGGCCGAGTCCACAGAGCCCTGGCGGAGTCCACAGAGCCCTGGCCGAGTCCACAGAGCCCTGGCCGAGTCCACAGAGCCCTGGCCGAGTTCACAGAGCCCTGGCGGAGTCCACAGAGCCCTGGCCACATCCACAGAGCCCTGGCGGAGTCCACAGAGCCCTGGCCGAGTCCACAGAGCCCTGGCCGAGTTCACAGAGCCCTGGACACTTCCACAGAGCCCTGGCGGAATCCACAGAGCCATAGCCGAGTCCACAGAGCCCTGGCCGAGTCCACAGAGCCCTGGCCGAGTTCACAGAGCCCTGGCAGAGTCCACAGAGCCCTGGCGGAGACCACAGAGCCCTGGCCGAGTTCACAGAGCCCTGGCAGAGTCCACAGAGCCCTGGCGGATTCCACAGAGCCCTGGCCGAGTCCACAGAGCCCTGGCCGAGTCCACAGAGCCCTGGCGGAGTCCACAGAGCCCTGGCCGAGTTCACAGAGCCCTGGCCGAGTCCACAGAGCCCTGGCCACGTCCACAGAGCCCTGGCCGAGTCCACAGAGCCCTGGCCGAGTCCACAGAGCCCTGGCCGAGTCCACAGAGCCCTGGCCACATCCACAGAGCCCTGGCCGTGTCCACAGAGCCCTGGCGGAGTTCACAGAGCCCTGGCCGAGTCCACAGAGCCCTGGCCGAGTCCACAGAGCCCTGGCCGAGTTCACAGAGCCCTGGCCGAGTCCACAGAGCCCTGGCAGAGTCCACAGAGCCCTGGCCACATCCACAGAGCCCTGGCCGAGTCCACAGAGCCCTGGCCGAGTCCACAGAGCCCTGGCAGAGTCCACAGAGCCCTGGCCGAGTCCACAGAGCCCTGGCGGAGTCCACAGAGCCCTGGCCGAGTCCACAGAGCCCTGGCCGAGGTCACAGAGCCCTGGCAGAGTCCACAGAGCCCTGGCCGAGTTCACAGAGCCCTGGCGGAGTCCACAGAGCCCTGGCCGAGTCCACAGAGCCCTGGCCGAGTCCACAGAGCCCTGGCAGAGTCCACAGAGCCCTGGCCACATCCACGGAGCCCTGGCGGAGTCCACAGAGCCCTGGCCGAGTCCACAGAGCCCTGGCAGAGTCCACAGAGCCCTGGCCACATCCACAGAGCCCTGGCGGAGTCCACAGAGCCCTGGCCGAGTCCACAGAGCCCTGGCCGAGTCCACAGAGCCCTGGCGGAGTCCACAGAGCCCTGGCCGAGTCCACAGAGCCCTGGCCGAGTTCACAGAGCCCTGGCAGAGTCCACAGAGCCCTGGCAGAGTCCACAGAGCCCTGGCCGAGTTCACAGAGCCCTGGCAGAGTCCACAGAGCCCTGGCGGAGTCCACAGAGCCCTGGCCGAGTTCACAGAGCCCTGGCGGAGTCCACAGAGCCCTGGCCGAGTCCACAGAGCCCTGGCCGAGTCCACAGAGCCCTGGCCGAGTCCACAGAGCCCTGGCGGAGTCCACAGAGCCCTGGCCACATCCACAGAGCCCTGGCGGAGTCCACAGAGCCCTGGCCGAGTCCACAGAGCCCTGGCCGAGTCCACAGAGCCCTGGCCACATCCACAGAGCCCTGGCGGAGTCCACAGAGCCCTGGCCGAGTTCACAGAGCCCTGGCAGAGTCCACAGAGCCCTGGCCGAGTTCACAGAGCCCTGGCGGAGTCCACAGAGCCCTGGCGGAGTCCACAGAGCCCTGGCCGAGTCCACAGAGCCCTGGCCGAGTCCACAGAGCCCTGGCAGAGTCCACAGAGCCCTGGCCGAGTTCACAGAGCCCTGGCCAAGTTCACAGAGCCCTGGCAGAGTCCACAGAGCCCTGGCAGAGTCCACAGAGCCCTGGCCGAGTTCACAGAGCCCTGGCCGAGTCCACAGAGCCCTGGCGGAGTCCACAGAGCCCTGGCCGAGTCCACAGAGCCCTGGCCACATCCACAGAGCCCTGGCCGAGTTCACAGAGCCCTGGCGGAGTCCACAGAGCCCTGGCGGAGTCCACAGAGCCCTGGCCGAGTTCACAGAGCCCTGGCAGAGTCCACAGAGCCCTGGCAGAGTCCACAGAGCCCTGGCCGAGTCCACAGAGCCCTGGCGGAGTCCACAGAGCCCTGGCCGAGTCCACAGAGCCCTGGCCGAGTTCACAGAGCCCTGGCGGAGTCCACAGAGCCCTGGCCACATCCACAGAGCCCTGGCCGAGTCCACAGAGCCCTGGCCGAGTCCACAGAGCCCTGGCCACATCCACAGAGCCCTGGCGGAGTCCACAGAGCCCTGGCCGAGTCCACAGAGCCCTGGCCGAGTCCACAGAGCCCTGGCCACATCCACAGAGCCCTGGCGGAGTCCACAGAGCCCTGGCCGAGTTCACAGAGCCCTGGCAGAGTCCACAGAGCCCTGGCCGAGTTCACAGAGCCCTGGCGGAGTCCACAGAGCCCTGGCAGAGTCCACAGAGCCCTGGCCGAGTTCACAGAGCCCTGGCCAAGTTCACAGAGCCCTGGCAGAGTCCACAGAGCCCTGGCCGAGTCCACAGAGCCCTGGCGGAGTCCACAGAGCCCTGGCCGAGTCCACAGAGCCCTGGCCGAGTCCACAGAGCCCTGGCAGAGTCCACAGAGCCCTGGCCACATCCACAGAGCCCTGGCGGAGTCCACAGAGCCCTGGCGGAGTCCACAGAGCCCTGGCCGAGTCCACAGAGCCCTGGCCGAGTTCACAGAGCCCTGGCAGAGTCCACAGAGCCCTGGCAGAGTCCACAGAGCCCTGGCCGAGTTCACAGAGCCCTGGCGGAGTCCACAGAGCCCTGGCCGAGTCCACAGAGCCCTGGCAGAGTCCACAGAGCCCTGGCCACATCCACGGAGCCCTGGCGGAGTCCACAGAGCCCTGGCGGAGTCCACAGAGCCCTGGCCGAGTCCACAGAGCCCTGGCCACATCCACAGAGCCCTGGCGGAGTCCACAGAGCCCTGGCCGAGTCCACAGAGCCCTGGCCGAGTCCACAGAGCCCTGGCCCAGTCCACAGAGCCCTGGCGGAGTCCACAGAGCCCTGGCAGAGTTCACAGAGCCCTGGCGGAGTCCACAGAGCCCTGGCCACATCCACAGAGCCCTGGCCAAGTTCACAGAGCCCTGGCAGAGTCCACAGAGCCCTGGCCGAGTCCACAGAGCCCTGGCAGAGTCCACAGAGCCCTGGCCGAGTTCACAGAGCCCTGGCGGAGTCCACAGAGCCCTGGCCACGACCACAGAGCCCTGGCCGAGTTCACAGAGCCCTGGCGGAGTCCACAGAGCCCTGGCAGAGTCCACAGAGCCCTGGCCGAGTCCACAGAGCCCTGGCCCAGTCCACAGAGCCCTGGCGGAGTCCACAGAGCCCTGGCAGAGTTCACAGAGCCCTGGCGGAGTCCACAGAGCCCTGGCCGAGTCCACAGAGCCCTGGCCGACTTCACAGAGCCCTGGCCGAGTCCACAGAGCCCTGGCCGAGTCCACAGAGCCCTGGCCGAGTTCACAGAGCCCTGGCCACTTCCTCAGAGCCCTGGCGGAGTCCACAGAGCCCTGGCGGAGTCCACAGAGCCCTGGCCGAGTCCACAGAGCCCTGGCCGAGTCCACAGAGCCCTGGCAGAGTCCACAGAGCCCTGGCCACATCCACGGAGCCCTGGCGGAGTCCACAGAGCCCTGGCCGAGTCCACAGAGCCCTGGCCGAGTCCACAGAGCCCTGGCAGAGTCCACAGAGCCCTGGCCACATCCACAGAGCCCTGGCCGAGTCCACAGAGCCCTGGCGGAGTCCACAGAGCCCTGGCCGAGTCCACAGAGCCCTGGCCGAGTTCACAGAGCCCTGGCAGAGTCCACAGAGCCCTGGCGGAGTCCACAGAGCCCTGGCCGAGTTCACAGAGCCCTGGCAGAGTCCACAGAGCCCTGGCGGAGTCCACAGAGCCCTGGCCGAGTCCACAGAGCCCTGGCCGAGTCCACAGAGCCCTGGCCACATCCACAGAGCCCTGGCCGAGTTCACAGAGCCCTGGCCGAGTCCACAGAGCCCTGGCGGAGTCCACAGAGCCCTGGCCGAGTCCACAGAGCCCTGGCCGAGTCCACAGAGCCCTGGCCAAATCCACAGAGCCCTGGCGGAGTCCACAGAGCCCTGGCCTAGTCCACAGAGCCCTGGCGGAGTCCACAGAGCCCTGGCCGAGTCCACAGAGCCCTGGCGGAGTCCACAGAGCCCTGGCAGAGTCCACAGAGCCCTGGCCGAGTCCACAGAGCCCTGGCAGAGTCCACAGAGCCCTGGCCACATCCACAGAGCCCTGGCGGAGTCCACAGAGCCCTGGCCGAGTCCACAGAGCCCTGGCGGAGTCCACAGAGCCCTGGCCGAGTCCACAGAGCCCTGGCCACTTCCACAGAGCCCTGGCGGAGTCCACAGAGCCCTGGCCGAGTCCACAGAGCCCTGGCCGAGTCCACAGAGCCCTGGCCGAGTTCACAGAGCCCTGGCGGAGTCCACAGAGCCCTGGCGGAGTCCACAGAGCCCTGGCCGAGTCCACAGAGCCCTGGCGGAGTCCACAGAGCCCTGGCAGAGTTCACAGAGCCCTGGCCGACTTCCACAGAGCCCTGGCGGAGTCCACAGAGCCCTGGCCGAGTCCACAGAGCCCTGGCCGAGTCCACAGAGCCCTGGCCGAGTCCACAGAGCCCTGGCGGAGTCCACAGAGCCCTGGCCGAGTCCACAGAGCCCTGGCAGAGTCCACAGAGCCCTGGCGGAGTCCACAGAGCCCTGGCGGAGTCCACAGAGCCCTGGCAGAGTCCACAGAGCCCTGGCCACATCCACAGAGCCCTGGCGGAGTCCACAGAGCCCTGGCCGAGTCCACAGAGCCCTGGCCGAGTCCACAGAGCCCTGGCAGAGTCCACAGAGCCCTGGCCGAGTTCACAGAGCCCTGGCCACGTCCACAGAGCCCTGGCGGAGTCCACAGAGCCCTGGCCGAGTTCACAGAGCCCTGGCAGAGTCCACAGAGCCCTGGCCGAGTCCACAGAGCCCTGGCCGAGTTCACAGAACCCTGGCCGAGTCCACAGAGCCCTGGCCGAGTTCACAGAGCCCTGGCCACTTCCACAGAGCCCTGGCGGAGTCCACAGAGCCCTGGCCGAGTCCACAGAGCCCTGGCCGAGTCCACAGAGCCCTGGCAGAGTCCACAGAGCCCTGGCGGAGTCCACAGAGCCCTGGCGGAGTTCACAGAGCCCTGGCCGAGTCCACAGAGCCCTGGCCGAGTCCACAGAGCCCTGGCCGAGTCCACAGAGCCCTGGCGGAGTCCACAGAGCCCTGGCAGAGTCCACAGAGCCCTGGCCGAGTCCACAGAGCCCTGGCAGAGTCCACAGAGCCCTGGCCAGAGTCCACAGAGCCCTGGCGGAGTCCACAGAGCCCTGGCCGAGTCCACAGAGCCCTGGCCGAGTCCACAGAGCCCTGGCCACATCCACAGAGCCCTGGCGGAGTCCACAGAGCCCTGGCGGAGTCCACAGAGCCCTGGCGGAGTCCACAGAGCCCTGGCCACATCCACAGAGCCCTGGCCACGTCCACAGAGCCCTGGCCGAGTCCACAGAGCCCTGGCGGAGTCCACAGAGCCCTGGCCGAGTCCACAGAGCCCTGGCAGAGTCCACAGAGCCCTGGCAGAGTCCACAGAGCCCTGGCAGAGTTCACAGAGCCCTGGCGGAGTCCACAGAGCCCTGGCGGAGTCCACAGAGCCCTGGCCGAGTCCACAGAGCCCTGGCCACATCCACAGAGCCCTGGCGGAGTCCACAGAGCCCTGGCCGAGTCCACAGAGCCCTGGCCGAGTCCACAGAGCCCTGGCCGAGTCCACAGAGCCCTGGCGGAGTCCACAGAGCCCTGGCAGAGTTCACAGAGCCCTGGCGGAGTCCACAGAGCCCTGGCCACATCCACAGAGCCCTGGCCAAGTTCACAGAGCCCTGGCAGAGTCCACAGAGCCCTGGCCGAGTCCACAGAGCCCTGGCAGAGTCCACAGAGCCCTGGCCGAGTTCACAGAGCCCTGGCGGAGTCCACAGAGCCCTGGCCACGACCACAGAGCCCTGGCCGAGTTCACAGAGCCCTGGCGGAGTCCACAGAGCCCTGGCAGAGTCCACAGAGCCCTGGCCGAGTCCACAGAGCCCTGGCCCAGTCCACAGAGCCCTGGCGGAGTCCACAGAGCCCTGGCAGAGTTCACAGAGCCCTGGCGGAGTCCACAGAGCCCTGGCCGAGTCCACAGAGCCCTGGCCGACTTCACAGAGCCCTGGCCGAGTCCACAGAGCCCTGGCCGAGTCCACAGAGCCCTGGCCGAGTTCACAGAGCCCTGGCCACTTCCTCAGAGCCCTGGCGGAGTCCACAGAGCCCTGGCGGAGTCCACAGAGCCCTGGCCGAGTCCACAGAGGCCTGGCCGAGTCCACAGAGCCCTGGCAGAGTCCACAGAGCCCTGGCCACATCCACGGAGCCCTGGCGGAGTCCACAGAGCCGTGGCCGAGTCCACAGAGCCCTGGCCGAGTCCACAGAGCCCTGGCAGAGTCCACAGAGCCCTGGCCACATCCACAGAGCCCTGGCCGAGTCCACAGAGCCCTGGCGGAGTCCACAGAGCCCTGGCGGAGTCCACAGAGCCCTGGCCGAGTTCACAGAGCCCTGGCAGAGTCCACAGAGCCCTGGCGGAGTCCACAGAGCCCTGGCCGAGTTCACAGAGCCCTGGCAGAGTCCACAGAGCCCTGGCGGAGTCCACAGAGCCCTGGCCGAGTCCACAGAGCCCTGGCCGAGTCCACAGAGCCCTGGCCACATCCACAGAGCCCTGGCCGAGTTCACAGAGCCCTGGCCGAGTCCACAGAGCCCTGGCGGAGTCCACAGAGCCCTGGCCGAGTCCACAGAGCCCTGGCCGAGTCCACAGAGCCCTGGCCACATCCACAGAGCCCTGGCGGAGTCCACAGAGCCCTGGCCTAGTCCACAGAGCCCTGGCGGAGTCCACAGAGCCCTGGCCGAGTCCACAGAGCCCTGGCGGAGTCCACAGAGCCCTGGCAGAGTCCACAGAGCCCTGGCCGAGTCCACAGAGCCCTGGCAGAGTCCACAGAGCCCTGGCCACATCCACAGAGCCCTGGCGGAGTCCACAGAGCCCTGGCCGAGTCCACAGAGCCCTGGCGGAGTCCACAGAGCCCTGGCAGGGTTCACAGAGCCCTGGCCACTTCCACAGAGCCCTGGCGGAGTCCACAGAGCCCTGGCCGAGTCCACAGAGCCCTGGCCGAGTCCACAGAGCCCTGGCCGAGTTCACAGAGCCCTGGCGGAGTCCACAGAGCCCTGGCGGAGTCCACAGAGCCCTGGCCGAGTCCACAGAGCCCTGGCGGAGTCCACAGAGCCCTGGCAGGGTTCACAGAGCCCTGGCCACTTCCACAGAGCCCTGGCGGAGTCCACAGAGCCCTGGCCGAGTCCACAGAGCCCTGGCCGAGTCCACAGAGCCCTGGCCGAGTTCACAGAGCCCTGGCGGAGTCCACAGAGCCCTGGCCGAGTCCACAGAGCCCTGGCAGAGTCCACAGAGCCCTGGCGGAGTCCACAGAGCCCTGGCGGAGTCCACAGAGCCCTGGCAGAGTCCACAGAGCCCTGGCCACATCCACAGAGCCCTGGCGGAGTCCACAGAGCCCTGGCCGAGTCCACAGAGCCCTGGCCGAGTCCACAGAGCCCTGGCAGAGTCCACAGAGCCCTGGCCGAGTTCACAGAGCCCTGGCCACATCCACAGAGCCCTGGCGGAGTCCACAGAGCCCTGGCCGAGTTCACAGAGCCCTGGCAGAGTCCACAGAGCCCTGGCCGTGTCCACAGAGCCCTGGCCGAGTTCACAGAACCCTGGCCGAGTCCACAGAGCCCTGGCCGAGTTCACAGAGCCCTGGCCACTTCCACAGAGCCCTGGCGGAGTCCACAGAGCCCTGGCCGAGTCCACAGAGCCCTGGCCGAGTCCACAGAGCCCTGGCAGAGTCCACAGAGCCCTGGCGGAGTCCACAGAGCCCTGGCGGATTTCACAGAGCCCTGGCCGAGTCCACAGAGCCCTGGCCGAGTCCACAGAGCCCTGGCCGAGTCCACAGAGCCCTGGCGGAGTCCACAGAGGCCTGGCAGAGTCCACAGAGCCCTGGCCGAGTCCACAGAGCCCTGGCAGAGTCCACAAAGCCCTGGCCACATCCACAGAGCCCTGGCGGAGTCCACAGAGCCCTGGCTGAGTCCACAGAGCCCTGGCCGAGTCCACAGAGCCCTGGCCACATCCACAGAGCCCTGGCGGAGTCCACAGAGCCCTGGCGGAGTCCACAGAGCCCTGGCGGAGTCCACAGAGCCCTGGCCACATCCACAGAGCCCTGGCCACATCCACAGAGCCCTGGCCGAGTCCACAGAGCCCTGGCGGAGTCCACAGAGCCCTGGCCGAGTCCACAGAGCCCTGGCAGAGTCCACAGAGCCCTGGCAGGGTCCACAGAGCCCTGGCAGGGTTCACAGAGCCCTGGCGGAGTCCACAGAGCCCTGGCCGAGTCCACAGAGCCCTGGCCGAGTCCACAGAGCCCTGGCCGAGTTCACAGAGCCCTGGCCACTTCCACAGAGCCCTGGCGGAGTCCACAGAGCCCTGGCCGAGTCCACAGAGCCCTGGCCGATTCCACAGAACCCTGGCGGAGTCAACAGAGGCCTGGCCACATCCACAGAGCCCTTGCCGAGTCCACAGAGCCCTGGCCACATCCACAGAGCCCTGGCGGAGTCCACAGAGCCCTGGCCGAGTTCACAGAGCCCTGGCGGAGTCCACAGAGCCCTGGGGGAGTCCACAGAGCCCTGGCCGAGTCCACAGAGCCCTGGCGGAGTCCACAGAGCCCTGGCGGAGTCCACAGAGCCCTGGCCGAGTCCACAGAGCCCTGGCCGAGGTCACAGAGCCCTGGCAGAGTCCACAGAGCCCTGACCGAGTTCGCAGAGCCCTGGCGGAGTCCACAGAGCCCTGGCAGAGTCCACAGAGCCCTGGCCGAGTCCACAGAGCCCTGGCCGAGTCCACAGAGCCCTGGCCGAGTTCACAGAGCCCTGGCCACATCCACAGAGCCCTGGCGGAGTCCACAGAGCCCTGGCCGAGTTCACAGAGCCCTGGCAGAGTCCACAGAGCCCTGGCCGTGTCCACAGAGCCCTGGCCGAGTTCACAGAACCCTGGCCGAGTCCACAGAGCCCTGGCCGATTCCACAGAGCCCTGGCCGAGTTCACAGAGCCCTGGCCACATCCACAGAGCCCTGGCGGAGTCCACAGAGCCCTGGCCGAGTCCACAGAGCCCTGGCCGAGTCCACAGAGCCCTGGCCGAGTCCACAGAGGCCTGGCCACATCCACAGAGCCCTGGCGGAGTCCACAGAGCCCTGGCCACATCCACAGAGCCCTGGCCGAGTCCACAGAGCCCTGGCGGAGTCCACAGAGCCCTGGCAGAGTCCACAGAGCCCTGGCAGGGTCCACAGAGCCCTGGAAGGGTTCACAGAGCCCTGGCGGAGTCCACAGAGCCCTGGCCGAGTCCACAGAGCCCTGGCCGAGTTCACAGAGCCCTGGCCACTTCCACAGAGCCCTGGCGGAGTCCACAGAGCCCTGGCCGAGTCCACAGAGCCCTGGCCGATTCCACAGAGCCCTGGCCGAGTTCACAGAGCCCTGGCAGAGTCCACAGAGCCCTGGCCGAGTCCACAGAGCCCTGGCCGAGTTCACAGAGCCCTGGCAGAGTCCACAGAGCCCTGGCCGAGTCCACAGAGCCCTGGCCGAGTTCACAGAGCCCTGGCGGAGTCCACAGAGCCCTGGCCGAGTCCACAGAGCCCTGGCGGAGTCCACAGAGCCCTGGCGGAGTCCACAGAGCCCTGGCCGAGTTCACAGAGCCCTGGCCACATCCACAGAGCCCTGGCGGAGTCCACAGAGCCCTGGCAGAGTCCACAGAGCCCTGGCCACACCCACAGAGCCCTGGCGGAGTCCACAGAGCCCTGGCCGAGTCCACAGAGCCCTGGCGGAGTCCACAGAGCCCTGGCCGAGTCCACAGAGCCCTGGCGGAGTCCACAGAGCCCTGGCCGAGTTCACAGAGCCCTGGCGGAGTCCACAGAGCCCTGGCCGAGTCCACAGAGCCCTGGCGGAGTCCACAGAGCCCTGGCGGAGTCCACAGAGCCCTGGCGGAGTCCACAGAGCCCTGGCCGAGTCCACAGAGCCCTGGCAGAGTCCACAGAGCCCTGGCGGAGTCCACAGAGCCCTGGCAGAGTCCACAGAGCCCTGGCCACGTCCACAGAGCCCTGGCCGAGTCCACAGAGCCCTGGCTGAGTCCACAGAGCCCTGGCAGAGTCCACAGAGCCCTGGCCACATCCACAGAGCCGTGGCGGAGTCCACAGAGCCCTGGCGGAGTCCACAGAGCCCTGGCCGAGTCCACAGAGCCCTGGCAGAGTCCACAGAGCCCTGGCGGAGTCCACAGAGCCCTGGCCGAGTCCACAGAGCCCTGGCGGAGTCCACAGAGCCCTGGCCGAGTCCACAGAGCCCTGGCCGAGTTCACAGAGCCCTGGCGGAGTCCACAGAGCCCTGGCCGAGTCCACAGAGCCCTGGCGGAGTCCACAGAGCCCTGGCAGAGTCCACAGAGCCCTGGCGGAGTCCACAGAGCCCTGGCGGAGTCCACAGAGCCCTGGCCGAGTCCACAGAGCCCTGGCGGAGTCCACAGAGCCCTGGCCGAGTCCACAGAGCCCTGGCGGAGTCCACAGAGCCCTGGCCGAGTCCACAGAGCCCTGGCGGAGTCCACAGAGCCCTGGCCGAGTCCACAGAGCCCTGGCGGAGTCCACAGAGCCCTGGCGGAGTCCACAGAGCCCTGGCCGAGTCCACAGAGCCCTGGCCGAGTTCACAGAGCCCTGGCGGAGTCCACAGAGCCCTGGCAGAGTCCACAGAGCCCTGGCCGAGTCCACAGAGCCCTGGCAGAGTCCACAGAGCCCTGGCCACATCCACAGAGCCCTGGCGGAGTCCACAGAGCCCTGGCCGAGTCCACAGAGCCCTGGCCGAGTCCACAGAGCCCTGGCCACATCCACAGAGCCCTGGCGGAGTCCACAGAGCCCTGGCGGAGTCCACAGAGCCCTGGCCACATCCACAGAGCCCTGGCCACATCCACAGAGCCCTGGCCGAGTCCACAGAGCCCTGGCGGAGTCCACAGAGCCCTGGCCGAGTCCACAGAGCCCTGGCCGAGTCCACAGAGCCCTGGCAGGGTCCACAGAGCCCTGGCAGGGTTCACAGAGCCCTGGCGGAGTCCACAGAGCCCTGGCGGAGTCCACAGAGCCCTGGCCGAGTCCACAGAGCCCTGGCCGAGTCCACAGAGCCCTGGCCGAGTTCACAGAGCCCTGGCAGAGTCCACAGAGCCCTGGCCGAGTCCACAGAGCCCTGGCGGAGTCCACAGAGCCCTGGCGGAGTCCACAGAGCCCTGGCAGAGTCCACAGAGCCCTGGCGGAGTCCACAGAGCCCTGGCGGAGTCCACAGAGCCCTGGCCGAGTCCACAGAGCCCTGGCGGAGTCCACAGAGCCCTGGCCGAGTCCACAGAGCCCTGGCGGAGTCCACAGAGCCCTGGCCGAGTCCACAGAGCCCTGGCGGAGTCCACAGAGCCCTGGCCGAGTCCACAGAGCCCTGGCCGAGTTCACAGAGCCCTGGCGGAGTCCACAGAGCCCTGGCAGAGTCCACAGAGCCCTGGCCGAGTCCACAGAGCCCTGGCAGAGTCCACAGAGCCCTGGCCACATCCACAGAGCCCTGGCGGAGTCCACAGAGCCCTGGCCGAGTCCACAGAGCCCTGGCCGAGTCCACAGAGCCCTGGCCACATCCACAGAGCCCTGGCGGAGTCCACAGAGCCCTGGCCGAGTCCACAGAGCCCTGGCGGAGTCCACAGAGCCCTGGCCGAGTCCACAGAGCCCTGGCGGAGTCCACAGAGCCCTGGCGGAGTCCACAGAGCCCTGGCCGAGTCCACAGAGCCCTGGCGGAGTCCACAGAGCCCTGGCCGAGTCCACAGAGCCCTGGCGGAGTCCACAGAGCCCTGGCCGAGTCCACAGAGCCCTGGCGGAGTCCACAGAGCCCTGGCCGAGTCCACAGAGCCCTGGCGGAGTCCACAGAGCCCTGGCGGAGTCCACAGAGCCCTGGCCGAGTCCACAGAGCCCTGGCCGAGTTCACAGAGCCCTGGCGGAGTCCACAGAGGCCTGGCAGAGTCCACAGAGCCCTGGCCGAGTCCACAGAGCCCTGGCAGAGTCCACAGAGCCCTGGCCACATCCACAGAGCCCTGGCGGAGTCCACAGAGCCCTGGCCGAGTCCACAGAGCCCTGGCCGAGTCCACAGAGCCCTGGCCACATCCACAGAGCCCTGGCGGAGTCCACAGAGCCCTGGCGGAGTCCACAGAGCCCTGGCCACATCCACAGAGCCCTGGCCACATCCACAGAGCCCTGGCCGAGTCCACAGAGCCCTGGCGGAGTCCACAGAGCCCTGGCCGAGTCCACAGAGCCCTGGCAGAGTTCACAGAGCCCTGGCGGAGTCCACAGAGCCCTGGCGGATTTCACAGAGCCCTGGCCGAGTCCACAGAGCCCTGGCCGAGTCCACAGAGCCCTGGCCGAGTCCACAGAGCCCTGGCGGAGTCCACAGAGGCCTGGCAGAGTCCACAGAGCCCTGGCCGAGTCCACAGAGCCCTGGCAGAGTCCACAGAGCCCTGGCCACATCCACAGAGCCCTGGCGGAGTCCACAGAGCCCTGGCTGAGTCCACAGAGCCCTGGCCGAGTCCACAGAGCCCTGGCCACATCCACAGAGCCCTGGCGGAGTCCACAGAGCCCTGGCCGAGTCCACAGAGCCCTGGCCGAGTCCACAGAGCCCTGGCCACATCCACAGAGCCCTGGCCACATCCACAGAGCCCTGGCCGAGTCCACAGAGCCCTGGCGGAGTCCACAGAGCCCTGGCCGAGTCCACAGAGCCCTGGCAGAGTCCACAGAGCCCTGGCAGAGTCCACAGAGCCCTGGCAGGGTTCACAGAGCCCTGGCGGAGTCCACAGAGCCCTGGCCGAGTCCACAGAGCCCTGGCCGAGTCCACAGAGCCCTGGCCGAGTTCACAGAGCCCTGGCCACTTCCACAGAGCCCTGGCGGAGTCCACAGAGCCCTGGCCGAGTCCACAGAGCCCTGGCCGAGTCCACAGAACCCTGGCGGAGTCAACAGAGGCCTGGCCACATCCACAGAGCCCTGGCCGAGTCCACAGAGCCCTGGCGGAGTCCACAGAGCCCTGGCGGAGTCCACAGAGCCCTGGCCGAGTTCACAGAGCCCTGGCGGAGTCCACAGAGCCCTGGCGGAGTCCACAGAGCCCTGGCCGAGTCCACAGAGCCCTGGCGGAGTCCACAGAGCCCTGGCGGAGTCCACAGAGCCCTGGCCGAGTCCACAGAGCCCTGGCCGAGGTCACAGAGCCCTGGCAGAGTCCACAGAGCCCTGACCGAGTTCGCAGAGCCCTGGCGGAGTCCACAGAGCCCTGGCAGAGTCCACAGAGCCCTGGCCGAGTCCACAGAGCCCTGGCCGAGTCCACAGAGCCCTGGCCGAGTTCACAGAGCCCTGGCCACATCCACAGAGCCCTGGCGGAGTCCACAGAGCCCTGGCCGAGTTCACAGAGCCCTGGCAGAGTCCACAGAGCCCTGGCCGTGTCCACAGAGCCCTGGCCGAGTTCACAGAGCCCTGGCCGAGTCCACAGAGCCCTGGCCGATTCCACAGAGCCCTGGCCGAGTTCACAGAGCCCTGGCCACATCCACAGAGCCCTGGCGGAGTCCACAGAGCCCTGGCCGAGTCCACAGAGCCCTGGCCGAGTCCACAGAGCCCTGGCCGAGTCCACAGAGGCCTGGCCACATCCACAGAGCCCTGGCGGAGTCCACAGAGCCCTGGCCACATCCACAGAGCCCTGGCCGAGTCCACAGAGCCCTGGCGGAGTCCACAGAGCCCTGGCAGAGTCCACAGAGCCCTGGCAGGGTCCACAGAGCCCTGGAAGGGTTCACAGAGCCCTGGCGGAGTCCACAGAGCCCTGGCCGAGTCCACAGAGCCCTGGCCGAGTTCACAGAGCCCTGGCCACTTCCACAGAGCCCTGGCGGAGTCCACAGAGCCCTGGCCGAGTCCACAGAGCCCTGGCCGAGTCCACAGAGCCCTGGCCGAGTTCACAGAGCCCTGGCAGAGTCCACAGAGCCCTGGCCGAGTCCACAGAGCCCTGGCCGAGTTCACAGAGCCCTGGCAGAGTCCACAGAGCCCTGGCCGAGTCCACAGAGCCCTGGCCGAGTTCACAGAGCCCTGGCGGAGTCCACAGAGCCCTGGCCGAGTCCACAGAGCCCTGGCGGAGTCCACAGAGCCCTGGCGGAGTCCACAGAGCCCTGGCCGAGTTCACAGAGCCCTGGCCACATCCACAGAGCCCTGGCGGAGTCCACAGAGCCCTGGCAGAGTCCACAGAGCCCTGGCCACACCCACAGAGCCCTGGCGGAGTCCACAGAGCCCTGGCCGAGTCCACAGAGCCCTGGCGGAGTCCACAGAGCCCTGGCCGAGTCCACAGAGCCCTGGCGGAGTCCACAGAGCCCTGGCCGAGTTCACAGAGCCCTGGCGGAGTCCACAGAGCCCTGGCCGAGTCCACAGAGCCCTGGCGGAGTCCACAGAGCCCTGGCGGAGTCCACAGAGCCCTGGCGGAGTCCACAGAGCCCTGGCCGAGTCCACAGAGCCCTGGCAGAGTCCACAGAGCCCTGGCGGAGTCCACAGAGCCCTGGCAGAGTCCACAGAGCCCTGGCCACATCCACAGAGCCCTGGCCGAGTCCACAGAGCCCTGGCTGAGTCCACAGAGCCCTGGCAGAGTCCACAGAGCCCTGGCCACATCCACAGAGCCGTGGCGGAGTCCACAGAGCCCTGGCGGAGTCCACAGAGCCCTGGCGGAGTCCACAGAGCCCTGGCCGAGTCCACAGAGCCCTGGCAGAGTCCACAGAGCCCTGGCGGAGTCCACAGAGCCCTGGCCGAGTCCACAGAGCCCTGGCGGAGTCCACAGAGCCCTGGCCGAGTCCACAGAGCCCTGGCCGAGTTCACAGAGCCCTGGCGGAGTCCACAGAGCCCTGGCCGAGTCCACAGAGCCCTGGCGGAGTCCACAGAGCCCTGGCAGAGTCCACAGAGCCCTGGCGGAGTCCACAGAGCCCTGGCGGAGTCCACAGAGCCCTGGCCGAGTCCACAGAGCCCTGGCGGAGTCCACAGAGCCCTGGCCGAGTCCACAGAGCCCTGGCGGAGTCCACAGAGCCCTGGCCGAGTCCACAGAGCCCTGGCGGAGTCCACAGAGCCCTGGCCGAGTCCACAGAGCCCTGGCGGAGTCCACAGAGCCCTGGCGGAGTCCACAGAGCCCTGGCCGAGTCCACAGAGCCCTGGCCGAGTTCACAGAGCCCTGGCGGAGTCCACAGAGGCCTGGCAGAGTCCACAGAGCCCTGGCCGAGTCCACAGAGCCCTGGCAGAGTCCACAAAGCCCTGTCCACATCCACAGAGCCCTGGCGGAGTCCACAGAGCCCTGGCCGAGTCCACAGAGCCCTGGCCGAGTCCACAGAGCCCTGGCCACATCCACAGAGCCCTGGCGGAGTCCACAGAGCCCTGGCGGAGTCCACAGAGCCCTGGCCACATCCACAGAGCCCTGGCCACATCCACAGAGCCCTGGCCGAGTCCACAGAGCCCTGGCGGAGTCCACAGAGCCCTGGCCGAGTCCACAGAGCCCTGGCCGAGTCCACAGAGCCCTGGCAGGGTCCACAGAGCCCTGGCAGGGTTCACAGAGCCCTGGCGGAGTCCACAGAGCCCTGGCGGAGTCCACAGAGCCCTGGCCGAGTCCACAGAGCCCTGGCCGAGTCCACAGAGCCCTGGCCGAGTTCACAGAGCCCTGGCAGAGTCCACAGAGCCCTGGCCGAGTCCACAGAGCCCTGGCGGAGTCCACAGAGCCCTGGCGGAGTCCACAGAGCCCTGGCAGAGTCCACAGAGCCCTGGCGGAGTCCACAGAGCCCTGGCGGAGTCCACAGAGCCCTGGCCGAGTCCACAGAGCCCTGGCGGAGTCCACAGAGCCCTGGCCGAGTCCACAGAGCCCTGGCGGAGTCCACAGAGCCCTGGCCGAGTCCACAGAGCGCTGGCGGAGTCCACAGAGCCCTGGCCGAGTCCACAGAGCCCTGGCCGAGTTCACAGAGCCCTGGCGGAGTCCACAGAGGCCTGGCAGAGTCCACAGAGCCCTGGCCGAGTCCACAGAGCCCTGGCAGAGTCCACAGAGCCCTGGCCACATCCACAGAGCCCTGGCGGAGTCCACAGAGCCCTGGCCGAGTCCACAGAGCCCTGGCCGAGTCCACAGAGCCCTGGCCACATCCACAGAGCCCTGGCGGAGTCCACAGAGCCCTGGCCGAGTCCACAGAGCCCTGGCGGAGTCCACAGAGCCCTGGCCGAGTCCACAGAGCCCTGGCGGAGTCCACAGAGCCCTGGCGGAGTCCACAGAGCCCTGGCCGAGTCCACAGAGCCCTGGCGGAGTCCACAGAGCCCTGGCCGAGTCCACAGAGCCCTGGCGGAGTCCACAGAGCCCTGGCCGAGTCCACAGAGCCCTGGCGGAGTCCACAGAGCCCTGGCCGAGTCCACAGAGCCCTGGCGGAGTCCACAGAGCCCTGGCGGAGTCCACAGAGCCCTGGCCGAGTCCACAGAGCCCTGGCCGAGTTCACAGAGCCCTGGCGGAGTCCACAGAGGCCTGGCAGAGTCCACAGAGCCCTGGCCGAGTCCACAGAGCCCTGGCAGAGTCCACAAAGCCCTGGCCACATCCACAGAGCCCTGGCGGAGTCCACAGAGCCCTGGCCGAGTCCACAGAGCCCTGGCCGAGTCCACAGAGCCCTGGCCACATCCACAGAGCCCTGGCGGAGTCCACAGAGCCCTGGCGGAGTCCACAGAGCCCTGGCCACATCCACAGAGCCCTGGCCACATCCACAGAGCCCTGGCCGAGTCCACAGAGCCCTGGCGGAGTCCACAGAGCCCTGGCCGAGTCCACAGAGCCCTGGCAGGGTTCACAGAGCCCTGGCGGAGTCCACAGAGCCCTGGCGGAGTCCACAGAGCCCTGGCCGAGTCCACAGAGCCCTGGCCGATTCCACAGAGCCCTGGCCGAGTTCACAGAGCCCTGGCAGAGTCCACAGAGCCCTGGCCGAGTCCACAGAGCCCTGGCGGAGTCCACAGAGCCCTGGCGGAGTCCACAGAGCCCTGGCAGAGTCCACAGAGCCCTGGCCGAGTCCACAGAGCCCTGGCGGAGTCCACAGAGCCCTGGCCGAGTCCACAGAGCCCTGGCGGAGTCCACAGAGCCCTGGCCGAGTCCACAGAGCCCTGGCGGAGTCCACAGAGCCCTGGCCGAGTCCACAGAGCCCTGGCGGAGTCCACAGAGCCCTGGCCGAGTCCACAGAGCCCTGGCGGAGTCCACAGAGCCCTGGCCGAGTCCACAGAGCCCTGGCCGAGTTCACAGAGCCCTGGCGGAGTCCACAGAGGCCTGGCAGAGTCCACAGAGCCCTGGCCGAGTCCACAGAGCCCTGGCAGAGTCCACAGAGCCCTGGCCACATCCACAGAGCCCTGGCGGAGTCCACAGAGCCCTGGCCGAGTCCACAGAGCCCTGGCCACATCCACAGAGCCCTGGCGGAGTCCACAGAGCCCTGGCGGAGTCCACAGAGCCCTGGCGGAGTCCACAGAGCCCTGGCCGAGTCCACAGAGCCCTGGCGGAGTCCACAGAGCCCTGGCGGAGTCCACAGAGCCCTGGCCGAGTCCACAGAGCCCTGGCCGAGTTCACAGAGCCCTGGCGGAGTCCACAGAGGCCTGGCAGAGTCCACAGAGCCCTGGCCGAGTCCACAGAGCCCTGGCAGAGTCCACAAAGCCCTGGCCACATCCACAGAGCCCTGGCGGAGTCCACAGAGCCCTGGCCGAGTCCACAGAGCCCTGGCCGAGTTCACAGAGCCCTGGCCGAGTTCACAGAGCCCTGGCGGAGTCCACAGAGGCCTGGCAGAGTCCACAGAGCCCTGGCCGAGTCCACAGAGCCCTGGCAGAGTCCACAAAGCCCTGGCCACATCCACAGAGCCCTGGCGGAGTCCACAGAGCCCTGGCCGAGTCCACAGAGCCCTGGCCGAGTCCACAGAGCCCTGGCCACATCCACAGAGCCCTGGCGGAGTCCACAGAGCCCTGGCGGAGTCCACAGAGCCCTGGCCACATCCACAGAGCCCTGGCCACATCCACAGAGCCCTGGCCGAGTCCACAGAGCCCTGGCGGAGTCCACAGAGCCCTGGCGGAGTCCACAGAGCCCTGGCCGAGTCCACAGAGCCCTGGCAGAGTCCACAGAGCCCTGGCGGAGTCCACAGAGCCCTGGCGGAGTCCACAGAGCCCTGGCGGAGTCCACAGAGCCCTGGCAGAGTCCACAGAGCCCTGGCCACATCCACAGAGCCCTGGCGGAGTCCACAGAGCCCTGGCCGAGTCCACAGAGCCCTGGCCGAGTCCACAGAGCCCTGGCAGAGTCCACAGAGCCCTGGCCGAGTTCACAGAGCCCTGGCCACATCCACAGAGCCCTGGCGGAGTCCACAGAGCCCTGGCCGAGTTCACAGAGCCCTGGCAGAGTCCACAGAGCCCTGGCCGTGTCCACAGAGCCCTGGCCGAGTTCACAGAACCCTGGCCGAGTCCACAGAGCCCTGGCCGAGTTCACAGAGCCCTGGCCACTTCCACAGAGCCCTGGCGGAGTCCACAGAGCCCTGGCCGAGTCCACAGAGCCCTGGCCGAGTCCACAGAGCCCTGGCAGAGTCCACAGAGCCCTGGCGGAGTCCACAGAGCCCTGGCGGATTTCACAGAGCCCTGGCCGAGTCCACAGAGCCCTGGCCGAGTCCACAGAGCCCTGGCGGAGTCCACAGAGGCCTGGCAGAGTCCACAGAGCCCTGGCCGAGTCCACAGAGCCCTGGCAGAGTCCACAAAGCCCTGGCCACATCCACAGAGCCCTGGCGGAGTCCACAGAGCCCTGGCTGAGTCCACAGAGCCCTGGCCGAGTCCACAGAGCCCTGGCCACATCCACAGAGCCCTGGCGGAGTCCACAGAGCCCTGGCGGAGTCCACAGAGCCCTGGCGGAGTCCACAGAGCCCTGGCCACATCCACAGAGCCCTGGCCACATCCACAGAGCCCTGGCCGAGTCCACAGAGCCCTGGCGGAGTCCACAGAGCCCTGGCCGAGTCCACAGAGCCCTGGCAGAGTCCACAGAGCCCTGGCAGGGTCCACAGAGCCCTGGCAGGGTTCACAGAGCCCTGGCGGAGTCCACAGAGCCCTGGCCGAGTCCACAGAGCCCTGGCCGAGTCCACAGAGCCCTGGCCGAGTTCACAGAGCCCTGGCCACTTCCACAGAGCCCTGGCGGAGTCCACAGAGCCCTGGCCGAGTCCACAGAGCCCTGGCCGATTCCACAGAACCCTGGCGGAGTCAACAGAGGCCTGGCCACATCCACAGAGCCCTTGCCGAGTCCACAGAGCCCTGGCCACATCCACAGAGCCCTGGCGGAGTCCACAGAGCCCTGGCCGAGTTCACAGAGCCCTGGCGGAGTCCACAGAGCCCTGGCCGAGTCCACAGAGCCCTGGCAGAGTCCACAGAGCCCTGGCGGAGTCCACAGAGCCCTGGCGGAGTCCACAGAGCCCTGGCCGAGTCCACAGAGCCCTGGCCGAGGTCACAGAGCCCTGGCAGAGTCCACAGAGCCCTGACCGAGTTCGCAGAGCCCTGGCGGAGTCCACAGAGCCCTGGCAGAGTCCACAGAGCCCTGGCCGAGTCCACAGAGCCCTGGCCGAGTCCACAGAGCCCTGGCCGAGTTCACAGAGCCCTGGCCACATCCACAGAGCCCTGGCGGAGTCCACAGAGCCCTGGCCGAGTTCACAGAGCCCTGGCAGAGTCCACAGAGCCCTGGCCGTGTCCACAGAGCCCTGGCCGAGTTCACAGAACCCTGGCCGAGTCCACAGAGCCCTGGCCGATTCCACAGAGCCCTGGCCGAGTTCACAGAGCCCTGGCCACATCCACAGAGCCCTGGCGGAGTCCACAGAGCCCTGGCCGAGTCCACAGAGCCCTGGCCGAGTCCACAGAGCCCTGGCCGAGTCCACAGAGGCCTGGCCACATCCACAGAGCCCTGGCGGAGTCCACAGAGCCCTGGCCACATCCACAGAGCCCTGGCCGAGTCCACAGAGCCCTGGCGGAGTCCACAGAGCCCTGGCAGAGTCCACAGAGCCCTGGCAGGGTCCACAGAGCCCTGGAAGGGTTCACAGAGCCCTGGCGGAGTCCACAGAGCCCTGGCCGAGTCCACAGAGCCCTGGCCGAGTTCACAGAGCCCTGGCCACTTCCACAGAGCCCTGGCGGAGTCCACAGAGCCCTGGCCGAGTCCACAGAGCCCTGGCCGATTCCACAGAGCCCTGGCCGAGTTCACAGAGCCCTGGCAGAGTCCACAGAGCCCTGGCCGAGTCCACAGAGCCCTGGCCGAGTTCACAGAGCCCTGGCAGAGTCCACAGAGCCCTGGCCGAGTCCACAGAGCCCTGGCCGAGTTCACAGAGCCCTGGCGGAGTCCACAGAGCCCTGGCCGAGTCCACAGAGCCCTGGCGGAGTCCACAGAGCCCTGGCCACATCCACAGAGCCCTGGCCGAGTTCACAGAGCCCTGGCCACATCCACAGAGCCCTGGCGGAGTCCACAGAGCCCTGGCAGAGTCCACAGAGCCCTGGCCACACCCACAGAGCCCTGGCGGAGTCCACAGAGCCCTGGCCGAGTCCACAGAGCCCTGGCGGAGTCCACAGAGCCCTGGCCGAGTCCACAGAGCCCTGGCGGAGTCCACAGAGCCCTGGCCGAGTTCACAGAGCCCTGGCGGAGTCCACAGAGCCCTGGCCGAGTCCACAGAGCCCTGGCGGAGTCCACAGAGCCCTGGCGGAGTCCACAGAGCCCTGGCGGAGTCCACAGAGCCCTGGCCGAGTCCACAGAGCCCTGGCAGAGTCCACAGAGCCCTGGCGGAGTCCACAGAGCCCTGGCAGAGTCCACAGAGCCCTGGCCACATCCACAGAGCCCTGGCCGAGTCCACAGAGCCCTGGCTGAGTCCACAGAGCCCTGGCAGAGTCCACAGAGCCCTGGCCACATCCACAGAGCCGTGGCGGAGTCCACAGAGCCCTGGACGAGTCCACAGAGCCCTGGCGGAGTCCACAGAGCCCTGGCCGAGTCCACAGAGCCCTGGCAGAGTCCACAGAGCCCTGGCGGAGTCCACAGAGCCCTGGCCGAGTCCACAGAGCCCTGGCGGAGTCCACAGAGCCCTGGCCGAGTCCACAGAGCCCTGGCCGAGTTCACAGAGCCCTGGCGGAGTCCACAGAGCCCTGGCCGAGTCCACAGAGCCCTGGCGGAGTCCACAGAGCCCTGGCAGAGTCCACAGAGCCCTGGCGGAGTCCACAGAGCCCTGGCGGAGTCCACAGAGCCCTGGCCGAGTCCACAGAGCCCTGGCGGAGTCCACAGAGCCCTGGCCGAGTCCACAGAGCCCTGGCGGAGTCCACAGAGCCCTGGCCGAGTCCACAGAGCCCTGGCGGAGTCCACAGAGCCCTGGCCGAGTCCACAGAGCCCTGGCGGAGTCCACAGAGCCCTGGCGGAGTCCACAGAGCCCTGGCCGAGTCCACAGAGCCCTGGCCGAGTTCACAGAGCCCTGGCGGAGTCCACAGAGGCCTGGCAGAGTCCACAGAGCCCTGGCCGAGTCCACAGAGCCCTGGCAGAGTCCACAAAGCCCTGTCCACATCCACAGAGCCCTGGCGGAGTCCACAGAGCCCTGGCCGAGTCCACAGAGCCCTGGCCGAGTCCACAGAGCCCTGGCCACATCCACAGAGCCCTGGCGGAGTCCACAGAGCCCTGGCGGAGTCCACAGAGCCCTGGCCACATCCACAGAGCCCTGGCCACATCCACAGAGCCCTGGCCGAGTCCACAGAGCCCTGGCGGAGTCCACAGAGCCCTGGCCGAGTCCACAGAGCCCTGGCAGAGTCCACAGAGCCCTGGCAGGGTCCACAGAGCCCTGGCAGGGTTCACAGAGCCCTGGCGGAGTCCACAGAGCCCTGGCGGAGTCCACAGAGCCCTGGCCGAGTCCACAGAGCCCTGGCCGATTCCACAGAGCCCTGGCCGAGTTCACAGAGCCCTGGCAGAGTCCACAGAGCCCTGCCCGAGTCCACAGAGCCCTGGCGGAGTCCACAGAGCCCTGGCGGAGTCCACAGAGCCCTGGCAGAGTCCACAGAGCCCTGGCGGAGTCCACAGAGCCCTGGCGGAGTCCACAGAGCCCTGGCCGAGTCCACAGAGCCCTGGCGGAGTCCACAGAGCCCTGGCCGAGTCCACAGAGCCCTGGCGGAGTCCACAGAGCCCTGGCCGAGTCCACAGAGCCCTGGCGGAGTCCACAGAGCCCTGGCCGAGTCCACAGAGCCCTGGCCGAGTTCACAGAGCCCTGGCGGAGTCCACAGAGGCCTGGCAGAGTCCACAGAGCCCTGGCCGAGTCCACAGAGCCCTGGCAGAGTCCACAAAGCCCTGGCCACATCCACAGAGCCCTGGCGGAGTCCACAGAGCCCTGGCCGAGTCCACAGAGCCCTGGCCGAGTCCACAGAGCCCTGGCCACATCCACAGAGCCCTGGCCACATCCACAGAGCCCTGGCCGAGTCCACAGAGCCCTGGCGGAGTCCACAGAGCCCTGGCAGAGTCCACAGAGCCCTGGCGGAGTCCACAGAGCCCTGGCAGAGTCCACAGAGCCCTGGCCGAGTCCACAGAGCCCTGGCGGAGTCCACAGAGCCCTGGCCGAGTCCACAGAGCCCTGGCGGAGTCCACAGAGCCCTGGCCGAGTCCACAGAGCCCTGGCGGAGTCCACAGAGCCCTGGCCGAGTCCACAGAGCCCTGGCGGAGTCCACAGAGCCCTGGCGGAGTCCACAGAGCCCTGGCCGAGTCCACAGAGCCCTGGCCGAGTTCACAGAGCCCTGGCGGAGTCCACAGAGGCCTGGCAGAGTCCACAGAGCCCTGGCCGAGTCCACAGAGCCCTGGCAGAGTCCACAAAGCCCTGGCCACATCCACAGAGCCCTGGCGGAGTCCACAGAGCCCTGGCCGAGTCCACAGAGCCCTGGCCGAGTCCACAGAGCCCTGGCCACATCCACAGAGCCCTGGCGGAGTCCACAGAGCCCTGGCGGAGTCCACAGAGCCCTGGCCACATCCACAGAGCCCTGGCCACATCCACAGAGCCCTGGCCGAGTCCACAGAGCCCTGGCGGAGTCCACAGAGCCCTGGCCGAGTCCACAGAGCCCTGGCAGAGTCCACAGAGCCCTGGCAGGGTCCACAGAGCCCTGGCAGGGTTCACAGAGCCCTGGCGGAGTCCACAGAGCCCTGGCGGAGTCCACAGAGCCCTGGCCGAGTCCACAGAGCCCTGGCCGATTCCACAGAGCCCTGGCCGAGTTCACAGAGCCCTGGCAGAGTCCACAGAGCCCTGGCCGAGTCCACAGAGCCCTGGCGGAGTCCACAGAGCCCTGGCGGAGTCCACAGAGCCCTGGCAGAGTCCACAGAGCCCTGGCGGAGTCCACAGAGCCCTGGCGGAGTCCACAGAGCCCTGGCCGAGTCCACAGAGCCCTGGCGGAGTCCACAGAGCCCTGGCCGAGTCCACAGAGCCCTGGCGGAGTCCACAGAGCCCTGGCCGAGTCCACAGAGCCCTGGCGGAGTCCACAGAGCCCTGGCCGAGTCCACAGAGCCCTGGCGGAGTCCACAGAGCCCTGGCCGAGTCCACAGAGCCCTGGCCGAGTTCACAGAGCCCTGGCGGAGTCCACAGAGGCCTGGCAGAGTCCACAGAGCCCTGGCCGAGTCCACAGAGCCCTGGCAGAGTCCACAAAGCCCTGGCCACATCCACAGAGCCCTGGCGGAGTCCACAGAGCCCTGGCCGAGTCCACAGAGCCCTGGCCGAGTCCACAGAGCCCTGGCCACATCCACAGAGCCCTGGCGGAGTCCACAGAGCCCTGGCGGAGTCCACAGAGCCCTGGCCGAGTCCACAGAGCCCTGGCGGAGTCCACAGAGCCCTGGCCGAGTCCACAGAGCCCTGGCCGAGTTCACAGAGCCCTGGCGGAGTCCACAGAGGCCTGGCAGAGTCCACAGAGCCCTGGCCGAGTCCACAGAGCCCTGGCAGAGTCCACAAAGCCCTGGCCACATCCACAGAGCCCTGGCGGAGTCCACAGAGCCCTGGCCGAGTCCACAGAGCCCTGGCCGAGTTCACAGAGCCCTGGCCGAGTTCACAGAGCCCTGGCGGAGTCCACAGAGGCCTGGCAGAGTCCACAGAGCCCTGGCCGAGTCCACAGAGCCCTGGCAGAGTCCACAAAGCCCTGGCCACATCCACAGAGCCCTGGCGGAGTCCACAGAGCCCTGGCTGAGTCCACAGAGCCCTGGCCGAGTCCACAGAGCCCTGGCCACATCCACAGAGCCCTGGCGGAGTCCACAGAGCCCTGGCGGAGTCCACAGAGCCCTGGCCACATCCACAGAGCCCTGGCCACATCCACAGAGCCCTGGCCGAGTCCACAGAGCCCTGGCGGAGTCCACAGAGCCCTGGCCGAGTCCACAGAGCCCTGGCAGAGTTCACAGAGCCCTGGCAGGGTCCACAGAGCCCTGGCAGGGTTCACAGAGCCCTGGCGGAGTCCACAGAGCCCTGGCGGAGTCCACAGAGCCCTGGTCGAGTCCACAGAGCCCTGGCCGATTCCACAGAGCCCTGGCCGAGTTCACAGAGCCCTGGCAGAGTCCACAGAGCCCTGGCCGAGTCCACAGAGCCCTGGCGGAGTCCACAGAGCCCTGGCAGAGTCCACAGAGCCCTGGCGGAGTCCACAGAGCCCTGGCGGAGTCCACAGAGCCCTGGCCGAGTCCACAGAGCCCTGGCGGAGTCCACAGAGCCCTGGCCGAGTCCACAGAGCCCTGGCGGAGTCCACAGAGCCCTGGCCGAGTCCACAGAGCCCTGGCGGAGTCCACAGAGCCCTGGCCGAGTCCACAGAGCCCTGGCGGAGTCCACAGAGCCCTGGCCGAGTCCACAGAGCCCTGGCCGAGTTCACAGAGCCCTGGCGGAGTCCACAGAGGCCTGGCAGAGTCCACAGAGCCCTGGCCGAGTCCACAGAGCCCTGGCAGAGTCCACAAAGCCCTGGCCACATCCACAGAGCCCTGGCGGAGTCCACAGAGCCCTGGCCGAGTCCACAGAGCCCTGGCCGAGTCCACAGAGCCCTGGCCGAGTCCACAGAGCCCTGGCGGAGTCCACAGAGCCCTGGCCGAGTCCACAGAGCCCTGGCGGAGTCCACAGAGCCCTGGCCACATCCACAGAGCCCTGGCCACATCCACAGAGCCCTGGCCGAGTTCACAGAGCCCTGGCCGAGTCCACAGAGCCCTGGCAGAGTCCACAGAGCCCTGGCCACATCCACAGAGCCCTGGCCGAGTTCACAGAGCCCTGGCCGAGTCCACAGAGCCCTGGCGGAGTCCACAGAGCCCTGGCTGAGTTCACAGAGCCCTGGCAGAGTCCACAGAGCCCTGGCGGAGTCCACAGAGCCCTGGCCGAGTCCACAGAGCCCTGGCGGAGTCCACAGAGCCCTGGCCGAGTCCACAGAGCCCTGGCCGAGTTCACAGAGCCCTGGCGGAGTCCACAGAGCCCTGGCCACATCCACAGAGCCCTGGCCGAGTCCACAGAGCCCTGGCCGAGTCCACAGAGCCCTGGCCGAGTCCACAGAGCCCTGGCCACATCCACAGTGCCCTGGCGGAGTCCACAGAGCCCTGGCCGAGTTCACAGAGCCCTGGCAGAGTCCACAGAGCCCTGGCCGAGTTCACAGAGCCCTGGCGGAGTCCACAGAGCCCTGGCGGAGTCCACAGAGCCCTGGCCGAGTCCACAGAGCCCTGGCAGAGTCCACAGAGCCCTGGCAGAGTCCACAGAGCCCTGGCCGTGTCCACAGAGCCCTGGCCGAGTTCACAGAACCCTGGCCGAGTCCACAGAGCCCTGGCCGATTCCACAGAGCCCTGGCCGAGTTCACAGAGCCCTGGCCACATCCACAGAGCCCTGGCGGAGTCCACAGAGCCCTGGCCGAGTCCACAGAGCCCTGGCCGAGTTCACAGAGCCCTGGCCACTTCCACAGAGCCCTGGCGGAGTCCACAGAGCCCTGGCCGAGTCCACAGAGCCCTGGCCGAGTCCACAGAGCCCTGGCGGAGTCCACAGAGCCCTGGCCGAGTTCACAGAGCCCTGGCAGAGTCCACAGAGCCCTGGCCGAGTCCACAGAGCCCTGGCCGAGTTCACAGAGCCCTGGCGGAGTCCACAGAGGCCTGGCAGAGTCCACAGAGCCCTGGCAGAGTCCACAGAGCCCTGGCAGGGTCCACAGAGCCCTGGAAGGGTTCACAGAGCCCTGGCGGAGTCCACAGAGCCCTGGCCGAGTCCACAGAGCCCTGGCCGATTCCACAGAGCCCTGGCCGAGTTCACAGAGCCCTGGCAGAGTCCACAGAGCCCTGGCCGAGTCCACAGAGCCCTGGCCGAGTTCACAGAGCCCTGGCAGAGTCCACAGAGCCCTGGCGGAGTCCACAGAGCCCTGGCCGAGTTCACAGAGCCCTGGCGGAGTCCACAGAGCCCTGGCCGAGTCCACAGAGCCCTGGCGGAGTCCACAGAGCCCTGGCGGAGTCCACAGAGCCCTGGCCGAGTTCACAGAGCCCTGGCCACATCCACAGAGCCCTGGCGGAGTCCACAGAGCCCTGGCAGAGTCCACAGAGCCCTGGCCACACCCACAGAGCCCTGGCGGAGTCCACAGAGCCCTGGCCGAGTCCACAGAGCCCTGGCCACATCCACAGAGCCCTGGCGGAGTCCACAGAGCCCTGGCCGAGTCCACAGAGCCCTGGCGGAGTCCACAGAGCCCTGGCAGAGTCCACAGAGCCCTGGCGGAGTCCACAGAGCCCTGGCGGAGTCCACAGAGCCCTGGCCGAGTCCACAGAGCCCTGGCGGAGTCCACAGAGCCCTGGCCGAGTCCACAGAGCCCTGGCGGAGTCCACAGAGCCCTGGCCGAGTCCACAGAGCCCTGGCGGAGTCCACAGAGCCCTGGCCGAGTCCACAGAGCCCTGGCGGAGTCCACAGAGCCCTGGCGGAGTCCACAGAGCCCTGGCCGAGTCCACAGAGCCCTGGCCGAGTTCACAGAGCCCTGGCGGAGTCCACAGAGGCCTGGCAGAGTCCACAGAGCCCTGGCCGAGTCCACAGAGCCCTGGCAGAGTCCACAAAGCCCTGGCCACATCCACAGAGCCCTGGCGGAGTCCACAGAGCCCTGGCCGAGTCCACAGAGCCCTGGCCAAGTCCACAGAGCCCTGGCCACATCCACAGAGCCCTGGCGGAGTCCACAGAGCCCTGGCGGAGTCCACAGAGCCCTGGCCACATCCACAGAGCCCTGGCCACATCCACAGAGCCCTGGCCGAGTCCACAGAGCCCTGGCGGAGTCCACAGAGCCCTGGCCGAGTCCACAGAGCCCTGGCAGAGTCCACAGAGCCCTGGCAGGGTCCACAGAGCCCTGGCAGGGTTCACAGAGCCCTGGCGGAGTCCACAGAGCCCTGGCGGAGTCCACAGAGCCCTGGCCGAGTCCACAGAGCCCTGGCCGATTCCACAGAGCCCTGGCCGAGTTCACAGAGCCCTGGCCGATTCCACAGAGCCCTGGCCGAGTTCACAGAGCCCTGGCAGAGTCCACAGAGCCCTGGCCGAGTCCACAGAGCCCTGGCGGAGTCCACAGAGCCCTGGCGGAGTCCACAGAGCCCTGGCAGAGTCCACAGAGCCCTGGCGGAGTCCACAGAGCCCTGGCCGAGTCCACAGAGCCCTGGCGGAGTCCACAGAGCCCTGGCCGAGTCCACAGAGCCCTGGCCGAGTCCACAGAGCCCTGGCGGAGTCCACAGAGCCCTGGCCGAGTCCACAGAGCCCTGGCGGAGTCCACAGAGCCCTGGCCGAGTCCACAGAGCCCTGGCGGAGTCCACAGAGCCCTGGCCGAGTCCACAGAGCCCTGGCCGAGTTCACAGAGCCCTGGCGGAGTCCACAGAGGCCTGGCAGAGTCCACAGAGCCCTGGCCGAGTCCACAGAGCCCTGGCAGAGTCCACAAAGCCCTGGCCACATCCACAGAGCCCTGGCGGAGTCCACAGAGCCCTGGCCGAGTCCACAGAGCCCTGGCCGAGTCCACAGAGCCCTGGCCACATCCACAGAGCCCTGGCGGAGTCCACAGAGCCCTGGCGGAGTCCACAGAGCCCTGGCGGAGTCCACAGAGCCCTGGCCGAGTCCACAGAGCCCTGGCGGAGTCCACAGAGCCCTGGCGGAGTCCACAGAGCCCTGGCCGAGTCCACAGAGCCCTGGCCGAGTTCACAGAGCCCTGGCGGAGTCCACAGAGGCCTGGCAGAGTCCACAGAGCCCTGGCCGAGTCCACAGAGCCCTGGCAGAGTCCACAAAGCCCTGGCCACATCCACAGAGCCCTGGCGGAGTCCACAGAGCCCTGGCCGAGTCCACAGAGCCCTGGCCGAGTTCACAGAGCCCTGGCCGAGTTCACAGAGCCCTGGCGGAGTCCACAGAGGCCTGGCAGAGTCCACAGAGCCCTGGCCGAGTCCACAGAGCCCTGGCAGAGTCCACAAAGCCCTGGCCACATCCACAGAGCCCTGGCGGAGTCCACAGAGCCCTGGCCGAGTCCACAGAGCCCTGGCCGAGTCCACAGAGCCCTGGCCACATCCACAGAGCCCTGGCGGAGTCCACAGAGCCCTGGCGGAGTCCACAGAGCCCTGGCCACATCCACAGAGCCCTGGCCACATCCACAGAGCCCTGGCCGAGTCCACAGAGCCCTGGCGGAGTCCACAGAGCCCTGGCCGAGTCCACAGAGCCCTGGCAGAGTCCACAGAGCCCTGGCAGGGTCCACAGAGCCCTGGCAGGGTTCACAGAGCCCTGGCGGAGTCCACAGAGCCCTGGCGGAGTCCACAGAGCCCTGGTCGAGTCCACAGAGCCCTGGCCGATTCCACAGAGCCCTGGCCGAGTTCACAGAGCCCTGGCAGAGTCCACAGAGCCCTGGCAGAGTCCACAGAGCCCTGGCGGAGTCCACAGAGCCCTGGCGGAGTCCACAGAGCCCTGGCCGAGTCCACAGAGCCCTGGCGGAGTCCACAGAGCCCTGGCCGAGTCCACAGAGCCCTGGCGGAGTCCACAGAGCCCTGGCCGAGTCCACAGAGCCCTGGCGGAGTCCACAGAGCCCTGGCCGAGTCCACAGAGCCCTGGCGGAGTCCACAGAGCCCTGGCCGAGTCCACAGAGCCCTGGCCGAGTTCACAGAGCCCTGGCGGAGTCCACAGAGGCCTGGCAGAGTCCACAGAGCCCTGGCCGAGTCCACAGAGCCCTGGCAGAGTCCACAAAGCCCTGGCCACATCCACAGAGCCCTGGCGGAGTCCACAGAGCCCTGGCCGAGTCCACAGAGCCCTGGCCGAGTCCACAGAGCCCTGGCCGAGTCCACAGAGCCCTGGCGGAGTCCACAGAGCCCTGGCCGAGTCCACAGAGCCCTGGCGGAGTCCACAGAGCCCTGGCCACATCCACAGAGCCCTGGCCACATCCACAGAGCCCTGGCCGAGTTCACAGAGCCCTGGCCGAGTCCACAGAGCCCTGGCAGAGTCCACAGAGCCCTGGCCACATCCACAGAGCCCTGGCCGAGTTCACAGAGCCCTGGCCGAGTCCACAGAGCCCTGGCGGAGTCCACAGAGCCCTGGCTGAGTTCACAGAGCCCTGGCAGAGTCCACAGAGCCCTGGCGGAGTCCACAGAGCCCTGGCCGAGTCCACAGAGCCCTGGCGGAGTCCACAGAGCCCTGGCCGAGTCCACAGAGCCCTGGCCGAGTTCACAGAGCCCTGGCGGAGTCCACAGAGCCCTGGCCACATCCACAGAGCCCTGGCCGAGTCCACAGAGCCCTGGCCGAGTCCACAGAGCCCTGGCCACATCCACAGTGCCCTGGCGGAGTCCACAGAGCCCTGGCCGAGTTCACAGAGCCCTGGCAGAGTCCACAGAGCCCTGGCCGAGTTCACAGAGCCCTGGCGGAGTCCACAGAGCCCTGGCGGAGTCCACAGAGCCCTGGCCGAGTCCACAGAGCCCTGGCAGAGTCCACAGAGCCCTGGCAGAGTCCACAGAGCCCTGGCCGTGTCCACAGAGCCCTGGCCGAGTTCACAGAACCCTGGCCGAGTCCACAGAGCCCTGGCCGATTCCACAGAGCCCTGGCCGAGTTCACAGAGCCCTGGCCACATCCACAGAGCCCTGGCGGAGTCCACAGAGCCCTGGCCGAGTCCACAGAGCCCTGGCCGAGTTCACAGAGCCCTGGCCACTTCCACAGAGCCCTGGCGGAGTCCACAGAGCCCTGGCCGAGTCCACAGAGCCCTGGCCGAGTCCACAGAGCCCTGGCGGAGTCCACAGAGCCCTGGCCGAGTTCACAGAGCCCTGGCAGAGTCCACAGAGCCCTGGCCGAGTCCACAGAGCCCTGGCCGAGTTCACAGAGCCCTGGCGGAGTCCACAGAGGCCTGGCAGAGTCCACAGAGCCCTGGCAGAGTCCACAGAGCCCTGGCAGGGTCCACAGAGCCCTGGAAGGGTTCACAGAGCCCTGGCGGAGTCCACAGAGCCCTGGCCGAGTCCACAGAGCCCTGGCCGATTCCACAGAGCCCTGGCCGAGTTCACAGAGCCCTGGCAGAGTCCACAGAGCCCTGGCCGAGTCCACAGAGCCCTGGCCGAGTTCACAGAGCCCTGGCAGAGTCCACAGAGCCCTGGCGGAGTCCACAGAGCCCTGGCCGAGTTCACAGAGCCCTGGCGGAGTCCACAGAGCCCTGGCCGAGTCCACAGAGCCCTGGCGGAGTCCACAGAGCCCTGGCGGAGTCCACAGAGCCCTGGCCGAGTTCACAGAGCCCTGGCCACATCCACAGAGCCCTGGCGGAGTCCACAGAGCCCTGGCAGAGTCCACAGAGCCCTGGCCACACCCACAGAGCCCTGGCGGAGTCCACAGAGCCCTGGCCGAGTCCACAGAGCCCTGGCGGAGTCCACAGAGCCCTGGCGGAGTCCACAGAGCCCTGGCCGAGTCCACAGAGCCCTGGCGGAGTCCACAGAGCCCTGGCCGAGTCCACAGAGCCCTGGCGGAGTCCACAGAGCCCTGGCCGAGTCCACAGAGCCCTGGCCGAGTTCACAGAGCCCTGGCAGAGTCCACAGAGCCCTGGCAGAGTCCACAGAGCCCTGGCCGAGTTCACAGAGCCCTGGCGGAGTCCACAGAGCCCTGGCCGAGTCCACAGAGCCCTGGCAGAGTCCACAGAGCCCTGGCCACATCCACGGAGCCCTGGCGGAGTCCACAGAGCCCTGGCGGAGTCCACAGAGCCCTGGCCGAGTCCACAGAGCCCTGGCCACATCCACAGAGCCCTGGCGGAGTCCACAGAGCCCTGGCCGAGTCCACAGAGCCCTGGCCGAGTCCACAGAGCCCTGGCCCAGTCCACAGAGCCCTGGCGGAGTCCACAGAGCCCTGGCAGAGTTCACAGAGCCCTGGCCGAGTCCACAGAGCCCTGGCCGAGTTCACAGAGCCCTGGCCGAGTCCACAGAGCCCTGGCGGAGTCCACAGAGCCCTGGCGGAGTCCACAGAGCCCTGGCCGAGTCCACAGAGCCCTGGCCGAGTCCACAGAGCCCTGGCCGAGTTCACAGAGCCCTGGCGGAGTCCACAGAGCCCTGGCCACATCCACAGAGCCCTGGCGGAGTCCACAGAGCCCTGGCCGAGTCCACAGAGCCCTGGCCGAGTTCACAGAGCCCTGGACACTTCCACAGAGCCCTGCCGGAATCCACAGAGCCATAGCCGAGTCCACAGAGCCCTGGCCGAGTCCACAGAGCCCTGGCCGAGTTCACAGAGCCCTGGCAGAGTCCACAGAGCCCTGGCGGAGACCACAGAGCCCTGGCCGAGTTCACAGAGCCCTGGCAGAGTCCACAGAGCCCTGGCGGATTCCACAGAGCCCTGGCCGAGTCCACAGAGCCCTGGCGGAGTCCACAGAGCCCTGGCCGAGTCCACAGAGCCCTGGCCGAGTTCACAGAGCCCTGGCCGAGTCCACAGAGCCCTGGCCGAGTCCACAGAGCCCTGGCCACATCCACAGAGCCCTGGCCAAGTTCACAGAGCCCTGGCAGAGTCCACAGAGCCCTGGCAGAGTCCACAGAGCCCTGGCCGAGTTCACAGAGCCCTGGCCGAGTCCACAGAGCCCTGGCGGAGTCCACAGAGCCCTGGCGGACTCCACAGAGCCCTGGCCGAGTCCACAGAGCCCTGGCCACATCCACAGAGCCCTGGCCGAGTTCACAGAGCCCTGGCGGAGTCCACAGAGCCCTGGCGGAGTCCACAGAGCCCTGGCCGAGTTCACAGAGCCCTGGCAGAGTCCACAGAGCCCTGGCGGAGTCCACAGAGCCCTGGCCGAGTCCACAGAGCCCTGGCGGAGTCCACAGAGCCCTGGCCGAGTCCACAGAGCCCTGGCCGAGTTCACAGAGCCCTGGCCGAGTCCACAGAGCCCTGGCCACATCCACAGAGCCCTGGCCGAGTCCACAGAGCCCTGGCCGAGTCCACAGAGCCCTGGCCACATCCACAGAGCCCTGGCGGAGTCCACAGAGCCCTGGCCGAGTCCACAGAGCCCTGGCCACATCCACAGAGCCCTGGCGGAGTCCACAGAGCCCTGGCCGAGTTCACAGAGCCCTGGCAGAGTCCACAGAGCCCTGGCCGAGTTCACAGAGCCCTGGCGGAGTCCACAGAGCCCTGGCCGAGTCCACAGAGCCCTGGCCGAGTTCACAGAGCCCTGGCCAAGTTCACAGAGCCCTGGCAGAGTCCACAGAGCCCTGGCCGAGTCCACAGAGCCCTGGCGGAGTCCACAGAGCCCTGGCCGAGTCCACAGAGCCCTGGCCGAGTCCACAGAGCCCTGGCAGAGTCCACAGAGCCCTGGCCACATCCACAGAGCCCTGGCTGAGTCCACAGAGCCCTGGCGGAGTCCACAGAGCCCTGGCAGAGTCCACAGAGCCCTGGCCGAGTTCACAGAGCCCTGGCAGAGTCCACAGAGCCCTGGCAGAGTCCACAGAGCCCTGGCCGAGTTCACAGAGCCCTGGCGGAGTCCACAGAGCCCTGGCCGAGTCCACAGAGCCCTGGCAGAGTCCACAGAGCCCTGGCCACATCCACGGAGCCCTGGCGGAGTCCACAGAGCCCTGGCGGAGTCCACAGAGCCCTGGCCGAGTCCACAGAGCCCTGGCCACATCCACAGAGCCCTGGCGGAGTCCACAGAGCCCTGGCCGAGTCCACAGAGCCCTGGCCGAGTCCACAGAGCCCTGGCCCAGTCCACAGAGCCCTGGCGGAGTCCACAGAGCCCTGGCAGAGTTCACAGAGCCCTGGCCGAGTCCACAGAGCCCTGGCCGAGTTCACAGAGCCCTGGCCGAGTCCACAGAGCCCTGGCGGAGTCCACAGAGCCCTGGCCGAGTCCACAGAGCCCTGGCCGAGTCCACAGAGCCCTGGCCGAGTTCACAGAGCCCTGGCGGAGTCCACAGAGCCCTGGCCACATCCACAGAGCCCTGGCGGAGTCCACAGAGCCCTGGCCGAGTCCACAGAGCCCTGGCCGAGTTCACAGAGCCCTGGACACTTCCACAGAGCCCTGGCGGAATCCACAGAGCCATAGCCGAGTCCACAGAGCCCTGGCCGAGTCCACAGAGCCCTGGCCGAGTTCACAGAGCCCTGGCAGAGTCCACAGAGCCCTGGCGGAGACCACAGAGCCCTGGCCGAGTTCACAGAGCCCTGGCAGAGTCCACAGAGCCCTGGCGGATTCCACAGAGCCCTGGCCGAGTCCACAGAGCCCTGGCCGAGTCCACAGAGCCCTGGCGGAGTCCACAGAGCCCTGGCCGAGTTCACAGAGCCCTGGCCGAGTCCACAGAGCCCTGGCCACGTCCACAGAGCCCTGGCGGAGTCCACAGAGCCCTGGCCGAGTCCACAGAGCCCTGGCCGAGTCCACAGAGCCCTGGCCACATCCACAGAGCCCTGGCCGTGTCCACAGAGCCCTGGCGGAGTTCACAGAGCCCTGGCCGAGTCCACAGAGCCCTGGCCGAGTCCACAGAGCCCTGGCCGAGTTCACAGAGCCCTGGCCGAGTCCACAGAGCCCTGGCCGAGTCCACAGAGCCCTGGCCGAGTTCACAGAGCCCTGGCCGAGTCCACAGAGCCCTGGCCACGTCCACAGAGCCCTGGCGGAGTCCACAGAGCCCTGGCGGAGTCCACAGAGCCCTGGCCGAGTTCACAGAGCCCTGGCAGAGTCCACAGAGCCCTGGCGGATTCCACAGAGCCCTGGCCGAGTTCACAGAGCCCTGGCGGAGTCCACAGAGCCCTGGCCGAGTCCACAGAGCCCTGGCAGAGTCCACAGAGCCCTGGCCACATCCACAGAGCCCTGGCCGAGTTCACAGAGCCCTGGCCGAGTCCACAGAGCCCTGGCGGAGTCCACAGAGCCCTGGCTGAGTTCACAGAGCCCTGGCAGAGTCCACAGAGCCCTGGCGGAGTCCACAGAGCCCTGGCCGAGTCCACAGAGCCCTGGCGGAGTCCACAGAGCCCTGGCCGAGTCCACAGAGCCCTGGCAGAGTTCACAGAGCCCTGGCGGAGTCCACAGAGCCCTGGCCACATCCACAGAGCCCTGGCCGAGTCCACAGAGCCCTGGCCGAGTCCACAGAGCCCTGGCGGAGTCCACAGAGCCCTGGCCACATCCACAGAGCCCTGGCGGAGTCCACAGAGCCCTGGCCGAGTCCACAGAGCCCTGGCCGAGTCCACAGAGCCCTGGCCACATCCACAGTGCCCTGGCGGAGTCCACAGAGCCCTGGCCGAGTTCACAGAGCCCTGGCAGAGTCCACAGAGCCCTGGCCGAGTTCACAGAGCCCTGGCGGAGTCCACAGAGCCCTGGCGGAGTCCACAGAGCCCTGGCCGAGTCCACAGAGCCCTGGCCGAGTCCACAGAGCCCTGGCAGAGTCCACAGAGCCCTGGCCGAGTTCACAGAGCCCTGGCCAAGTTCACAGAGCCCTGGCAGAGTCCACAGAGCCCTGGCCGAGTTCACAGAGCCCTGGCCAAGTCCACAGAGCCCTGGCAGAGTCCACAGAGCCCTGGCCGAGTTCACAGAGCCCTGGCCGAGTCCACAGAGCCCTGGCCGAGTCCACAGAGCCCTGGCGGAGTCCACAGAGCCCTGGCCGAGTCCACAGAGCCCTGGCCACATCCACAGAGCCCTGGCCGAGTTCACAGAGCCCTGGCGGAGTCCACAGAGCCCTGGCGGAGTCCACAGAGCCCTGGCCGAGTTCACAGAGCCCTGGCAGAGTCCACAGAGCCCTGGCAGAGTCCACAGAGCCCTGGCCGAGTCCACAGAGCCCTGGCGGAGTCCACAGAGCCCTGGCCGAGTCCACAGAGCCCTGGCCGAGTTCACAGAGCCCTGGCGGAGTCCACAGAGCCCTGGCCACATCCACAGAGCCCTGGCCGAGTCCACAGAGCCCTGGCCGAGTCCACAGAGCCCTGGCCACATCCACAGAGCCCTGGCGGAGTCCACAGAGCCCTGGCCGAGTCCACAGAGCCCTGGCCGAGTCCACAGAGCCCTGGCCACATCCACAGAGCCCTGGCGGAGTCCACAGAGCCCTGGCCGAGTTCACAGAGCCCTGGCAGAGTCCACAGAGCCCTGGCCGAGTTCACAGAGCCCTGGCGGAGTCCACAGAGCCCTGGCCGAGTCCACAGAGCCCTGGCCGATTTCACAGAGCCCTGGCCAAGTTCACAGAGCCCTGGCAGAGTCCACAGAGCCCTGGCCGAGTCCACAGAGCCCTGGCGGAGTCCACAGAGCCCTGGCGGAGTCCACAGAGCCCTGGCCGAGTCCACAGAGCCCTGGCAGAGTCCACAGAGCCCTGGCCGAGTCCACAGAGCCCTGGCGGAGTCCACAGAGCCCTGGCGGAGTCCACAGAGCCCTGGCCGAGTCCACAGAGCCCTGGCCGAGTTCACAGAGCCCTGGCAGAGTCCACAGAGCCCTGGCAGAGTCCACAGAGCCCTGGCCGAGTTCACAGAGCCCTGGCGGAGTCCACAGAGCCCTGGCCGAGTCCACAGAGCCCTGGCAGAGTCCACAGAGCCCTAGCAATAGATG
>JAZGTQ010000638.1:0-10472 GCA_037953605.1 Necrosyrtes monachus
AAAAGAAGGGAAACAGAGAGTTCATGAAAAAGAGGGAAACCAGGGAAAAGAGAGAGTCGATGGAAAAGAAGGTGGAGAAACAGTTCATGCAGAAGAGGAAACCAGGAAAAAGAGAGAGTCGAGGGAAAAGAAGGGGAAGAGAGAGTTCATGGAAAAGAGGGACGCCAGGGAAAAGAGTCACTTGAGGGGGAAAGAGCTAAAGAGAGAGGTAATGCAGAAGAGGGAAACCAGGGAAAAGAGAGAGTCGAGGGAATAGAAGGTGAAGAAAGAGTTCATGCAGAAGAGGGAAACCAGGAAAAAGAGAGAGTCGAGGGAAAAGAAGGGAAAGAGAGAGTTAATGCAGAAGAGGGACGCCAGGGAAAAGAGTCACTCGAGGGGAAAGGAGCTAAAAGAGACAGGTAATGCAGAAGAGGGAAACCAGGGGAAGAGAGTGTTGAGGGAAAGAAGGTGGAGAAAAAGTTCATGCAGAAGAGGGAAACCAGGGAAAAGAGAGAGTCGAGGGAAAAGAATGGAAAGAGAGAGTTAATGCAGAAGAGGGAAACCAGGGAAAAGAGAGAGTCGAGGGAAAAGAAGGGAAACAGAGAGTTCATGAAAAAGAGGGAAACCAGGGAAAAGAGAGAGTCGAGGGAAAAGAAGGTGGAGAAACAGTTCATGCAGAAGAGGGAAACCAGGAAAAGAGAGAGTCGAGGGAAAAGAAGGGGAAGAGAGAGTTCATGGAAAAGAGGGACGCCACGGAAAAGAGTCATGCGACGGGAAACCAGCTAAAGAGAGAGGTAATGCAGAAGAGGAAACTAGGGAAAAGAGAAAGGAGGGGAAAAAAAAGGGAACGAGAAAGATGATGCCGAAGAGGGAAAGCAGGGAAAAGAGAGAGTCGAGGGAAAAGAAGGGAAACAGAGAGTTCATGAAAAAGAGGGAAACCAGGGAAAAGAGAGAGTTGATGGAAAAGAAGGTGGAGAAACAGTTCATGCAGAAGAGGGAAGCCAGGAAAAAGAGAGAGTCGAGGGAAAGAAGGGGAAGAGAGAGTTCATTGAAAAGAGGGACGCCAGGGAAAAGAGTCACTTGAGGGGAAAAGAGCTAAAAGAGAGAGGTAATGCAGAAGAGGGAAACCGGGAAAAGAGAGAGTCGAGGGAAAAGAATAGAAAGAGAGTTAATGCAGAAGAGCGAAACCCGGCAAAAGAGAGAGTCGATGGAAAGGAAGGGGAAGAGAGAGCTCAAGGAAAAGAGGGACGCCGGGGAAAAGAGAGAGTCGGGGGAAAAGAATAGAAAGAGAGAGTTCATGGAAAAGAGGGACGCTAGGGAAAAGAGTCACTTGAGGGGAAAAGAGCTAAAAGAGAGAGGTAATGCAGAAGAGGGAAACCAGGAAAAAGAGAGAGTCGAGGGGGAAAAAAAGGGAATGAGAAAAATCATGCCGAAGAGGGAAAGCAGGGAAAAGAGAGAGTCGATGGAAAAGAAGGTGGAGAAAGAGTTCATGCAGAAGAGGGAAACCAGGGAAAAGAGAGAGTCGAGGGGAAAAAAAGGGAAAGAGAGAAATCATGCAGAAGAGGGAAGCCAGGGAAAAGAGAGCGTCGAGGGAAAAGAATAGAAAGAGAGAGTTAATGCAGAAGAGGGAAACCCGGGAAAAGAGAGAGTCGAGGGAAAAAAAGGGGAAGAGAGAGCTCAAGGAAAAGAGGGACGCCGGGGAAAAGAGAGAGTCGGGGGAAAAGAATAGAAAGAGAGAGTTCATGGAAAAGAGGGACGCTAGGGAAAAGAGTCACTTGAGGGGAAAAGAGCTAAAAGAGAGAGGTAATGCAGAAGAGGGAAACCAGGGAAAAGAGAGAGTCGAGGGGAAAAAAAAGGGAACGAGAAAAATCATGCCAAAGAGGGAAAGCAGGGAAAAGAGAGCGTCGATGGAAAAGAATAGAAAGAGAGAGTTAATGCAGAAGAGGGAAACCCGGGAAAAGAGATAGTCGATGGAAATGAAGGGGAAGAGAGAGCTCAAGGAAAAGAGGGACGCCGGGGAAAAGAGAGAGTCGGGGGAAAAGAATAGAAAGAGAGAGTTCATGGAAAAGAGGGACGCTAGGGAAAAGAGTCACTTGAGGGGAAAAGAGCTAAAAGAGAGAGGTAATGCAGAAGAGGGAAACCAGGGAAAAGAGAGAGTCGAGGGAAAAGAAGGTGAAGAAAGAGTTCATGCAGAAGAGGGAAACCAGGAAAAAGAGAGAGTCGAGGGAAAAGAATAGAAAGAGAGAGTTAATGCAGAAGAGCGAAACCCGGGAAAAGAGAGAGTCGATGGAAACGAAGGGGAAGAGAGAGCTCAAGGAAAAGAGGGACGCCGGGGAAAAGAGCGAGTCGAGGGAAAAGAAGGGAAAGAGACAGTTAATGCAGAAGAGGGACGCCAGGGAAAAGAGTCACTCGAGGGGAAAGGAGCTAAAAGAGACAGGTAATGCAGAAGAGGGAAACCAGGGAAAAGAGAGTGTCGAGGGAAAAGAAGGTGGAGAAAAAGTTCATGCAGAAGAGGGAAACCAGGGAAAAGAGAGAGTCGAGGGAAAAGAAGGGAAACAGAGAGTTCATGAAAAAGAGGGAAACCAGGGAAAAGAGAGAGTCGAGGGAAAAGAAGGGGAAGAGAGAGTTCATGGAAAAGAGGGACGCCAGGGAAAAGAGTCACTTGAGGGGAAAAGAGCTAAAAGAGAGAGGTAATGCAGAAGAGGGAAACTAGGGAAAAGAGAGACTCGAGGGGAAAAAAAAGGGAACGAGAAAAATCATGCCGAAGAAGGAAAGCAGGGAAAAGAGAGAGTCGATGGAAAAGAAGGTGGAGAAAGAGTTCATGCAGAAGAGGGAAACCAGGGAAAAGAGAGAGTCGAGGGGAAAAAAAGGGAACGAGAGAAATCATGCAGAAGAGGGAAGCCAGGGAAAAGAGAGAGTCGATGGAAACGAAGGGGAAGAGAGAGCTCAAGGAAAAGAGGGAAAGCAGGGAAAAGAGAGAGTCGATGGAAAAGAAGGTGGAGAAAGAGTTCATGCAGAAGAGGGAAACCAGGGAAAAGAGAGAGTCGAGGGGAAAAAAAAGGGAACGAGAGAAATCATGCAGAAGAGGGAAGCCAGGGAAAAGAGAGCGTCGAGGGAAAAGAATAGAAAGAGAGAGTTAATGCAGAAGAGGGAAACCCGGGAAAAGAGAGAGTCGAGGGAAAAAAAGGGGAAGAGAGAGCTCAAGGAAAAGAGGGACGCCGGGGAAAAGAGAGAGTCTGGGGAAAAGAATAGAAAGAGAGAGTTCATGGAAAAGAGGGACGCTAGGGAAAAGAGTCACTTGAGGGGAAAAGAGCTAAAAGAGAGAGGTAATGCAGAAGAGGGAAACCAGGGAAAAGAGAGAGTCGAGGGAAAAGAAGGTGAAGAAAGAGTTCATGCAGAAGAGGGAAACCAGGGAAAAGAGAGAGTCGAGGGGAAAAAAAGGGAACGAGAGAAATCATGCAGAAGAGGGAAGCCAGGGAAAAGAGAGAGTCGAGGGAAAAGAAGGGAAACAGAGAGTTCATGAAAAAGAGGGAAACCAGGGAAAAGAGAGAGTCGATGGAAAAGAAGGTGGAGAAACAGTTCATGCAGAAAAGGGAAACCAGGAAAAAGAGAGGGTCGAGGGAAAAGAAGGGGAAGAGAGAGTTCATGGAAAAGAGGGACGCCACGGAAAAGAGTCACTTGAGGGGAAAAGAGCTAAAAGAGAGAGGTAATGCAGAAGAGGGAAACCAGGGAAAAGAGAGAGTCGAGGGAAAAGAAGGTGAAGAAAGAGTTCATGCAGAAGAGGGAAACCAGGAAAAAGAGAGAGTCGAGGGAAAAGAATAGAAAGAGAGAGTTAATGCAGAAGAGCGAAACCCGGGAAAAGAGAGAGTCGATGGAAACGAAGGGGAAGAGAGAGCTCAAGGAAAAGAGGGACGCCGGGGAAAAGAGCGAGTCGAGGGAAAAGAAGGGAAAGAGAGAGTTAATGCAGAAGAGGGACGCCAGGGAAAAGAGTCACTCGAGGGGAAAGGAGCTAAAAGAGAGAGGTAATGCAGAAGAGGGAAACTAGGGAAAAGAGAGAGTCGAGGGGAAAAAAAAGGGAACGAGAAAAATCATGCCGAAGAAGGAAAGCAGGGAAAAGAGAGAGTCGATGGAAAAGAAGGTGGAGAAAGAGTTCATGCAGAAGAGGGAAACCAGGGAAAAGAGAGAGTCGAGGGGAAAAAAAGGGAACGAGAGAAATCATGCAGAAGAGGGAAGCCAGGGAGAAGAGAGAGTCGATGGAAACGAAGGGGAAGAGAGAGCTCAAGGAAAAGAGGGAAACCAGGGAAAAGAGTGAGTCGATGGAAAAGAAGGTGGAGAAACAGTTCATGCAGAAGAGGGAAACCAGGGAAAAGAGAGAGTCGAGGGGAAAAAAAAGGGAACGAGAGAAATCATGCAGAAGAGGGAAGCCAGGGAAAAGAGAGCGTCGAGGGAAAAAAAGGGGAAGAGAGAGCTCAAGGAAAAGAGGGACGCCGGGGAAAAGTGAGAGTCGGGGGAAAAGAATAGAGAGAGAGAGTTCATGGAAAAGAGGGACGCTAGGGAAAAGAGTCACTTGAGGGGAAAAGAGCTAAAAGAGAGAGGTAATGCAGAAGAGGGAAACCAGGGAAAAGAGAGAGTCGAGGGAATAGAAGGTGAAGAAAGAGTTCATGCAGAAGAGGGAAACCAGGAAAAAGAGAGAGTCGAGGGAAAAGAATAGAAAGAGAGAGTTAATGCAGAAGAGCGAAACCCGGGAAAAGAGAGAGTCGATGGAAATGAAGGGGAAGAGAGAGCTCAAGGAAAAGAGGGACGCCGGGGAAAAGAGCGAGTCGAGGGAAAAGAAGGGAAAGAGAGAGTTAATGCAGAAGAGGGACGCCAGGGAAAAGAGTCACTCGAGGGGAAAAGAGCTAAAAGAGACAGGTAATGCAGAAGAGGGAAACCAGGGAAAAGAGAGAGTCGAGGGAATAGAAGGTGAAGAAAGAGTTCATGCAGAAGAGGGAAAGCAGGGAAAAGAGAGAGTCGAGGGAAAAGAAGGGGAAGAGAGAGTTCATGGAAAAGAGGGACGCCAGGGAAAAGAGTCACTTGAGGGGAAAAGAGCTAAAAGAGAGAGGTAATGCAGAAGAGGGAAACTAGGGAAAAGAGAGACTCGAGGGGAAAAAAAAGGGAACGAGAAAAATCATGCCGAAGAAGGAAAGCAGGGAAAAGAGAGAGTCGATGGAAAAGAAGGTGGAGAAAGAGTTCATGCAGAAGAGGGAAACCAGGGAAAAGAGAGAGTCGAGGGGAAAAAAAGGGAACGAGAGAAATCATGCAGAAGAGGGAAGCCAGGGAAAAGAGAGAGTCGATGGAAACGAAGGGGAAGAGAGAGCTCAAGGAAAAGAGGGAAAGCAGGGAAAAGAGAGAGTCGATGGAAAAGAAGGTGGAGAAAGAGTTCATGCAGAAGAGGGAAACCAGGGAAAAGAGAGAGTCGAGGGAAAAGAATAGAAAGAGAGTTAATGCAGAAGAGCGAAACCCGGCAAAAGAGAGAGTCGATGGAAACGAAGGGGAAGAGAGAGCTCAAGGAAAAGAGGGACGCCGGGGAAAAGAGAGAGTCGGGGGAAAAGAATAGAAAGAGAGAGTTCATGGAAAAGAGGGACGCTAGGGAAAAGAGTCACTTGAGGGGAAAAGAGCTAAAAGAGAGAGGTAATGCAGAAGAGGGAAACTAGGGAAAAGAGAGAGTCGAGGGGAAAAAAAAGGGAACGAGAAAAATCATGCCGAAGAGGGAAACCAGGGAAAAGAGAGAGTCGAGGGGAAAAAAAAGGGAACGAGAGAAATCATGCAGAAGAGGGAAGCCAGGGAAAAGAGAGCGTCGAGGGAAAAGAATATAAAGAGAGAGTTAATGCAGAAGAGGGAAACGCGGGAAAAGAGAGAGTCGAGGGAAAAAAAGGGGAAGAGAGAGCTCAAGGAAAAGAGGGACGCCGGGGAAAAGTGAGAGTCGGGGGAAAAGAATAGAGAGAGAGAGTTCATGGAAAAGAGGGACGCTAGGGAAAAGAGTCACTTGAGGGGAAAAGAGCTAAAAGAGAGAGGTAATGCAGAAGAGGGAAACCAGGGAAAAGAGAGAGTCGAGGGAATAGAAGGTGAAGAAAGAGTTCATGCAGAAGAGGGAAACCAGGAAAAAGAGAGAGTCGAGGGAAAAGAATAGAAAGAGAGAGTTAATGCAGAAGAGCGAAACCCGGGAAAAGAGAGAGTCGATGGAAATGAAGGGGAAGAGAGAGCTCAAGGAAAAGAGGGACGCCGGGGAAAAGAGCGAGTCGAGGGAAAAGAAGGGAAAGAGAGAGGAGAGAGTCGAGGGAAAAGAAGGGAAACAGAGAGTTCATGAAAAAGAGGGAAACCAGGGAAAAGAGAGAGTCGATGGAAAAGAAGGTGGAGAAACAGTTCATGCAGAAGAGGGAAACCAGGAAAAAGAGAGAGTCGAGGGAAAAGAAGGGGAAGAGAGAGTTCATGGAAAAGAGGGACGCCAGGGAAAAGAGTCACTTGAGGGGGAAAGAGCTAAAAGAGAGAGGTAATGCAGAAGAGGGAAACCAGGGAAAAGAGAGAGTCGAGGGAATAGAAGGTGAAGAAAGAGTTCATGCAGAAGAGGGAAACCAGGAAAAAGAGAGAGTCGAGGGAAAAGAAGGGAAAGAGAGAGTTAATGCAGAAGAGGGACGCCAGGGAAAAGAGTCACTCGAGGGGAAAGGAGCTAAAAGAGACAGGTAATGCAGAAGAGGGAAACCAGGGAAAAGAGAGTGTCGAGGGAAAAGAAGGTGGAGAAAAAGTTCATGCAGAAGAGGGAAACCAGGGAAAAGAGAGAGTCGAGGGAAAAGAATGGAAAGAGAGAGTTAATGCAGAAGAGGGAAACCAGGGAAAAGAGAGAGTCGAGGGAAAAGAAGGGAAACAGAGAGTTCATGAAAAAGAGGGAAACCAGGGAAAAGAGAGAGTCGAGGGAAAAGAAGGTGGAGAAACAGTTCATGCAGAAGAGGGAAACCAGGAAAAAGAGAGAGTCGAGGGAAAAGAAGGGGAAGAGAGAGTTCATGGAAAAGAGGGACGCCACGGAAAAGAGTCATGCGACGGGAAAAGAGCTAAAAGAGAGAGGTAATGCAGAAGAGGGAAACCAGGGAAAAGAGAGAGTCGAGCGGAAAAAAAAGGGAACGAGAAAAATCATGCCGAAGAGGGAAAGCAGGGAAAAGAGAGAGTCGACGGAAAAGAAGGTGGAGAAAGAGTTCATGCAGAAGAGGGAAACCAGGGAAAAGAGAGAGTCGAGGGGAAAAAAAGGGAACGAGAGAAATCATGCAGAAGAGGGAAGCCAGGGAAAAGAGAGAGTCGAGGGAAAAGAAGGTGGAGAAAGAGTTCATGCAGAAGAGGGAAACCAGGGAAAAGAGAGAGTCGAGGGGAAAAAAAGGGAACGAGAGAAATCATGCAGAAGAGGGAAGCCAGGGAAAAGAGAGAGTCGAGGGAAAAGAAGGGAAACAGAGAGTTCATGAAAAATAGGGAAACCAGGGAAAAGAGAGAGTCGATGGAAAAGAAGGTGGAGAAACAGTTCATGCAGAAGAGGGAAACCAGGGAAAAGAGAGAGTCGAGGGAAAAGAAGGGGAAGAGAGAGTTCATGGAAAAGAGGGACGCCAGGGAAAAGAGTCACTTGAGGGGAAAAGAGCTAAAAGAGAGAGGTAATGCAGAAGAGGGAAACCAGGGAAAAGAGAGAGTCGAGGGAAAAGAATAGAAAGAGAGTTAATGCAGAAGAGCGAAACCCGGCAAAAGAGAGAGTCGATGGAAACGAAGGGGAAGAGAGAGCTCAAGGAAAGAGGGACGCCGGGGAAAAGAGAGAGTCGGGGGAAAAGAATAGACAGAGAGAGTTCATGGAAAAGAGGGACGCTAGGGAAAAGAGTCACTTGAGGGGAAAAGAGCTAAAAGAGAGAGGTAATGCAGAAGAGGGAAACTAGGGAAAAGAGAGAGTCGAGGGGAAAAAAAAGGGAACGAGAAAAATCATGCCGAAGAGGGAAAGCAGGGAAAAGAGAGAGTCGACGGAAAAGAAGGTGGAGAAAGAGTTCATGCAGAAGAGGGAAACCAGGGAAAGAGAGAGTCGAGGGAAAAGAAGGGAAACAGAGAGTTCATGAAAAAGAGGGAAACCAGGGAAAAGAGAGAGTCGATGGAAAAGAAGGTGGAGAAACAGTTCATGCAGAAGAGGGAAACCAGGAAAAAGAGAGAGTCGAGGGAAAAGAAGGGGAAGAGAGAGTTCATGGAAAAGAGGGAAACCAGGGAAAAGAGTCACTTGAGGGGGAAAGAGCTAAAAGAGAGAGGTAATGCAGAAGAGGGAAACCAGGGAAAAGAGAGAGTCGAGGGAATAGAAGGTGAAGAAAGAGTTCATGCAGAAGAGGGAAACCAGGAAAAAGAGAGAGTCGAGGGAAAAGAAGGGAAAGAGAGAGTTAATGCAGAAGAGGGACGCCAGGGAAAAGAGTCACTCGAGGGGAAAGGAGCTAAAAGAGACAGGTAATGCAGAAGAGGGAAACCAGGGAAAAGAGAGTGTCGAGGGAAAAGAAGGTGGAGAAAAAGTTCATGCAGAAGAGGGAAACCAGGGAAAAGAGAGAGTCGAGGGAAAAGAATGGAAAGAGAGAGTTAATGCAGAAGAGGGAAACCAGGGAAAAGAGAGAGTCGAGGGAAAAGAAGGGAAACAGAGAGTTCATGAAAAAGAGGGAAACCAGGGAAAAGAGAGAGTCGAGGGAAAAGAAGGTGGAGAAACAGTTCATGCAGAAGAGGGAAACCAGGAAAAAGAGAGAGTCGAGGGAAAAGAAGGGGAAGAGAGAGTTCATGGAAAAGAGGGACGCCACGGAAAAGAGTCACTTGAGGGGAAAAGAGCTAAAAGAGAGAGGTAATGCAGAAGAGGGAAACTAGGGAAAAGAGAGAGTCGAGGGGAAAAAAAAGGGAACGAGAAAAATCATTCCGAAGAGGGAAAGCAGGGAAAAGAGAGAGTCGATGGAAAAGAAGGTGGAGAAAGAGTTCATGCAGAAGAGGGAAACCAGGGAAAAGAGAGAGTCGAGGGGAAAAAAAAGGGAATGAGAAAAATCATGCCGAAGAGGGAAAGCAGGGAAAAGAGAGAGTCGATGGAAAAGAAGGTGGAGAAAGAGTTCATGAAAAAGAGGGAAACCAGGGAAAAGAGAGAGTCGAGGGGAAAAAAAGGGAACGAGAGAAATCATGCAGAAGAGGGAAGCCAGGGTAAAGAGAGCGTCGAGGGAAAAGAATAGAAAGAGAGAGTTAATGCAGAAGAGGGAAACCCGGGAAAAGAGAGAGTCGAGGGAAAAAAAGGGGAAGAGAGAGCTCAAGGAAAAGAGGGACGCCGGGGAAAAGAGAGAGTCGGGGGAAAAGAATAGAAAGAGAGAGTTCATGGAAAAGAGGGACGCTAGGGAAAAGAGTCACTTGAGGGGAAAAGAGCTAAAAGAGAGAGGTAATGCAGAAGAGGGAAACCAGGGAAAAGAGAGAGTCGAGGGAAAAGAAGGTGAAGAAAGAGTTCATGCAGAAGAGGGAAACCAGGGAAAAGAGAGAGTCGAGGGAAAAGAAGGGAAACAGAGAGTTCATGAAAAAGAGGGAAACCAGGGAAAAGAGAGAGTCGATGGAAAAGAAGGTGGAGAAACAGTTCATGCAGAAGAGGGAAACCAGGAAAAAGAGAGAGTCGAGGGAAAAGAAGGGGAAGAGAGAGTTCATGGAAAAGAGGGACGCCAGGGAAAAGAGTCACTTGAGGGGAAAAGAGCTAAAAGAGAGAGGTAATGCAGAAGAGGGAAACTAGGGAAAAGAGAGACTCGAGGGGAAAAAAAAGGGAACGAGAAAAATCATGCCGAAGAAGGAAAGCAGGGAAAAGAGAGAGTCGATGGAAAAGAAGGTGGAGAAAGAGTTCATGCAGAAGAGGGAAACCAGGGAAAAGAGAGAGTCGAGGGGAAAAAAAGGGAACGAGAGAAATCATGCAGAAGAGGGAAGCCAGGGAAAAGAGAGAGTCGATGGAAACGAAGGGGAAGAGAGAGCTCAAGGAAAAGAGGGAAAGCAGGGAAAAGAGAGAGTCGATGGAAAAGAAGGTGGAGAAAGAGTTCATGCAGAAGAGGGAAACCAGGAAAAAGAGAGAGTCGAGGGAAAAGAAGGGGAAGAGAGAGTTCATGGAAAAGAGGGACGCCAGGGAAAAGAGTCACTTGAGGGGAAAAGAGCTAAAAGAGAGAGGTAATGCAGAAGAGGGAAACCAGGGAAAGAGAGAGAGTCGAGGGAAAAGAATAGAAAGAGAGTTAATGCAGAAGAGCGAAACCCGGCAAAAGAGAGAGTCGATGGAAACGAAGGGGAAGAGAGAGCTCAAGGAAAAGAGGGACGCCGGGGAAAAGAGAGAGTCGGGGGAAAAGAATAGAAAGAGAGAGTTCATGGAAAAGAGGGACGCTGGGGAAAAGAGTCACTTGAGGGGAAAAGAGCTAAAAGAGAGAGGTAATGCAGAAGAGGGAAACCAGGAAAAAGAGAGAGTC
>JAZGTQ010000582.1:0-51253 GCA_037953605.1 Necrosyrtes monachus
AAAGAAGGGAAACAGAGAGTTCATGAAAAAGAGGGAAACCAGGGAAAAGAGAGAGTCGATGGAAAAGAAGGTGGAGAAACAGTTCATGCAGAAGAGGGAAACCAGGAAAAAGAGAGAGTCGAGGGAAAAGAAGGGGAAGAGAGAGTTCATGGAAAAGAGGGACGCCAGGGAAAAGAGTCACTTGAGGGGGAAAGAGCTAAAAGAGAGAGGTAATGCAGAAGAGGGAAACCAGGGAAAAGAGAGAGTCGAGGGAATAGAAGGTGAAGAAAGAGTTCATGCAGAAGAGGGAAACCAGGAAAAAGAGAGAGTCGAGGGAAAAGAAGGGAAAGAGAGAGTTAATGCAGAAGAGGGACGCCAGGGAAAAGAGTCACTCGAGGGGAAAGGAGCTAAAAGAGACAGGTAATGCAGAAGAGGGAAACCAGGGAAAAGAGAGTGTCGAGGGAAAAGAAGGTGGAGAAAAAGTTCATGCAGAAGAGGGAAACCAGGGAAAAGAGAGAGTCGAGGGAAAAGAATGGAAAGAGAGAGTTAATGCAGAAGAGGGAAACCAGGGAAAAGAGAGAGTCGAGGGAAAAGAAGGGAAACAGAGAGTTCATGAAAAAGAGGGAAACCAGGGAAAAGAGAGAGTCGAGGGAAAAGAAGGTGGAGAAACAGTTCATGCAGAAGAGGGAAACCAGGAAAAAGAGAGAGTCGAGGGAAAAGAAGGGGAAGAGAGAGTTCATGGAAAAGAGGGACGCCACGGAAAAGAGTCATGCGACGGGAAAAGAGCTAAAAGAGAGAGGTAATGCAGAAGAGGGAAACCAGGGAAAAGAGAGAGTCGAGCGGAAAAAAAAGGGAACGAGAAAAATCATGCCGAAGAGGGAAAGCAGGGAAAAGAGAGAGTCGACGGAAAAGAAGGTGGAGAAAGAGTTCATGCAGAAGAGGGAAACCAGGGAAAAGAGAGAGTCGAGGGGAAAAAAAGGGAACGAGAGAAATCATGCAGAAGAGGGAAGCCAGGGAAAAGAGAGAGTCGAGGGAAAAGAAGGTGGAGAAAGAGTTCATGCAGAAGAGGGAAACCAGGGAAAAGAGAGAGTCGAGGGGAAAAAAAGGGAACGAGAGAAATCATGCAGAAGAGGGAAGCCAGGGAAAAGAGAGAGTCGAGGGAAAAGAAGGGAAACAGAGAGTTCATGAAAAATAGGGAAACCAGGGAAAAGAGAGAGTCGATGGAAAAGAAGGTGGAGAAACAGTTCATGCAGAAGAGGGAAACCAGGGAAAAGAGAGAGTCGAGGGAAAAGAAGGGGAAGAGAGAGTTCATGGAAAAGAGGGACGCCAGGGAAAAGAGTCACTTGAGGGGAAAAGAGCTAAAAGAGAGAGGTAATGCAGAAGAGGGAAACCAGGGAAAAGAGAGAGTCGAGGGAAAAGAATAGAAAGAGAGTTAATGCAGAAGAGCGAAACCCGGCAAAAGAGAGAGTCGATGGAAACGAAGGGGAAGAGAGAGCTCAAGGAAAAGAGGGACGCCGGGGAAAAGAGAGAGTCGGGGGAAAAGAATAGACAGAGAGAGTTCATGGAAAAGAGGGACGCTAGGGAAAAGAGTCACTTGAGGGGAAAAGAGCTAAAAGAGAGAGGTAATGCAGAAGAGGGAAACTAGGGAAAAGAGAGAGTCGAGGGGAAAAAAAAGGGAACGAGAAAAATCATGCCGAAGAGGGAAAGCAGGGAAAAGAGAGAGTCGACGGAAAAGAAGGTGGAGAAAGAGTTCATGCAGAAGAGGGAAACCAGGGAAAAGAGAGAGTCGAGGGAAAAGAAGGGAAACAGAGAGTTCATGAAAAAGAGGGAAACCAGGGAAAAGAGAGAGTCGATGGAAAAGAAGGTGGAGAAACAGTTCATGCAGAAGAGGGAAACCAGGAAAAAGAGAGAGTCGAGGGAAAAGAAGGGGAAGAGAGAGTTCATGGAAAAGAGGGAAACCAGGGAAAAGAGTCACTTGAGGGGGAAAGAGCTAAAAGAGAGAGGTAATGCAGAAGAGGGAAACCAGGGAAAAGAGAGAGTCGAGGGAATAGAAGGTGAAGAAAGAGTTCATGCAGAAGAGGGAAACCAGGAAAAAGAGAGAGTCGAGGGAAAAGAAGGGAAAGAGAGAGTTAATGCAGAAGAGGGACGCCAGGGAAAAGAGTCACTCGAGGGGAAAGGAGCTAAAAGAGACAGGTAATGCAGAAGAGGGAAACCAGGGAAAAGAGAGTGTCGAGGGAAAAGAAGGTGGAGAAAAAGTTCATGCAGAAGAGGGAAACCAGGGAAAAGAGAGAGTCGAGGGAAAAGAATGGAAAGAGAGAGTTAATGCAGAAGAGGGAAACCAGGGAAAAGAGAGAGTCGAGGGAAAAGAAGGGAAACAGAGAGTTCATGAAAAAGAGGGAAACCAGGGAAAAGAGAGAGTCGAGGGAAAAGAAGGTGGAGAAACAGTTCATGCAGAAGAGGGAAACCAGGAAAAAGAGAGAGTCGAGGGAAAAGAAGGGGAAGAGAGAGTTCATGGAAAAGAGGGACGCCACGGAAAAGAGTCACTTGAGGGGAAAAGAGCTAAAAGAGAGAGGTAATGCAGAAGAGGGAAACTAGGGAAAAGAGAGAGTCGAGGGGAAAAAAAAGGGAACGAGAAAAATCATGCCGAAGAGGGAAAGCAGGGAAAAGAGAGAGTCGATGGAAAAGAAGGTGGAGAAAGAGTTCATGCAGAAGAGGGAAACCAGGGAAAAGAGAGAGTCGAGGGGAAAAAAAAGGGAATGAGAAAAATCATGCCGAAGAGGGAAAGCAGGGAAAAGAGAGAGTCGATGGAAAAGAAGGTGGAGAAAGAGTTCATGAAAAAGAGGGAAACCAGGGAAAAGAGAGAGTCGAGGGGAAAAAAAGGGAACGAGAGAAATCATGCAGAAGAGGGAAGCCAGGGTAAAGAGAGCGTCGAGGGAAAAGAATAGAAAGAGAGAGTTAATGCAGAAGAGGGAAACCCGGGAAAAGAGAGAGTCGAGGGAAAAAAAGGGGAAGAGAGAGCTCAAGGAAAAGAGGGACGCCGGGGAAAAGAGAGAGTCGGGGGAAAAGAATAGAAAGAGAGAGTTCATGGAAAAGAGGGACGCTAGGGAAAAGAGTCACTTGAGGGGAAAAGAGCTAAAAGAGAGAGGTAATGCAGAAGAGGGAAACCAGGGAAAAGAGAGAGTCGAGGGAAAAGAAGGTGAAGAAAGAGTTCATGCAGAAGAGGGAAACCAGGGAAAAGAGAGAGTCGAGGGAAAAGAAGGGAAACAGAGAGTTCATGAAAAAGAGGGAAACCAGGGAAAAGAGAGAGTCGATGGAAAAGAAGGTGGAGAAACAGTTCATGCAGAAGAGGGAAACCAGGAAAAAGAGAGAGTCGAGGGAAAAGAAGGGGAAGAGAGAGTTCATGGAAAAGAGGGACGCCAGGGAAAAGAGTCACTTGAGGGGAAAAGAGCTAAAAGAGAGAGGTAATGCAGAAGAGGGAAACTAGGGAAAAGAGAGACTCGAGGGGAAAAAAAAGGGAACGAGAAAAATCATGCCGAAGAAGGAAAGCAGGGAAAAGAGAGAGTCGATGGAAAAGAAGGTGGAGAAAGAGTTCATGCAGAAGAGGGAAACCAGGGAAAAGAGAGAGTCGAGGGGAAAAAAAGGGAACGAGAGAAATCATGCAGAAGAGGGAAGCCAGGGAAAAGAGAGAGTCGATGGAAACGAAGGGGAAGAGAGAGCTCAAGGAAAAGAGGGAAAGCAGGGAAAAGAGAGAGTCGATGGAAAAGAAGGTGGAGAAAGAGTTCATGCAGAAGAGGGAAACCAGGAAAAAGAGAGAGTCGAGGGAAAAGAAGGGGAAGAGAGAGTTCATGGAAAAGAGGGACGCCAGGGAAAAGAGTCACTTGAGGGGAAAAGAGCTAAAAGAGAGAGGTAATGCAGAAGAGGGAAACCAGGGAAAAGAGAGAGTCGAGGGAAAAGAATAGAAAGAGAGTTAATGCAGAAGAGCGAAACCCGGCAAAAGAGAGAGTCGATGGAAACGAAGGGGAAGAGAGAGCTCAAGGAAAAGAGGGACGCCGGGGAAAAGAGAGAGTCGGGGGAAAAGAATAGAAAGAGAGAGTTCATGGAAAAGAGGGACGCTGGGGAAAAGAGTCACTTGAGGGGAAAAGAGCTAAAAGAGAGAGGTAATGCAGAAGAGGGAAACCAGGAAAAAGAGAGAGTCGAGGGGAAAAAAAAAGGGAATGAGAAAAATCATGCCGAAGAGGGAAAGCAGGGAAAAGAGAGAGTCGATGGAAAAGAAGGTGGAGAAAGAGTTCATGAAAAAGAGGGAAACCAGGGAAAAGAGAGAGTCGAGGGGAAAAAAAGGGAACGAGAGAAATCATGCAGAAGAGGGAAGGCAGGGTAAAGAGAGCGTCGAGGGAAAAGAATAGAAAGAGAGAGTTAATGCAGAAGAGGGAAACCCGGGAAAAGAGAGAGTCGAGGGAAAAAAAGGGGAAGAGAGAGTTCAAGGAAAAGAGGGACGCCGGGGAAAAGAGAGAGTCGGGGGAAAAGAATAGAAAGAGAGAGTTCATGGAAAAGAGGGACGCTAGGGAAAAGAGTCACTTGAGGGGAAAAGAGCTAAAAGAGAGAGGTAATGCAGAAGAGGGAAACCAGGGAAAAGAGAGAGTCGAGGGAATAGAAGGTGAAGAAAGAGTTCATGCAGAAGAGGGAAACCAGGAAAAAGAGAGAGTCGAGGGAAAAGAATAGAAAGAGAGAGTTAATGCAGAAGAGCGAAACCCGGGAAAAGAGAGAGTCGATGGAAATGAAGGGGAAGAGAGAGCTCAAGGAAAAGAGGGACGCCGGGGAAAAGAGCGAGTCGAGGGAAAAGAAGGGAAAGAGAGAGTTAATGCAGAAGAGGGACGCCAGGGAAAAGAGTCACTCGAGGGGAAAAGAGTTAAAAGAGACAGGTAATGCAGAAGAGGGAAACCAGGGAAAAGAGAGAGTCGAGGGAATAGAAGGTGAAGAAAGAGTTCATGCAGAAGAGGGAAACCAGGGAAAAGAGAGAGTCGAGGGAAAAGAAGGGGAAGAGAGAGTTCATGGAAAAGAGGGACGCCAGGGAAAAGAGTCACTTGAGGGGAAAAGAGCTAAAAGAGAGAGGTAATGCAGAAGAGGGAAACTAGGGAAAAGAGAGACTCGAGGGGAAAAAAAAGGGAACGAGAAAAATCATGCCGAAGAAGGAAAGCAGGGAAAAGAGAGAGTCGATGGAAAAGAAGGTGGAGAAAGAGTTCATGCAGAAGAGGGAAACCAGGGAAAAGAGAGAGTCGAGGGGAAAAAAAGGGAACGAGAGAAATCATGCAGAAGAGGGAAGCCAGGGAAAAGAGAGAGTCGATGGAAACGAAGGGGAAGAGAGAGCTCAAGGAAAACAGGGAAAGCAGGGAAAAGAGAGAGTCGATGGAAAAGAAGGTGGAGAAAGAGTTCATGCAGAAGAGGGAAACCAGGAAAAACAGAGAGTCGAGGGAAAAGAAGGGGAAGAGAGAGTTCATGGAAAAGAGGGACGCCAGGGAAAAGAGTCACTTGAGGGGAAAAGAGCTAAAAGAGAGAGGTAATGCAGAAGAGGGAAACCAGGGAAAAGAGAGAGTCGAGGGAAAAGAATAGAAAGAGAGTTAATGCAGAAGAGCGAAACCCGGCAAAAGAGAGAGTCGATGGAAACGAAGGGGAAGAGACAGCTCAAGGAAAAGAGGGACGCCGGGGAAAAGAGAGAGTCGGGGGAAAAGAATAGAAAGAGAGAGTTCATGGAAAAGAGGGACGCTAGGGAAAAGAGTCACTTGAGGGGAAAAGAGCTAAAAGAGAGAGGTAATGCAGAAGAGGGAAACTAGGGAAAAGAGAGAGTCGAGGGGAAAAAAAAGGGAACGAGAAAAATCATGCCGAAGAGGGAAACCAGGGAAAAGAGAGAGTCGAGGGGAAAAAAAAGGGAACGAGAGAAATCATGCAGAAGAGGGAAGCCAGGGAAAAGAGAGCGTCGAGGGAAAAGAATATAAAGAGAGAGTTAATGCAGAAGAGGGAAACGCGGGAAAAGAGAGAGTCGAGGGAAAAAAAGGGGAAGAGAGAGCTCAAGGAAAAGAGGGACGCCGGGGAAAAGTGAGAGTCGGGGGAAAAGAATAGAGAGAGAGAGTTCATGGAAAAGAGGGACGCTAGGGAAAAGAGTCACTTGAGGGGAAAAGAGCTAAAAGAGAGAGGTAATGCAGAAGAGGGAAACCAGGGAAAAGAGAGAGTCGAGGGAATAGAAGGTGAAGAAAGAGTTCATGCAGAAGAGGGAAACCAGGAAAAAGAGAGAGTCGAGGGAAAAGAATAGAAAGAGAGAGTTAATGCAGAAGAGCGAAACCCGGGAAAAGAGAGAGTCGATGGAAATGAAGGGGAAGAGAGAGCTCAAGGAAAAGAGGGACGCCGGGGAAAAGAGCGAGTCGAGGGAAAAGAAGGGAAAGAGAGAGTTAATGCAGAAGAGGGACGCCAGGGAAAAGAGTCACTCGAGGGGAAAAGAGCTAAAAGAGACAGGTAATGCAGAAGAGGGAAACCAGGGAAAAGAGAGAGTCGAGGGAATAGAAGGTGAAGAAAGAGTTCATGCAGAAGAGGGAAACCAGGGAAAAGAGAGAGTCGAGGGAAAAGAAGGGAAACAGAGAGTTCATGAAAAAGAGGGAAACCAGGGAAAAGAGAGAGTCGATGGAAAAGAAGGTGGAGAAACAGTTCATGCAGAAGAGGGAAACCAGGAAAAAGAGAGAGTCGAGGGAAAAGAAGGGGAAGAGAGAGTTCATGGAAAAGAGGGACGCCAGGGAAAAGAGTCACTTGAGGGGGAAAGAGCTAAAAGAGAGAGGTAATGCAGAAGAGGGAAACCAGGGAAAAGAGAGAGTCGAGGGAATAGAAGGTGAAGAAAGAGTTCATGCAGAAGAGGGAAACCAGGAAAAAGAGAGAGTCGAGGGAAAAGAAGGGAAAGAGAGAGTTAATGCAGAAGAGGGACGCCAGGGAAAAGAGTCACTCGAGGGGAAAGGAGCTAAAAGAGACAGGTAATGCAGAAGAGGGAAACCAGGGAAAAGAGAGTGTCGAGGGAAAAGAAGGTGGAGAAAAAGTTCATGCAGAAGAGGGAAACCAGGGAAAAGAGAGAGTCGATGGAAAAGAATGGAAAGAGAGAGTTAATGCAGAAGAGGGAAACCAGGGAAAAGAGAGAGTCGAGGGAAAAGAATAGAAAGAGAGTTAATGCAGAAGAGCGAAACCCGGCAAAAGAGAGAGTCGATGGAAACGAAGGGGAAGAGAGAGCTCAAGGAAAAGAGGGACGCCGGGGAAAAGAGCGAGTCGAGGGAAAAGAAGGGAAAGAGAGAGTTAATGCAGAAGAGGGACGCCAGGGAAAAGAGTCACTCGAGGGGAAAGGAGCTAAAAGAGACAGGTAATGCAGAAGAGGGAAACCAGGGAAAAGAGAGTGTCGAGGGAAAAAAAGGGGAAGAGAGAGCTCAAGGAAAAGAGGGACGCCGGGGAAAAGTGAGAGTCGGGGGAAAAGAATAGAGAGAGAGAGTTCATGGAAAAGAGGGACGCTAGGGAAAAGAGTCACTTGAGGGGAAAAGAGCTAAAAGAGAGAGGTAATGCAGAAGAGGGAAACTAGGGAAAAGAGAGAGTCGAGGGAAAAGAAGGTGAAGAAAGAGTTCATGCAGAAGAGGGAAACCAGGAAAAAGAGAGAGTCGAGGGAAAAGAATAGAAAGAGAGAGTTAATGCAGAAGAGCGAAACCCGGGAAAAGAGAGAGTCGATGGAAACGAAGGGGAAGAGAGAGCTCAAGGAAAAGAGGGACGCCGGGGAAAAGAGCGAGTCGAGGGAAAAGAAGGGAAAGAGAGAGTTAATGCAGAAGAGGGACGCCAGGGAAAAGAGTCACTCGAGGGGAAAGGAGCTAAAAGAGACAGGTAATGCAGAAGAGGGAAACCAGGGAAAAGAGAGTGTCGAGGGAAAAGAAGGTGGAGAAAAAGTTCATGCAGAAGAGGGAAACCAGGGAAAAGAGAGAGTCGGGGGAAAAGAATAGAAAGAGAGAGTTCATGGAAAAGAGGGACGCTAGGGAAAAGAGTCACTTGAGGGGAAAAGAGCTAAAAGAGAGAGGTAATGCAGAAGAGGGAAACTAGGGAAAAGAGAGAGTCGAGGGGAAAAAAAAGGGAACGAGAAAAATCATGCCGAAGAAGGAAAGCAGGGAAAAGAGAGAGTCGATGGAAAAGAAGGTGGAGAAAGAGTTCATGCAGAAGAGGGAAACCAGGGAAAAGAGAGAGTCGAGGGGAAAAAAAGGGAACGAGAGAAATCATGCAGAAGAGGGAAGCCAGGGAGAAGAGAGAGTCGATGGAAACGAAGGGGAAGAGAGAGCTCAAGGAAAAGAGGGAAACCAGGGAAAAGAGTGAGTCGATGGAAAAGAAGGTGGAGAAACAGTTCATGCAGAAGAGGGAAACCAGGGAAAAGAGAGAGTCGAGGGGAAAAAAAAGGGAACGAGAGAAATCATGCAGAAGAGGGAAGCCAGGGAAAAGAGAGCGTCGAGGGAAAAGAATAGAAAGAGAGAGTTAATGCAGAAGAGGGAAACGCGGGAAAAGAGAGAGTCGAGGGAAAAAAAGGGGAAGAGAGAGCTCAAGGAAAAGAGGGACGCCGGGGAAAAGTGAGAGTCGGGGGAAAAGAATAGAGAGAGAGAGTTCATGGAAAAGAGGGACGCTAGGGAAAAGAGTCACTTGAGGGGAAAAGAGCTAAAAGAGAGAGGTAATGCAGAAGAGGGAAACCAGGGAAAAGAGAGAGTCGAGGGAATAGAAGGTGAAGAAAGAGTTCATGCAGAAGAGGGAAACCAGGAAAAAGAGAGAGTCGAGGGAAAAGAATAGAAAGAGAGAGTTAATGCAGAAGAGCGAAACCCGGGAAAAGAGAGAGTCGATGGAAATGAAGGGGAAGAGAGAGCTCAAGGAAAAGAGGGACGCCGGGGAAAAGAGCGAGTCGAGGGAAAAGAAGGGAAAGAGAGAGTTAATGCAGAAGAGGGACGCCAGGGAAAAGAGTCACTCGAGGGGAAAAGAGTTAAAAGAGACAGGTAATGCAGAAGAGGGAAACCAGGGAAAAGAGAGAGTCGAGGGAATAGAAGGTGAAGAAAGAGTTCATGCAGAAGAGGGAAACCAGGGAAAAGAGAGAGTCGAGGGAAAAGAAGGGGAAGAGAGAGTTCATGGAAAAGAGGGACGCCAGGGAAAAGAGTCACTTGAGGGGAAAAGAGCTAAAAGAGAGAGGTAATGCAGAAGAGGGAAACTAGGGAAAAGAGAGACTCGAGGGGAAAAAAAAGGGAACGAGAAAAATCATGCCGAAGAAGGAAAGCAGGGAAAAGAGAGAGTCGATGGAAAAGAAGGTGGAGAAAGAGTTCATGCAGAAGAGGGAAACCAGGGAAAAGAGAGAGTCGAGGGGAAAAAAAGGGAACGAGAGAAATCATGCAGAAGAGGGAAGCCAGGGAAAAGAGAGAGTCGATGGAAACGAAGGGGAAGAGAGAGCTCAAGGAAAAGAGGGAAAGCAGGGAAAAGAGAGAGTCGATGGAAAAGAAGGTGGAGAAAGAGTTCATGCAGAAGAGGGAAACCAGGAAAAACAGAGAGTCGAGGGAAAAGAAGGGGAAGAGAGAGTTCATGGAAAAGAGGGACGCCAGGGAAAAGAGTCACTTGAGGGGAAAAGAGCTAAAAGAGAGAGGTAATGCAGAAGAGGGAAACCAGGGAAAAGAGAGAGTCGAGGGAAAAGAATAGAAAGAGAGTTAATGCAGAAGAGCGAAACCCGGCAAAAGAGAGAGTCGATGGAAACGAAGGGGAAGAGACAGCTCAAGGAAAAGAGGGACGCCGGGGAAAAGAGAGAGTCGGGGGAAAAGAATAGAAAGAGAGAGTTCATGGAAAAGAGGGACGCTAGGGAAAAGAGTCACTTGAGGGGAAAAGAGCTAAAAGAGAGAGGTAATGCAGAAGAGGGAAACTAGGGAAAAGAGAGAGTCGAGGGGAAAAAAAAGGGAACGAGAAAAATCATGCCGAAGAGGGAAACCAGGGAAAAGAGAGAGTCGAGGGGAAAAAAAAGGGAACGAGAGAAATCATGCAGAAGAGGGAAGCCAGGGAAAAGAGAGCGTCGAGGGAAAAGAATAGAAAGAGAGAGTTAATGCAGAAGAGGGAAACCCGGGAAAAGAGAGAGTCGAGGGAAAAAAAGGGGAAGAGAGAGCTCAAGGAAAAGAGGGACGCCGGGGAAAAGTGAGAGTCGGGGGAAAAGAATAGAGAGAGAGAGTTCATGGAAAAGAGGGACGCTAGGGAAAAGAGTCACTTGAGGGGAAAAGAGCTAAAAGAGAGAGGTAATGCAGAAGAGGGAAACCAGGGAAAAGAGAGAGTCGAGGGAATAGAAGGTGAAGAAAGAGTTCATGCAGAAGAGGGAAACCAGGAAAAAGAGAGAGTCGAGGGAAAAGAATAGAAAGAGAGAGTTAATGCAGAAGAGCGAAACCCGGGAAAAGAGAGAGTCGATGGAAATGAAGGGGAAGAGAGAGCTCAAGGAAAAGAGGGACGCCGGGGAAAAGAGCGAGTCGAGGGAAAAGAAGGGAAAGAGAGAGTTAATGCAGAAGAGGGCCGCCAGGGAAAAGAGTCACTCGAGGGGAAAAGAGCTAAAAGAGACAGGTAATGCAGAAGAGGGAAACCAGGGAAAAGAGAGAGTCGAGGGAATAGAAGGTGAAGAAAGAGTTCATGCAGAAGAGGGAAACCAGGGAAAAGAGAGAGTCGAGGGAAAAGAAGGGAAACAGAGAGTTCATGAAAAAGAGGGAAACCAGGGAAAAGAGAGAGTCGATGGAAAAGAAGGTGGAGAAACAGTTCATGCAGAAGAGGGAAACCAGGAAAAAGAGAGAGTCGAGGGAAAAGAAGGGGAAGAGAGAGTTCATGGAAAAGAGGGACGCCAGGGAAAAGAGTCACTTGAGGGGGAAAGAGCTAAAAGAGAGAGGTAATGCAGAAGAGGGAAACCAGGGAAAAGAGAGAGTCGAGGGAATAGAAGGTGAAGAAAGAGTTCATGCAGAAGAGGGAAACCAGGAAAAAGAGAGAGTCGAGGGAAAAGAAGGGAAAGAGAGAGTTAATGCAGAAGAGGGACGCCAGGGAAAAGAGTCACTCGAGGGGAAAGGAGCTAAAAGAGACAGGTAATGCAGAAGAGGGAAACCAGGGAAAAGAGAGTGTCGAGGGAAAAGAAGGTGGAGAAAAAGTTCATGCAGAAGAGGGAAACCAGGGAAAAGAGAGAGTCGATGGAAAAGAATGGAAAGAGAGAGTTAATGCAGAAGAGGGAAACCAGGGAAAAGAGAGAGTCGAGGGAAAAGAAGGGAAACAGAGAGTTCATGAAAAAGAGGGAAACCAGGGAAAAGAGAGAGTCGATGGAAAAGAAGGTGGAGAAACAGTTCATGCAGAAAAGGGAAACCAGGAAAAAGAGAGGGTCGAGGGAAAAGAAGGGGAAGAGAGAGTTCATGGAAAAGAGGGACGCCACGGAAAAGAGTCACTTGAGGGGAAAAGAGCTAAAAGAGAGAGGTAATGCAGAAGAGGGAAACCAGGGAAAAGAGAGAGTCGAGGGAAAAGAATAGAAAGAGAGTTAATGCAGAAGAGCGAAACCCGGCAAAAGAGAGAGTCGATGGAAACGAAGGGGAAGAGAGAGCTCAAGGAAAAGAGGGACGCCGGGGAAAAGAGAGAGTCGGGGGAAAAGAATAGAAAGAGAGAGTTCACGGAAAAGAGGGACGCTAGGGAAAAGAGTCACTTGAGGGGAAAAGAGCTAAAAGAGAGAGGTAATGCAGAAGAGGGAAACTAGGGAAAAGAGAGAGTCGAGGGAAAAGAAGGTGAAGAAAGAGTTCATGCAGAAGAGGGAAACCAGGAAAAAGAGAGAGTCGAGGGAAAAGAATAGAAAGAGAGAGTTAATGCAGAAGAGCGAAACCCGGGAAAAGAGAGAGTCGATGGAAACGAAGGGGAAGAGAGAGCTCAAGGAAAAGAGGGACGCCGGGGAAAAGAGCGAGTCGAGGGAAAAGAAGGGAAAGAGAGAGTTAATGCAGAAGAGGGACGCCAGGGAAAAGAGTCACTCGAGGGGAAAGGAGCTAAAAGAGACAGGTAATGCAGAAGAGGGAAACCAGGGAAAAGAGAGTGTCGAGGGAAAAGAAGGTGGAGAAAAAGTTCATGCAGAAGAGGGAAACCAGGGAAAAGAGAGAGTCGGGGGAAAAGAATAGAAAGAGAGAGTTCATGGAAAAGAGGGACGCTAGGGAAAAGAGTCACTTGAGGGGAAAAGAGCTAAAAGAGAGAGGTAATGCAGAAGAGGGAAACTAGGGAAAAGAGAGAGTCGAGGGGAAAAAAAAGGGAACGAGAAAAATCATGCCGAAGAAGGAAAGCAGGGAAAAGAGAGAGTCGATGGAAAAGAAGGTGGAGAAAGAGTTCATGCAGAAGAGGGAAACCAGGGAAAAGAGAGAGTCGAGGGGAAAAAAAGGGAACGAGAGAAATCATGCAGAAGAGGGAAGCCAGGGAGAAGAGAGAGTCGATGGAAACGAAGGGGAAGAGAGAGCTCAAGGAAAAGAGGGAAACCAGGGAAAAGAGTGAGTCGATGGAAAAGAAGGTGGAGAAACAGTTCATGCAGAAGAGGGAAACCAGGGAAAAGAGAGAGTCGAGGGGAAAAAAAAGGGAACGAGAGAAATCATGCAGAAGAGGGAAGCCAGGGAAAAGAGAGCGTCGAGGGAAAAGAATAGAAAGAGAGAGTTAATGCAGAAGAGGGAAACCCGGGAAAAGAGAGAGTCGAGGGAAAAAAAGGGGAAGAGAGAGCTCAAGGAAAAGAGGGACGCCGGGGAAAAGTGAGAGTCGGGGGAAAAGAATAGAGAGAGAGAGTTCATGGAAAAGAGGGACGCTAGGGAAAAGAGTCACTTGAGGGGAAAAGAGCTAAAAGAGAGAGGTAATGCAGAAGAGGGAAACCAGGGAAAAGAGAGAGTCGAGGGAATAGAAGGTGAAGAAAGAGTTCATGCAGAAGAGGGAAACCAGGAAAAAGAGAGAGTCGAGGGAAAAGAATAGAAAGAGAGAGTTAATGCAGAAGAGCGAAACCCGGGAAAAGAGAGAGTCGATGGAAATGAAGGGGAAGAGAGAGCTCAAGGAAAAGAGGGACGCCGGGGAAAAGAGCGAGTCGAGGGAAAAGAAGGGAAAGAGAGAGTTAATGCAGAAGAGGGCCGCCAGGGAAAAGAGTCACTCGAGGGGAAAAGAGCTAAAAGAGACAGGTAATGCAGAAGAGGGAAACCAGGGAAAAGAGAGAGTCGAGGGAATAGAAGGTGAAGAAAGAGTTCATGCAGAAGAGGGAAACCAGGGAAAAGAGAGAGTCGAGGGAAAAGAAGGGGAAGAGAGAGTTCATGGAAAAGAGGGACGCCAGGGAAAAGAGTCACTTGAGGGGAAAAGAGCTAAAAGAGAGAGGTAATGCAGAAGAGGGAAACTAGGGAAAAGAGAGACTCGAGGGGAAAAAAAAAGGAACGAGAAAAATCATGCCGAAGAAGGAAAGCAGGGAAAAGAGAGAGTCGATGGAAAAGAAGGTGGAGAAAGAGTTCATGCAGAAGAGGGAAACCAGGGAAAAGAGAGAGTCGAGGGAAAATAAGGTGAAGAAAGAGTTCATGCAGAAGAGGGAAACCAGGAAAAAGAGAGAGTCGAGGGAAAAGAATAGAAAGAGAGAGTTAATGCAGAAGAGCGAAACCCGGGAAAAGAGAGAGTCGATGGAAACGAAGGGGAAGAGAGAGCTCAAGGAAAAGAGGGAGGCCGGGGAAAAGAGCGAGTCGAGGAAAAAGAAGGGAAAGAGAGAGTTAATGCAGAAGAGGGACGCCAGGGAAAAGAGTCACTCGAGGGGAAAGGAGCTAAAAGAGACAGGTAATGCAGAAGAGGGAAACCAGGGAAAAGAGAGTGTCGAGGGAAAAGAAGGTGGAGAAAAAGTTCATGCAGAAGAGGGAAACCAGGGAAAAGAGAGAGTCGGGGGAAAAGAATAGAAAGAGAGAGTTCATGGAAAAGAGGGACGCTAGGGAAAAGAGTCACTTGAGGGGAAAAGAGCTAAAAGAGAGAGGTAATGCAGAAGAGGGAAACTAGGGAAAAGAGAGAGTCGAGGGGAAAAAAAAGGGAACGAGAAAAATCATGCCGAAGAAGGAAAGCAGGGAAAAGAGAGAGTCGATGGAAAAGAAGGTGGAGAAAGAGTTCATGCAGAAGAGGGAAACCAGGGAAAAGAGAGAGTCGAGGGGAAAAAAAGGGAACGAGAGAAATCATGCAGAAGAGGGAAGCCAGGGAGAAGAGAGAGTCGATGGAAACGAAGGGGAAGAGAGAGCTCAAGGAAAAGAGGGAAACCAGGGAAAAGAGTGAGTCGATGGAAAAGAAGGTGGAGAAACAGTTCATGCAGAAGAGGGAAACCAGGGAAAAGAGAGAGTCGAGGGGAAAAAAAAGGGAACGAGAGAAATCATGCAGAAGAGGGAAGCCAGGGAAAAGAGAGCGTCGAGGGAAAAGAATAGAAAGAGAGAGTTAATGCAGAAGAGGGAAACCCGGGAAAAGAGAGAGTCGAGGGAAAAAAAGGGGAAGAGAGAGCTCAAGGAAAAGAGGGACGCCGGGGAAAAGTGAGAGTCGGGGGAAAAGAATAGAGAGAGAGAGTTCATGGAAAAGAGGGACGCTAGGGAAAAGAGTCACTTGAGGGGAAAGGAGCTAAAAGAGACAGGTAATGCAGAAGAGGGAAACCAGGGAAAAGAGAGTGTCGAGGGAAAAGAAGGTGGAGAAAAAGTTCATGCAGAAGAGGGAAACCAGGGAAAAGAGAGAGTCGAGGGAAAAGAATGGAAAGAGAGAGTTAATGCAGAAGAGGGAAACCAGGGAAAAGAGAGAGTCGAGGGAATAGAAGGTGAAGAAAGAGTTCATGCAGAAGAGGGAAACCAGGAAAAAGAGAGAGTCGAGGGAAAAGAATAGAAAGAGAGAGTTAATGCAGAAGAGGGAAACCAGGGAAAAGAGAGAGTCGAGGGAAAAGAAGGGGAAGAGAGAGTTAATGCAGAAGAGGGACGCCAGGGAAAGGAGTCACTCGAGGGGAAAAGAGCTAAAAGAGACAGGTAATGCAGAAGAGGGAAACCAGGGAAAAGAGAGAGTCGAGGGAATAGAAGGTGAAGAAAGAGTTCATGCAGAAGAGGGAAACCAGGGAAAAGAGAGAGTCGAGGGAAAAGAAGGGGAAGAGAGAGTTCATGGAAAAGAGGGACGCCAGGGAAAAGAGTCACTTGAGGGGAAAAGAGCTAAAAGAGAGAGGTAATGCAGAAGAGGGAAACTAGGGAAAAGAGAGTGTCGAGGGGAAAAAAAAGGGAACGAGAAAAATCATGCCGAAGAAGGAAAGCAGGGAAAAGAGAGAGTCGATGGAAAAGAAGGTGGAGAAAGAGTTCATGCAGAAGAGGGAAACCAGGGAAAAGAGAGAGTCGAGGGGAAAAAAAGGGAACGAGAGAAATCATGCAGAAGAGGGAAGCCAGGGAGAAGAGAGAGTCGATGGAAACGAAGGGGAAGAGAGAGCTCAAGGAAAAGAGGGAAACCAGGGAAAAGAGTGAGTCGATGGAAAAGAAGGTGGAGAAACAGTTCATGCAGAAGAGGGAAACCAGGGAAAAGAGAGAGTCGAGGGGAAAAAAAAGGGAACGAGAGAAATCATGCAGAAGAGGGAAGCCAGGGAAAAGAGAGCGTCGAGGGAAAAGAATAGAAAGAGAGAGTTAATGCAGAAGAGGGAAACCCGGGAAAAGAGAGAGTCGAGGGAAAAAAAGGGGAAGAGAGAGCTCAAGGAAAAGAGGGACGCCGGGGAAAAGTGAGAGTCGGGGGAAAAGAATAGAGAGAGAGAGTTCATGGAAAAGAGGGACGCTAGGGAAAAGAGTCACTTGAGGGGAAAGGAGCTAAAAGAGACAGGTAATGCAGAAGAGGGAAACCAGGGAAAAGAGAGTGTCGAGGGAAAAGAAGGTGGAGAAAAAGTTCATGCAGAAGAGGGAAACCAGGGAAAAGAGAGAGTCGAGGGAAAAGAATGGAAAGAGAGAGTTAATGCAGAAGAGGGAAACCAGGGAAAAGAGAGAGTCGAGGGAATAGAAGGTGAAGAAAGAGTTCATGCAGAAGAGGGAAACCAGGAAAAAGAGAGAGTCGAGGGAAAAGAATAGAAAGAGAGAGTTAATGCAGAAGAGGGAAACCAGGGAAAAGAGAGAGTCGAGGGAAAAGAAGGGGAAGAGAGAGTTAATGCAGAAGAGGGACGCCAGGGAAAGGAGTCACTCGAGGGGAAAAGAGCTAAAAGAGACAGGTAATGCAGAAGAGGGAAACCAGGGAAAAGAGAGAGTCGAGGGAATAGAAGGTGAAGAAAGAGTTCATGCAGAAGAGGGAAACCAGGGAAAAGAGAGAGTCGAGGGAAAAGAAGGGGAAGAGAGAGTTCATGGAAAAGAGGGACGCCAGGGAAAAGAGTCACTTGAGGGGAAAAGAGCTAAAAGAGAGAGGTAATGCAGAAGAGGGAAACTAGGGAAAAGAGAGTGTCGAGGGGAAAAAAAAGGGAACGAGAAAAATCATGCCGAAGAAGGAAAGCAGGGAAAAGAGAGAGTCGATGGAAAAGAAGGTGGAGAAAGAGTTCATGCAGAAGAGGGAAACCAGGGAAAAGAGAGAGTCGAGGGGAAAAAAAGGGAACGAGAGAAATCATGCAGAAGAGGGAAGCCAGGGAAAAGAGAGAGTCGATGGAAACGAAGGGGAAGAGAGAGCTCAAGGAAAAGAGGGAAAGCAGGGAAAAGAGAGAGTCGATGGAAAAGAAGGTGGAGAAAGAGTTCATGCAGAAGAGGGAAACCAGGAAAAACAGAGAGTCGAGGGAAAAGAAGGGGAAGAGAGAGTTCATGGAAAAGAGGGACGCCAGGGAAAAGAGTCACTTGAGGGGAAAAGAGCTAAAAGAGAGAGGTAATGCAGAAGAGGGAAACCAGGGAAAAGAGAGAGTCGAGGGAAAAGAATAGAAAGAGAGTTAATGCAGAAGAGCGAAACCCGGCAAAAGAGAGAGTCGATGGAAACGAAGGGGAAGAGACAGCTCAAGGAAAAGAGGGACGCCGGGGAAAAGAGAGAGTCGGGGGAAAAGAATAGAAAGAGAGAGTTCATGGAAAAGAGGGACGCTAGGGAAAAGAGTCACTTGAGGGGAAAAGAGCTAAAAGAGAGAGGTAATGCAGAAGAGGGAAACTAGGGAAAAGAGAGAGTCGAGGGGAAAAAAAAGGGAACGAGAAAAATCATGCCGAAGAGGGAAACCAGGGAAAAGAGAGAGTCGAGGGGAAAAAAAAGGGAACGAGAGAAATCATGCAGAAGAGGGAAGCCAGGGAAAAGAGAGCGTCGAGGGAAAAGAATATAAAGAGAGAGTTAATGCAGAAGAGGGAAACGCGGGAAAAGAGAGAGTCGAGGGAAAAAAAGGGGAAGAGAGAGCTCAAGGAAAAGAGGGACGCCGGGGAAAAGTGAGAGTCGGGGGAAAAGAATAGAGAGAGAGAGTTCATGGAAAAGAGGGACGCTAGGGAAAAGAGTCACTTGAGGGGAAAAGAGCTAAAAGAGAGAGGTAATGCAGAAGAGGGAAACCAGGGAAAAGAGAGAGTCGAGGGAATAGAAGGTGAAGAAAGAGTTCATGCAGAAGAGGGAAACCAGGAAAAAGAGAGAGTCGAGGGAAAAGAATAGAAAGAGAGAGTTAATGCAGAAGAGCGAAACCCGGGAAAAGAGAGAGTCGATGGAAATGAAGGGGAAGAGAGAGCTCAAGGAAAAGAGGGACGCCGGGGAAAAGAGCGAGTCGAGGGAAAAGAAGGGAAAGAGAGAGTTAATGCAGAAGAGGGACGCCAGGGAAAAGAGTCACTCGAGGGGAAAAGAGCTAAAAGAGACAGGTAATGCAGAAGAGGGAAACCAGGGAAAAGAGAGAGTCGAGGGAATAGAAGGTGAAGAAAGAGTTCATGCAGAAGAGGGAAACCAGGGAAAAGAGAGAGTCGAGGGAAAAGAAGGGAAACAGAGAGTTCATGAAAAAGAGGGAAACCAGGGAAAAGAGAGAGTCGATGGAAAAGAAGGTGGAGAAACAGTTCATGCAGAAGAGGGAAACCAGGAAAAAGAGAGAGTCGAGGGAAAAGAAGGGGAAGAGAGAGTTCATGGAAAAGAGGGACGCCAGGGAAAAGAGTCACTTGAGGGGGAAAGAGCTAAAAGAGAGAGGTAATGCAGAAGAGGGAAACCAGGGAAAAGAGAGAGTCGAGGGAATAGAAGGTGAAGAAAGAGTTCATGCAGAAGAGGGAAACCAGGAAAAAGAGAGAGTCGAGGGAAAAGAAGGGAAAGAGAGAGTTAATGCAGAAGAGGGACGCCAGGGAAAAGAGTCACTCGAGGGGAAAGGAGCTAAAAGAGACAGGTAATGCAGAAGAGGGAAACCAGGGAAAAGAGAGTGTCGAGGGAAAAGAAGGTGGAGAAAAAGTTCATGCAGAAGAGGGAAACCAGGGAAAAGAGAGAGTCGATGGAAAAGAATGGAAAGAGAGAGTTAATGCAGAAGAGGGAAACCAGGGAAAAGAGAGAGTCGAGGGAAAAGAAGGGAAACAGAGAGTTCATGAAAAAGAGGGAAACCAGGGAAAAGAGAGAGTCGATGGAAAAGAAGGTGGAGAAACAGTTCATGCAGAAAAGGGAAACCAGGAAAAAGAGAGGGTCGAGGGAAAAGAAGGGGTAGAGAGAGTTCATGGAAAAGAGGGACGCCACGGAAAAGAGTCACTTGAGGGGAAAAGAGCTAAAAGAGAGAGGTAATGCAGAAGAGGGAAACCAGGGAAAAGAGAGAGTCGAGGGAAAAGAATAGAAAGAGAGTTAATGCAGAAGAGCGAAACCCGGCAAAAGAGAGAGTCGATGGAAACGAAGGGGAAGAGAGAGCTCAAGGAAAAGAGGGACGCCGGGGAAAAGAGCGAGTCGAGGGAAAAGAAGGGAAAGAGAGAGTTAATGCAGAAGAGGGACGCCAGGGAAAAGAGTCACTCGAGGGGAAAGGAGCTAAAAGAGACAGGTAATGCAGAAGAGGGAAACCAGGGAAAAGAGAGTGTCGAGGGAAAAAAAGGGGAAGAGAGAGCTCAAGGAAAAGAGGGACGCCGGGGAAAAGTGAGAGTCGGGGGAAAAGAATAGAGAGAGAGAGTTCATGGAAAAGAGGGACGCTAGGGAAAAGAGTCACTTGAGGGGAAAAGAGCTAAAAGAGAGAGGTAATGCAGAAGAGGGAAACTAGGGAAAAGAGAGAGTCGAGGGAAAAGAAGGTGAAGAAAGAGTTCATGCAGAAGAGGGAAACCAGGAAAAAGAGAGAGTCGAGGGAAAAGAATAGAAAGAGAGAGTTAATGCAGAAGAGCGAAACCCGGGAAAAGAGAGAGTCGATGGAAACGAAGGGGAAGAGAGAGCTCAAGGAAAAGAGGGACGCCGGGGAAAAGAGCGAGTCGAGGGAAAAGAAGGGAAAGAGAGAGTTAATGCAGAAGAGGGACGCCAGGGAAAAGAGTCACTCGAGGGGAAAGGAGCTAAAAGAGACAGGTAATGCAGAAGAGGGAAACCAGGGAAAAGAGAGTGTCGAGGGAAAAGAAGGTGGAGAAAAAGTTCATGCAGAAGAGGGAAACCAGGGAAAAGAGAGAGTCGGGGGAAAAGAATAGAAAGAGAGAGTTCATGGAAAAGAGGGACGCTAGGGAAAAGAGTCACTTGAGGGGAAAAGAGCTAAAAGAGAGAGGTAATGCAGAAGAGGGAAACTAGGGAAAAGAGAGAGTCGAGGGGAAAAAAAAGGGAACGAGAAAAATCATGCCGAAGAAGGAAAGCAGGGAAAAGAGAGAGTCGATGGAAAAGAAGGTGGAGAAAGAGTTCATGCAGAAGAGGGAAACCAGGGAAAAGAGAGAGTCGAGGGGAAAAAAAGGGAACGAGAGAAATCATGCAGAAGAGGGAAGCCAGGGAGAAGAGAGAGTCGATGGAAACGAAGGGGAAGAGAGAGCTCAAGGAAAAGAGGGAAACCAGGGAAAAGAGTGAGTCGATGGAAAAGAAGGTGGAGAAACAGTTCATGCAGAAGAGGGAAACCAGGGAAAAGAGAGAGTCGAGGGGAAAAAAAAGGGAACGAGAGAAATCATGCAGAAGAGGGAAGCCAGGGAAAAGAGAGCGTCGAGGGAAAAGAATAGAAAGAGAGAGTTAATGCAGAAGAGGGAAACGCGGGAAAAGAGAGAGTCGAGGGAAAAAAAGGGGAAGAGAGAGCTCAAGGAAAAGAGGGACGCCGGGGAAAAGTGAGAGTCGGGGGAAAAGAATAGAGAGAGAGAGTTCATGGAAAAGAGGGACGCTAGGGAAAAGAGTCACTTGAGGGGAAAAGAGCTAAAAGAGAGAGGTAATGCAGAAGAGGGAAACCAGGGAAAAGAGAGAGTCGAGGGAATAGAAGGTGAAGAAAGAGTTCATGCAGAAGAGGGAAACCAGGAAAAAGAGAGAGTCGAGGGAAAAGAATAGAAAGAGAGAGTTAATGCAGAAGAGCGAAACCCGGGAAAAGAGAGAGTCGATGGAAATGAAGGGGAAGAGAGAGCTCAAGGAAAAGAGGGACGCCGGGGAAAAGAGCGAGTCGAGGGAAAAGAAGGGAAAGAGAGAGTTAATGCAGAAGAGGGACGCCAGGGAAAAGAGTCACTCGAGGGGAAAAGAGTTAAAAGAGACAGGTAATGCAGAAGAGGGAAACCAGGGAAAAGAGAGAGTCGAGGGAATAGAAGGTGAAGAAAGAGTTCATGCAGAAGAGGGAAACCAGGGAAAAGAGAGAGTCGAGGGAAAAGAAGGGGAAGAGAGAGTTCATGGAAAAGAGGGACGCCAGGGAAAAGAGTCACTTGAGGGGAAAAGAGCTAAAAGAGAGAGGTAATGCAGAAGAGGGAAACTAGGGAAAAGAGAGACTCGAGGGGAAAAAAAAGGAAACGAGAAAAATCATGCCGAAGAAGGAAAGCAGGGAAAAGAGAGAGTCGATGGAAAAGAAGGTGGAGAAAGAGTTCATGCAGAAGAGGGAAACCAGGAAAAAGAGAGAGTCGAGGGAAAAGAATAGAAAGAGAGAGTTAATGCAGAAGAGCGAAACCCGGGAAAAGAGAGAGTCGATGGAAACGAAGGGGAAGAGAGAGCTCAAGGAAAAGAGGGACGCCGGGGAAAAGAGAGAGTCGGGGGAAAAGAATAGAAAGAGAGAGTTCATGGAAAAGAGGGACGCTAGGGAAAAGAGTCACTTGAGGGGAAAAGAGCTAAAAGAGAGAGGTAATGCAGAAGAGGGAAACCAGGGAAAAGAGAGAGTCGAGGGAAAAGAAGGGGAAGAGAGAGTTCATGAAAAATAGGGAAACCAGGGAAAAGAGTCACTTGAGGGGAAAAGAGCTAAAAGAGAGAGGTAATGCAGAAGAGGGAAACCAGGGAAAAGAGAGAGTCGAGGGAAAAGAAGGGGAAGAGAGAGTTCATGGAAAAGAGGGACGCCAGGGAAAAGAGTCACTTGAGGGGAAAAGAGCTAAAAGAGAGAGGTAATGCAGAAGAGGGAAACCAGGGAAAAGAGAGAGTCGAGGGAAAAGAATAGAAAGAGAGTTAATGCAGAAGAGCGAAACCCGGCAAAAGAGAGAGTCGATGGAAACGAAGGGGAAGAGAGAGCTCAAGGAAAAGAGGGACGCCGGGGAAAAGAGAGAGTCGGGGGAAAAGAATAGACAGAGAGAGTTCATGGAAAACAGGGACGCTAGGGAAAAGAGTCACTTGAGGGGAAAAGAGCTAAAAGAGAGAGGTAATGCAGAAGAGGGAAACTAGGGAAAAGAGAGAGTCGAGGGGAAAAAAAAGGGAACGAGAAAAATCATGCCGAAGAGGGAAAGCAGGGAAAAGAGAGAGTCGACGGAAAAGAAGGTGGAGAAAGAGTTCATGCAGAAGAGGGAAACCAGGGAAAAGAGAGAGTCGAGGGGAAAAAAAAGGGAACGAGAGAAATCATGCAGAAGAGGGAAGCCAGGGAAAAGAGAGAGTCGAGGGAAAAGAAGGGGAAGAGAGAGTTCATGGAAAAGAGGGACGCCACGGAAAAGAGTCATGCGACGGGAAAAGAGCTAAAAGAGAGAGGTAATGCAGAAGAGGGAAACTAGGGAAAAGAGAGAGTCGAGGGGAAAAAAAAGGGAACGAGAAAAATCATGCCGAAGAGGGAAAGCAGGGAAAAGAGAGAGTCGACGGAAAAGAAGGTGGAGAAAGAGTTCATGCAGAAGAGGGAAACCAGGGAAAAGAGAGAGTCGAGGGGAAAAAAAGGGAACGAGAGAAATCATGCAGAAGAGGGAAGCCAGGGAAAAGAGAGAGTCGAGGGAAAAGAAGGGAAACAGAGAGTTCATGAAAAAGAGGGAAACCAGGAAAAAGAGAGAGTCGATGGAAAAGAAGGTGGAGAAACAGTTCATGCAGAAGAGGGAAACCAGGAAAAAGAGAGAGTCGAGGGAAAAGAAGGGGAAGAGAGAGTTCATGGAAAAGAGGGACGCCACGGAAAAGAGTCACTTTAGGGGAAAAGAGCTAAAAGAGAGAGGTAATGCAGAAGAGGGAAACCAGGGAAAAGAGAGAGTCGAGGGAAAAGAATAGAAAGAGAGTTAATGCAGAAGAGCGAAACCCGGCAAAAGAGAGAGTCGATGGAAACGAAGGGGAAGAGAGAGCTCAAGGAAAAGAGGGACGCCGGGGAAAAGAGAGAGTCGGGGGAAAAGAATAGAAAGAGAGAGTTCATGGAAAAGAGGGACGCTAGGGAAAAGAGTCACTTGAGGGGAAAAGAGCTAAAAGAGAGAGGTAATGCAGAAGAGGGAAACTAGGGAAAAGAGAGAGTCGAGGGAATAGAAGGTGAAGAAAGAGTTCATGCAGAAGAGGGAAACCAGGGAAAAGAGAGAGTCGAGGGAAAAGAAGGGAAACAGAGAGTTCATGAAAAAGAGGGAAACCAGGGAAAAGAGAGAGTCGATGGAAAAGAAGGTGGAGAAACCGTTCATGCAGAAGAGGGAAAGCAGGGAAAAGAGAGAGTCGAGGGAAAAGAAGGGGAAGAGAGAGTTCATGGAAAAGAGGGACGCCACGGAAAAGAGTCATGCGACGGGAAAAGAGCTAAAAGAGAGAGGTAATGAAGAAGAGGGAAACTAGGGAAAAGAGAGAGTCGAGGGGAAAAAAAAGGGAACGAGAAAAATCATGCCGAAGAGGGAAAGCAGGGAAAAGAGAGAGTCGATGGAAAAGAAGGTGGAGAAAGAGTTCATGCAGAAGAGGGAAACCAGGGAAAAGAGAGAGTCGAGGGGAAAAAAAGGGAACGAGAGAAATCATGCAGAAGAGGGAAGCCAGGGAAAAGAGAGAGTCGAGGGAAAAGAAGGGAAACAGAGAGTTCATGAAAAATAGGGAAACCAGGGAAAAGAGAGAGTCGATGGAAAAGAAGGTGGAGAAACAGTTCATGCAGAAGAGGGAAACCAGGAAAAAGAGAGAGTCGAGGGAAAAGAAGGGGAAGAGAGAGTTCATGGAAAAGAGGGACGCCAGGGAAGAGTCACTTGAGGGGAAAAGAGCTAAAAGAGAGAGGTAATGCAGAAGAGGGAAACCAGGGAAAAGAGAGAGTCGAGGGAAAAGAAGGTGAAGAAAGAGTTCATGCAGAAGAGGGAAACCCGGCAAAAGAGAGAGTCGATGGAAACGAAGGGGAAGAGAGAGCTCAAGGAAAAGAGGGACGCCGGGGAAAAGAGAGAGTCGGGGGAAAAGAATAGACAGAGAGAGTTCATGGAAAAGAGGGACGCTAGGGAAAAGAGGGACGCTAGGGAAAAGAGTCACTTGAGGGGAAAAGAGCTAAAAGAGAGAGGTAATGCAGAAGAGGGAAACTAGGGAAAAGAGAGAGTCGAGGGGAAAAAAAAGGGAACGAGAAAAATCATGCCGAAGAGGGAAAGCAGGGAAAAGAGAGAGTCGATGGAAAAGAAGGTGGAGAAAGAGTTCATGCAGAAGAGGGAAACCAGGGAAAAGAGAGAGTCGAGGGGAAAAAAAAGGGAATGAGAAAAATCATGCCGAAGAGGGAAAGCAGGGAAAAGAGAGAGTCGATGGAAAAGAAGGTGGAGAAAGAGTTCATGAAAAAGAGGGAAACCAGGGAAAAGAGAGAGTCGAGGGGAAAAAAAGGGAACGAGAGAAATCATGCAGAAGAGGGAAGCCAGGGTAAAGAGAGCGTCGAGGGAAAAGAATAGAAAGAGAGAGTTAATGCAGAAGAGGGAAACCCGGGAAAAGAGAGAGTCGAGGGAAAAAAAGGGGAAGAGAGAGCTCAAGGAAAAGAGGGACGCCGGGGAAAAGAGAGAGTCGGGGGAAAAGAATAGAAAGAGAGAGTTCATGGAAAAGAGGGACGCTAGGGAAAAGAGTCACTTGAGGGGAAAAGAGCTAAAAGAGAGAGGTAATGCAGAAGAGGGAAACCAGGGAAAAGAGAGAGTCGAGGGAAAAGAAGGTGAAGAAAGAGTTCATGCAGAAGAGGGAAACCAGGGAAAAGAGAGAGTCGAGGGAAAAGAAGGGAAACAGAGAGTTCATGAAAAAGAGGGAAACCAGGGAAAAGAGAGAGTCGATGGAAAAGAAGGTGGAGAAAGAGTTCATGCAGAAGAGGGAAACCAGGAAAAAGAGAGAGTCGAGGGAAAAGAAGGGGAAGAGAGAGTTCATGGAAAAGAGGGACGCCAGGGAAAAGAGTCACTTGAGGGGAAAAGAGCTAAAAGAGAGAGGTAATGCAGAAGAGGGAAACCAGGGAAAAGAGAGAGTCGAGGGAAAAGAATAGAAAGAGAGTTAATGCAGAAGAGCGAAACCCGGCAAAAGAGAGAGTCGATGGAAACGAAGGGGAAGAGAGAGCTCAAGGAAAAGAGGGACGCCGGGGAAAAGAGAGAGTCGGGGGAAAAGAATAGAAAGAGAGAGTAAATGCAAAAGAGGGACGCTAGGGAAAAGAGTCACTTGAGGGGAAAAGAGCTAAAAGAGAGAGGTAATGCAGAAGAGGGAAACTAGGGAAAAGAGAGAGTCGAGGGGAAAAAAAAGGGAACGAGAAAAATCATGCCGAAGAGGGAAAGCAGGGAAAAGAGAGAGTCGATGGAAAAGAAGGTGGAGAAAGAGTTCATGCAGAAGAGGGAAACCAGGGAAAAGAGAGAGTCGAGGGGAAAAAAAAGGGAACGAGAGAAATCATGCAGAAGAGGGAAGCCAGGGAAAAGAGAGCGTCGAGGGAAAAGAATAGAAAGAGAGAGTTAATGCAGAAGAGGGAAACCCGGGAAAAGAGAGAGTCGAGGGAAAAAAAGGGGAAGAGAGAGCTCAAGGAAAAGAGAAACGCCGGGGAAAAGAGAGAGTCGGGGGAAAAGAATAGAAAGAGAGAGTTCATGGAAAAGAGGGACGCTAGGGAAAAGAGTCACTTGAGGGGAAAAGAGCTAAAAGAGAGAGGTAATGCAGAAGAGGGAAACTAGGGAAAAGAGAGAGTCGAGGGGAAAAAAAAGGGAACGAGAAAAATCATGCCGAAGAGGGAAAGCAGGGAAAAGAGAGAGTCGAGGGAATAGAAGGTGAAGAAAGAGTTCATGCAGAAGAGGGAAACCAGGAAAAAGAGAGAGTCGAGGGAAAAGAATAGAAAGAGAGAGTTAATGCAGAAGAGCGAAACCCGGGAAAAGAGAGAGTCAATGGAAATGAAGGGGAAGAGAGAGCTCAAGGAAAAGAGGGACGCCGGGGAAAAGAGCGAGTCGAGGGAAAAGAAGGGAAAGAGAGAGTTAATGCAGAAGAGGGACGCCAGGGAAAAGAGTCACTCGAGGGGAAAAGAGCTAAAAGAGACAGGTAATGCAGAAGAGGGAAACCAGGGAAAAGAGAGAGTCGAGGGAATAGAAGGTGAAGAAAGAGTTCATGCAGAAGAGGGAAACCAGGGAAAAGAGAGAGTCGAGGGAAAAGAAAGGAAACAGAGAGTTCATGAAAAAGAGGGAAACCAGGGAAAAGAGAGAGTCGATGGAAAAGAAGGTGGAGAAACAGTTCATGCAGAAGAGGGAAACCAGGAAAAAGAGAGAGTCGAGGGAAAAGAAGGGGAAGAGAGAAATCATGCAGAAGAGGGAAGCCAGGGAAAAGAGTCACTTCAGGGGAAAAGAGCTAAAAGAGAGAGGTAATGCAGAAGAGGGAAACCAGGGAAAAGAGAGAGTCGAGGGAAAAGAATAGAAAGAGAGTTAATGCAGAAGAGCGAAACCCGGCAAAAGAGAGAGTCGATGGAAACGAAGGGGAAGAGAGAGCTCAAGGAAAAGAGGGACGCCGGGGAAAAGAGAGAGTCGGGGGAAAAGAATAGAAAGAGAGAGTTCATGGAAAAGAGGGACGCTAGGGAAAAGAGTCACTTGAGGGGAAAAGAGCTAAAAGAGAGAGGTAATGCAGAAGAGGGAAACTAGGGAAAAGAGAGAGTCGAGGGAATAAAAGGTGAAGAAAGAGTTCATGCAGAAGAGGGAAACCAGGAAAAAGAGAGAGTCGAGGGAAAAGAAGGGAAACAGAGAGTTCATGAAAAAGAGGGAAACCAGGGAAAAGAGAGAGTCGATGGAAAAGAAGGTGGAGAAACCGTTCATGCAGAAGAGGGAAAGCAGGGAAAAGAGAGAGTCGAGGGGAAAAAAAAGGGAACGAGAAAAATCATGCCGAAGAGGGAAAGCAGGGAAAAGAGAGAGTCGATGGAAAAGAAGGTGGAGAAAGAGTTCATGCAGAAGAGGGAAACCAGGGAAAAGAGAGAGTCGAGGGGAAAAAAAGGGAACGAGAGAAATCATGCAGAAGAGGGAAGCCAGGGAAAAGAGAGAGTCGAGGGAAAAGAAGGGAAACAGAGAGTTCATGAAAAATAGGGAAACCAGGGAAAAGAGAGAGTCGATGGAAAAGAAGGTGGAGAAACAGTTCATGCAGAAGAGGGAAACCAGGAAAAAGAGAGAGTCGAGGGAAAAGAAGGGGAAGAGAGAGTTCATGGAAAAGAGGGACGCCAGGGAAGAGTCACTTGAGGGGAAAAGAGCTAAAAGAGAGAGGTAATGCAGAAGAGGGAAACCAGGGAAAAGAGAGAGTCGAGGGAAAAGAAGGTGAAGAAAGAGTTCATGCAGAAGAGGGAAACCCGGCAAAAGAGAGAGTCGATGGAAACGAAGGGGAAGAGAGAGCTCAAGGAAAAGAGGGACGCCGGGGAAAAGAGAGAGTCGGGGGAAAAGAATAGACAGAGAGAGTTCATGGAAAAGAGGGACGCTAGGGAAAAGAGGGACGCTAGGGAAAAGAGTCACTTGAGGGGAAAAGAGCTAAAAGAGAGAGGTAATGCAGAAGAGGGAAACTAGGGAAAAGAGAGAGTCGAGGGGAAAAAAAAGGGAACGAGAAAAATCATGCCGAAGAGGGAAAGCAGGGAAAAGAGAGAGTCGATGGAAAAGAAGGTGGAGAAAGAGTTCATGCAGAAGAGGGAAACCAGGGAAAAGAGAGAGTCGAGGGGAAAAAAAAGGGAATGAGAAAAATCATGCCGAAGAGGGAAAGCAGGGAAAAGAGAGAGTCGATGGAAAAGAAGGTGGAGAAAGAGTTCATGAAAAAGAGGGAAACCAGGGAAAAGAGAGAGTCGAGGGGAAAAAAAGGGAACGAGAGAAATCATGCAGAAGAGGGAAGCCAGGGTAAAGAGAGCGTCGAGGGAAAAGAATAGAAAGAGAGAGTTAATGCAGAAGAGGGAAACCCGGGAAAAGAGAGAGTCGAGGGAAAAAAAGGGGAAGAGAGAGCTCAAGGAAAAGAGGGACGCCGGGGAAAAGAGAGAGTCGGGGGAAAAGAATAGAAAGAGAGAGTTCATGGAAAAGAGGGACGCTAGGGAAAAGAGTCACTTGAGGGGAAAAGAGCTAAAAGAGAGAGGTAATGCAGAAGAGGGAAACCAGGGAAAAGAGAGAGTCGAGGGAAAAGAAGGTGAAGAAAGAGTTCATGCAGAAGAGGGAAACCAGGGAAAAGAGAGAGTCGAGGGAAAAGAAGGGAAACAGAGAGTTCATGAAAAAGAGGGAAACCAGGGAAAAGAGAGAGTCGATGGAAAAGAAGGTGGAGAAAGAGTTCATGCAGAAGAGGGAAACCAGGAAAAAGAGAGAGTCGAGGGAAAAGAAGGGGAAGAGAGAGTTCATGGAAAAGAGGGACGCCAGGGAAAAGAGTCACTTGAGGGGAAAAGAGCTAAAAGAGAGAGGTAATGCAGAAGAGGGAAACCAGGGAAAAGAGAGAGTCGAGGGAAAAGAATAGAAAGAGAGTTAATGCAGAAGAGCGAAACCCGGCAAAAGAGAGAGTCGATGGAAACGAAGGGGAAGAGAGAGCTCAAGGAAAAGAGGGACGCCGGGGAAAAGAGAGAGTCGGGGGAAAAGAATAGAAAGAGAGAGTAAATGCAAAAGAGGGACGCTAGGGAAAAGAGTCACTTGAGGGGAAAAGAGCTAAAAGAGAGAGGTAATGCAGAAGAGGGAAACTAGGGAAAAGAGAGAGTCGAGGGGAAAAAAAAGGGAACGAGAAAAATCATGCCGAAGAGGGAAAGCAGGGAAAAGAGAGAGTCGATGGAAAAGAAGGTGGAGAAAGAGTTCATGCAGAAGAGGGAAACCAGGGAAAAGAGAGAGTCGAGGGGAAAAAAAAGGGAACGAGAGAAATCATGCAGAAGAGGGAAGCCAGGGAAAAGAGAGCGTCGAGGGAAAAGAATAGAAAGAGAGAGTTAATGCAGAAGAGGGAAACCCGGGAAAAGAGAGAGTCGAGGGAAAAAAAGGGGAAGAGAGAGCTCAAGGAAAAGAGAAACGCCGGGGAAAAGAGAGAGTCGGGGGAAAAGAATAGAAAGAGAGAGTTCATGGAAAAGAGGGACGCTAGGGAAAAGAGTCACTTGAGGGGAAAAGAGCTAAAAGAGAGAGGTAATGCAGAAGAGGGAAACTAGGGAAAAGAGAGAGTCGAGGGGAAAAAAAAGGGAACGAGAAAAATCATGCCGAAGAGGGAAAGCAGGGAAAAGAGAGAGTCGAGGGAATAGAAGGTGAAGAAAGAGTTCATGCAGAAGAGGGAAACCAGGAAAAAGAGAGAGTCGAGGGAAAAGAATAGAAAGAGAGAGTTAATGCAGAAGAGCGAAACCCGGGAAAAGAGAGAGTCAATGGAAATGAAGGGGAAGAGAGAGCTCAAGGAAAAGAGGGACGCCGGGGAAAAGAGCGAGTCGAGGGAAAAGAAGGGAAAGAGAGAGTTAATGCAGAAGAGGGACGCCAGGGAAAAGAGTCACTTGAGGGGAAAAGAGCTAAAAGAGACAGGTAATGCAGAAGAGGGAAACCAGGGAAAAGAGAGAGTCGAGGGAATAGAAGGTGAAGAAAGAGTTCATGCAGAAGAGGGAAACCAGGGAAAAGAGAGAGTCGAGGGAAAAGAAGGGGAAGAGAGAAATCATGCAGAAGAGGGAAGCCAGGGAAAAGAGTCACTTTAGGGGAAAAGAGCTAAAAGAGAGAGGTAATGCAGAAGAGGGAAACCAGGGAAAAGAGAGAGTCGAGGGAAAAGAATAGAAAGAGAGTTAATGCAGAAGAGCGAAACCCGGCAAAAGAGAGAGTCGATGGAAACGAAGGGGAAGAGAGAGCTCAAGGAAAAGAGGGACGCCGGGTAAAAGAGAGAGTCGGGGGAAAAGAATAGAAAGAGAGAGTTCATGGAAAAGAGGGACGCTAGGGAAAAGAGTCACTTGAGGGGAAAAGAGCTAAAAGAGAGAGGTAATGCAGAAGAGGGAAACTAGGGAAAAGAGAGAGTCGAGGGAATAGAAGGTGAAGAAAGAGTTCATGCAGAAGAGGGAAACCAGGAAAAAGAGAGAGTCGAGGGAAAAGAAGGGAAACAGAGAGTTCATGAAAAAGAGGGAAACCAGGGAAAAGAGAGAGTCGATGGAAAAGAAGGTGGAGAAACCGTTCATGCAGAAGAGGGAAAGCAGGGAAAAGAGAGAGTCGAGGGAAAAGAAGGGGAAGAGAGAGTTCATGGAAAAGAGGGACGCCACGGAAAAGAGTCATGCGACGGGAAAAGAGCTAAAAGAGAGAGGTAATGAAGAAGAGGGAAACTAGGGAAAAGAGAGAGTCGAGGGGAAAAAAAAGGGAACGAGAAAAATCATGCCGAAGAGGGAAAGCAGGGAAAAGAGAGAGTCGATGGAAAAGAAGGTGGAGAAAGAGTTCATGCAGAAGAGGGAAACCAGGGAAAAGAGAGAGTCGAGGGGAAAAAAAGGGAACGAGAGAAATCATGCAGAAGAGGGAAGCCAGGGAAAAGAGAGAGTCGAGGGAAAAGAAGGGAAACAGAGAGTTCATGAAAAAGAGGGAAACCAGGGAAAAGAGAGAGTCGATGGAAAAGAAGGTGGAGAAACAGTTCATGCAGAAGAGGGAAACCAGGAAAAAGAGAGAGTCGAGGGAAAAGAAGGGGAAGAGAGACTTCATGGAAAAGAGGGACGCCAGGGAAAAGAGTCACTTGAGGGGAAAAGAGCTAAAAGAGAGAGGTAATGCAGAAGAGGGAAACCAGGGAAAAGAGAGAGTCGAGGGAAAAGAATAGAAAGAGAGTTAATGCAGAAGAGCGAAACCCGGCAAAAGAGAGAGTCGATGGAAACGAAGGGGAAGAGAGAGCTCAAGGAAAAGAGGGACGCCGGGGAAAAGAGAGAGTCGGGGGAAAAGAATAGAAAGAGAGAGTTCATGGAAAAGAGGGACGCTAGGGAAAAGAGTCACTTGAGGGGAAAAGAGCTAAAAGAGAGAGGTAATGCAGAAGAGGGAAACTAGGGAAAAGAGAGAGTCGAGGGGAAAAAAAAGGGAACGAGAAAAATTATGCCGAAGAGGGAAAGCAGGGAAAAGAGAGAGTCGATGGAAAAGAAGGTGGAGAAAGAGTTCATGCAGAAGAGGGAAACCAGGGAAAAGAGAGAGTCGAGGGGAAAAAAAAGGGAACGAGAGAAATAATGCAGAAGAGGGAAGCCAGGGAAAAGAGAGCGTCGAGGGAAAAGAATAGAAAGAGAGAGTTAATGCAGAAGAGGGAAACCCGGGAAAAGAGAGAGTCGAGGGAAAAAAAGGGGAAGAGAGAGCTCAAGGAAAAGAGGGACGCCGGGGAAAAGTGAGAGTCGGGGGAAAAGAATAGAGAGAGAGAGTTCATGGAAAAGAGGGACGCTAGGGAAAAGAGTCACTTGAGGGGAAAAGAGCTAAAAGAGAGAGGTAATGCAGAAGAGGGAAACCAGGGAAAAGAGAGAGTCGAGGGAATAGAAGGTGAAGAAAGAGTTCATGCAGAAGAGGGAAACCAGGAAAAAGAGAGAGTCGAGGGAAAAGAATAGAAAGAGAGAGTTAATGCAGAAGAGCGAAACCCGGGAAAAGAGAAAGTCAATGGAAATGAAGGGGAAGAGAGAGCTCAAGGAAAAGAGGGACGCCGGGGAAAAGAGCGAGTCGAGGGAAAAGAAGGGAAAGAGAGAGTTAATGCAGAAGAGGGACGCCAGGGAAAAGAGTCACTCGAGGGGAAAAGAGCTAAAAGAGACAGGTAATGCAGAAGAGGGAAACCAGGGAAAAGAGAGAGTCGAGGGAATAGAAGGTGAAGAAAGAGTTCATGCAGAAGAGGGAAACCAGGGAAAAGAGAGAGTCGAGGGAAAAAAAAGGAAACAGAGAGTTCATGAAAAAGAGGGAAACCAGGGAAAAGAGAGAGTCGATGGAAAAGAAGGTGGAGAAACAGTTCATGCAGAAGAGGGAAACCAGGAAAAAGAGAGAGTCGAGGGAAAAGAAGGGGAAGAGAGAGTTCATGGAAAAGAGGGACGCCAGGGAAAAGAGTCACTTGAGGGGAAAAGAGCTAAAAGAGAGAGGTAATGCAGAAGAGGGAAACCAGGGAAAAGAGAGAGTCGAGGGAAAAGAATAGAAAGAGAGTTAATGCAGAAGAGCGAAACCCGGCAAAAGAGAGAGTCGATGGAACGAAGGGGAAGAGAGAGCTCAAGGAAAAGAGGGACGCCGGGGAAAAGAGAGAGTCGGGGGAAAAGAATAGACAGGGAGAGTTCATGGAAAAGAGGGACGCTAGGGAAAAGAGTCACTTGAGGGGAAAAGAGCTAAAAGAGAGAGGTAATGCAGAAGAGGGAAACTAGGGAAAAGAGAGAGTCGAGGGGAAAAAAAAGGGAACGAGAAAAATCATGCCGAAGAGGGAAAGCAGGGAAAAGAGAGAGTCGATGGAAAAGAAGGTGGAGAAAGAGTTCATGCAGAAGAGGGAAACCAGGGAAAAGAGAGAGTCGAGGGAAAAGAAAGGAAACAGAGAGTTCATGAAAAAGAGGGACGCCAGGGAAAAGAGTCAGTCAAGGGGAAAGGAGCTAAAAGAGACAGGTAATGCAGAAGAGGGAAACCAGGGAAAAGAGAGTGTCGAGGGAAAAGAAGGTGGAGAAAAAGTTCATGCAGAAGAGGGAAACCAGGAAAAAGAGAGAGTCGAGGGAAAAGAATGGAAAGAGAGAGTTAATGTAGAAGAGGGAAACCAGGGAAAAGAGAGAGTCGAGGGAAAAGAAGGTGGAGAAAGAGTTCATGCAGAAGAGGGAAACCAGGGAAAAGAGAGAGTCGAGGGGAAAAAAAGGGAACGAGAGAAATCATGCAGAAGAGGGAAGCCAGGGTAAAGAGAACGTCGAGGGAAAAGAATAGAAAGAGAGAGTTAATGCAGAAGAGGGAAACCCGGGAAAAGAGAGAGTCGAGGGAAAAAAAGGGGAAGAGAGAGCTCAAGGAAAAGAGGGACGCCGGGGAAAAGAGAGAGTCGGGGGAAAAGAATAGAAAGAGAGAGTTCATGGAAAAGAGGGACGCTAGGGAAAAGAGTCACTTGAGGGGAAAAGAGCTAAAAGAGAGAGGTAATGCAGAAGAGGGAAACCAGGGAAAAGAGAGAGTCGAGGGAAAAGAAGGTGAAGAAAGAGTTCATGCAGAAGAGGGAAACCAGGAAAAAGAGAGAGTCGAGGGAAAAGAATAGAAAGAGAGAGTTAATGCAGAAGAGCGAAACCCGGGAAAAGAGAGAGTCGATGGAAATGAAGGGGAAGAGAGAGCTCAAGGAAAAGAGGGACGCCGGGGAAAAGAGAGAGTCGGGGGAAAAGAATAGAAAGAGAGAGTTCATGGAAAAGAGGGACGCCAGGGAAAAGAGTCACTTGAGGGGAAAAGAGCTAAAAGAGAGAGGTAATGCAGAAGAGGGAAACCAGGGAAAAGAGAGAGTCGAGGGGAAAAAAAAGGGAACGAGAAAAATCATGCCGAAGAGGGAAAGCAGGGAAAAGAGAGAGTCGATGGAAAAGAAGGTGGAGAAAGAGTTCATGCAGAAGAGGGAAACCAGGGAAAAGAGAGAGTCGAGGGGAAAAAAAGGGAACGAGAGAAATCATGCAGAAGAGGGAAGCCAGGGTAAAGAGAGCGTCGAGGGAAAAGAATAGAAAGAGAGAGTTAATGCAGAAGAGGGAAACCCGGGAAAAGAGAGAGTCGAGGGAAAAAAAGGGGAAGAGAGAGCTCAAGGAAAAGAGGGACGCCGGTGAAAAGAGAGAGTCGGGGGAAAAGAATAGAAAGAGAGAGTTCATGGAAAAGAGGGACGCTAGGGAAAAGAGTCACTTGAGGGGAAAAGAGCTAAAAGAGAGAGGTAATGCAGAAGAGGGAAACCAGGGAAAAGAGAGAGTCGAGGGAAAAGAAGGTGAAGAAAGAGTTCATGCAGAAGAGGGAAACCAGGGAAAAGAGAGAGTCGAGTGGAAAAAAAGGGAACGAGAGAAATCATGCAGAAGAGGGAAGCCAGGGAAAAGAGAGAGTCGAGGGGAAAAAAAAGGGAACGAGAAAAATCATGCCGAAGAGGGAAAGCAGGGAAAAGAGAGAGTCGAGGGAAAAGAAGGGAAACAGAGAGTTCATGAAAAAGAGGGAAACCAGGGAAAAGAGAGAGTCGATGGAAAAGAAGGTGGAGAAAGAGTTCATGCAGAAGAGGGAAACCAGGGAAAAGAGAGAGTCGAGGGAAAAGAAGGGGAAGAGAGAGTTCATGGAAAAGAGGGACGCCAGGGAAAAGAGTCACTTGAGGGGAAAAGAGCTAAAAGAGAGAGGTAATGCAGAAGAGGGAAACCAGGGCAAAGAGAGAGTCGAGGGAAAAGAATAGAAAGAGAGTTAATGCAGAAGAGCGAAACCCGGCAAAAGAGAGAGTCGATGGAAACGAAGGGGAAGAGAGAGCTCAAGGAAAAGAGGGACGCCGGGGAAAAGAGAGAGTCGGGGGGAAAGAATAGAAAGAGAGAGTTCATGGAAAAGAGGGACGCTAGGGAAAAGAGTCACTTGAGGGGAAAAGAGCTAAAAGAGAGAGCTAATGCAGAAGAGGGAAACCAGGGAAAAGAGAGAGTCGAGAGAATAGAAGGTGAAGAAAGAGTTCATGCAGAAGAGGGAAACCAGGAAAAAGAGAGAGTCGAGGGAAAAGAAGGGAATCAGAGAGTTCATGAAAAAGAGGGAAACCAGGGAAAAGAGAGAGTCGATGGAAACGAAGGGGAAGAGAGAGCTCAAGGAAAAGAGGGACGCCGGGGAAAAGAGAGAGTCGAGGGGAAAAAAAGGGAACGAGAGAAATCATGCAGAAGAGGGAAGCCAGGGAAAAGAGAGAGTCGAGGGAAAAGAAGGGAAACAGAGAGTTCATGAAAAAGAGGGAAACCAGGGAAAAGAGAGAGTCGATGGAAAAGAAGGTGGAGAAACAGTTCATGCAGAAAAGGGAAACCAGGAAAAAGAGAGGGTCGAGGGAAAAGAAGGGGAAGAGAGAGTTCATGGAAAAGAGGGACGCCACGGAAAAGAGTCACTTGAGGGGAAAAGAGCTAAAAGAGAGAGGTAATGCAGAAGAGGGACGCCAGGGAAAAGAGTCAGTCAAGGGGAAAGGAGCTAAAAGAGACAGGTAATGCAGAAGAGGGAAACCAGGGAAAAGAGAGTGTCGAGGGAAAAGAAGGTGGAGAAAAAGTTCATGCAGAAGAGGGAAACCAGGAAAAAGAGAGAGTCGAGGGAAAAGAATGGAAAGAGAGAGTTAATGTAGAAGAGGGAAACCAGGGAAAAGAGAGAGTCGAGGGAAAAGAAGGTGGAGAAAGAGTTCATGCAGAAGAGGGAAACCAGGGAAAAGAGAGAGTCGAGGGGAAAAAAAGGGAACGAGAGAAATCATGCAGAAGAGGGAAGCCAGGGTAAAGAGAACGTCGAGGGAAAAGAATAGAAAGAGAGAGTTAATGCAGAAGAGGGAAACCCGGGAAAAGAGAGAGTCGAGGGAAAAAAAGGGGAAGAGAGAGCTCAAGGAAAAGAGGGACGCCGGGGAAAAGAGAGAGTCGGGGGAAAAGAATAGAAAGAGAGAGTTCATGGAAAAGAGGGACGCTAGGGAAAAGAGTCACTTGAGGGGAAAAGAGCTAAAAGAGAGAGGTAATGCAGAAGAGGGAAACCAGGGAAAAGAGAGAGTCGAGGGAAAAGAAGGTGAAGAAAGAGTTCATGCAGAAGAGGGAAACCAGGAAAAAGAGAGAGTCGAGGGAAAAGAATAGAAAGAGAGAGTTAATGCAGAAGAGCGAAACCCGGGAAAAGAGAGAGTCGATGGAAATGAAGGGGAAGAGAGAGCTCAAGGAAAAGAGGGACGCCGGGGAAAAGAGAGAGTCGGGGGAAAAGAATAGAAAGAGAGAGTTCATGGAAAAGAGGGACGCCAGGGAAAAGAGTCACTTGAGGGGAAAAGAGCTAAAAGAGAGAGGTAATGCAGAAGAGGGAAACCAGGGAAAAGAGAGAGTCGAGGGGAAAAAAAAGGGAACGAGAAAAATCATGCCGAAGAGGGAAAGCAGGGAAAAGAGAGAGTCGATGGAAAAGAAGGTGGAGAAAGAGTTCATGCAGAAGAGGGAAACCAGGGAAAAGAGAGAGTCGAGGGGAAAAAAAGGGAACGAGAGAAATCATGCAGAAGAGGGAAGCCAGGGTAAAGAGAGCGTCGAGGGAAAAGAATAGAAAGAGAGAGTTAATGCAGAAGAGGGAAACCCGGGAAAAGAGAGAGTCGAGGGAAAAAAAGGGGAAGAGAGAGCTCAAGGAAAAGAGGGACGCCGGTGAAAAGAGAGAGTCGGGGGAAAAGAATAGAAAGAGAGAGTTCATGGAAAAGAGGGACGCTAGGGAAAAGAGTCACTTGAGGGGAAAAGAGCTAAAAGAGAGAGGTAATGCAGAAGAGGGAAACCAGGGAAAAGAGAGAGTCGAGGGAAAAGAAGGTGAAGAAAGAGTTCATGCAGAAGAGGGAAACCAGGGAAAAGAGAGAGTCGAGTGGAAAAAAAGGGAACGAGAGAAATCATGCAGAAGAGGGAAGCCAGGGAAAAGAGAGAGTCGAGGGGAAAAAAAAGGGAACGAGAAAAATCATGCCGAAGAGGGAAAGCAGGGAAAAGAGAGAGTCGAGGGAAAAGAAGGGAAACAGAGAGTTCATGAAAAAGAGGGAAACCAGGGAAAAGAGAGAGTCGATGGAAAAGAAGGTGGAGAAAGAGTTCATGCAGAAGAGGGAAACCAGGGAAAAGAGAGAGTCGAGGGAAAAGAAGGGGAAGAGAGAGTTCATGGAAAAGAGGGACGCCAGGGAAAAGAGTCACTTGAGGGGAAAAGAGCTAAAAGAGAGAGGTAATGCAGAAGAGGGAAACCAGGGCAAAGAGAGAGTCGAGGGAAAAGAATAGAAAGAGAGTTAATGCAGAAGAGCGAAACCCGGCAAAAGAGAGAGTCGATGGAAACGAAGGGGAAGAGAGAGCTCAAGGAAAAGAGGGACGCCGGGGAAAAGAGAGAGTCGGGGGGAAAGAATAGAAAGAGAGAGTTCATGGAAAAGAGGGACGCTAGGGAAAAGAGTCACTTGAGGGGAAAAGAGCTAAAAGAGAGAGCTAATGCAGAAGAGGGAAACCAGGGAAAAGAGAGAGTCGAGAGAATAGAAGGTGAAGAAAGAGTTCATGCAGAAGAGGGAAACCAGGAAAAAGAGAGAGTCGAGGGAAAAGAAGGGAATCAGAGAGTTCATGAAAAAGAGGGAAACCAGGGAAAAGAGAGAGTCGATGGAAACGAAGGGGAAGAGAGAGCTCAAGGAAAAGAGGGACGCCGGGGAAAAGAGAGAGTCGAGGGGAAAAAAAGGGAACGAGAGAAATCATGCAGAAGAGGGAAGCCAGGGAAAAGAGAGAGTCGAGGGAAAAGAAGGGAAACAGAGAGTTCATGAAAAAGAGGGAAACCAGGGAAAAGAGAGAGTCGATGGAAAAGAAGGTGGAGAAACAGTTCATGCAGAAAAGGGAAACCAGGAAAAAGAGAGGGTCGAGGGAAAAGAAGGGGAAGAGAGAGTTCATGGAAAAGAGGGACGCCACGGAAAAGAGTCACTTGAGGGGAAAAGAGCTAAAAGAGAGAGGTAATGCAGAAGAGGGACGCCAGGGAAAAGAGTCACTCGAGGGGAAAGGAGCTAAAAGAGACAGGTAATGCAGAAGAGGGAAACCAGGGAAAAGAGAGTGTCGAGGGAAAAGAAGGTGGAGAAAAAGTTCATGCAGAAGAGGGAAACCAGGGAAAAGAGAGAGTCGGGGGAAAAGAATAGAAAGAGAGAGTTCATGGAAAAGAGGGACGCTAGGGAAAAGAGTCACTTGAGGGGAAAAGAGCTAAAAGAGAGAGGTAATGCAGAAGAGGGAAACTAGGGAAAAGAGAGAGTCGAGGGGAAAAAAAAGGGAACGAGAAAAATCATGCCGAAGAAGGAAAGCAGGGAAAAGAGAGAGTCGATGGAAAAGAAGGTGGAGAAAGAGTTCATACAGAAGAGGGAAACCAGGGAAAAGAGAGAGTCGAGGGGAAAAAAAGGGAACGAGAGAAATCATGCGGAAGAGGGAAGCCAGGGAGAAGAGAGAGTCGATGGAAACGAAGGGGAAGAGAGAGCTCAAGGAAAAGAGGGAAACCAGGGAAAAGAGAGAGTCGATGGAAAAGAAGGTGGAGAAACAGTTCATGCAGAAGAGGGAAACCAGGGAAAAGAGAGAGTCGAGGGGAAAAAAAAGGGAACGAGAGAAATCATGCAGAAGAGGGAAGCCAGGGAAAAGAGAGCGTCGAGGGAAAAGAATAGAAAGAGAGAGTTAATGCAGAAGAGGGAAAACCGGGAAAAGAGAGAGTCGAGGGAAAAAAAGGGGAAGAGAGAGCTCAAGGAAAAGAGGGACGCCGGGGAAAAGTGAGAGTCGGGGGAAAAGAATAGAGAGAGAGAGTTCATGGAAAAGAGGGACGCTAGGGAAAAGAGTCACTTGAGGGGAAAAGAGCTAAAAGAGAGAGGTAATGCAGAAGAGGGAAACCAGGGAAAAGAGAGAGTCGAGGGAATAGAAGGTGAAGAAAGAGTTCATGCAGAAGAGGGAAACCAGGAAAAAGAGAGAGTCGAGGGAAAAGAATAGAAAGAGAGAGTTAATGCAGAAGAGCGAAACCCGGGAAAAGAGAGAGTCGATGGAAATGAAGGGGAAGAGAGAGCTCAAGGAAAAGAGGGACGCCGGGGAAAAGAGCGAGTCGAGGGAAAAGAAGGGAAAGAGAGAGTTAATGCAGAAGAGGGACGCCAGGGAAAAGAGTCACTCGAGGGGAAAAGAGCTAAAAGAGACAGGTAATGCAGAAGAGGGAAACCAGGGAAAAGAGAGAGTCGAGGGAATAGAAGGTGAAGAAAGAGTTCATGCAGAAGAGGGAAACCAGGGAAAAGAGAGAGTCGAGGGAAAAGAAGGGGAAGAGAGAGTTCATGGAAAAGAGGGACGCCAGGGAAAAGAGTCACTTGAGGGGAAAAGAGCTAAAAGAGAGAGGTAATGCAGAAGAGGGAAACTAGGGAAAAGAGAGACTCGAGGGGAAAAAAAAGGGAACGAGAAAAATCATGCCGAAGAAGGAAAGCAGGGAAAAGAGAGAGTCGATGGAAAAGAAGGTGGAGAAAGAGTTCATGCAGAAGAGGGAAACCAGGGAAAAGAGAGAGTCGAGGGGAAAAAAAGGGAACGAGAGAAATCATGCAGAAGAGGGAAGCCAGGGAAAAGAGAGAGTCGATGGAAACGAAGGGGAAGAGAGAGCTCAAGGAAAAGAGGGAAACCAGGGAAAAGAGAGAGTCGATGGAAAAGAAGGTGGAGAAACAGTTCATGCAGAAGAGGGAAACCAGGAAAAAGAGAGAGTCGAGGGAAAAGAAGGGGAAGAGAGAGTTCATGGAAAAGAGGGACGCCAGGGAAAAGAGTCACTTGAGGGGAAAAGAGCTAAAAGAGAGAGGTAATGCAGAAGAGGGAAACCAGGGAAAAGAGAGAGTCGAGGGAAAAGAATAGAAAGAGAGTTAATGCAGAAGAGCGAAACCCGGCAAAAGAGAGAGTCGATGGAAACGAAGGGGAAGAGAGAGCTCAAGGAAAAGAGGGACGCCGGGGAAAAGAGAGAGTCGGGGGAAAAGAATAGAAAGAGAGAGTTCATGGAAAAGAGGGACGCTAGGGAAAAGAGTCACTTGAGGGGAAAAGAGCTAAAAGAGAGAGGTAATGCAGAAGAGGGAAACTAGGGAAAAGAGAGAGTCGAGGGGAAAAAAAAGGGAACGAGAAAAATCATGCCGAAGAGGGAAAGCAGGGAAAAGAGAGAGTCGATGGAAAAGAAGGTGGAGAAAGAGTTCATGCAGAAGAGGGAAACCAGGGAAAAGAGAGAGTCGAGGGGAAAAAAAAGGGAACGAGAGAAATCATGCAGAAGAGGGAAGCCAGGGAAAAGAGAGCATCGAGGGAAAAGAATATAAAGAGAGAGTTAATGCAGAAGAGGGAAACCCGGGAAAAGAGAGAGTCGAGGGAAAAAAAGGGGAAGAGAGAGCTCAAGGAAAAGAGGGACGCCGGGGAAAAGTGAGAGTCGGGGGAAAAGAATAGAGAGAGAGAGTTCATGGAAAAGAGGGACGCTAGGGAAAAGAGTCACTTGAGGGGAAAAGAGCTAAAAGAGAGAGGTAATGCAGAAGAGGGAAACCAGGGAAAAGAGAGAGTCGAGGGAATAGAAGGTGAAGAAAGAGTTCATGCAGAAGAGGGAAACCAGGAAAAAGAGAGAGTCGAGGGAAAAGAATAGAAAGAGAGAGTTAATGCAGAAGAGTGAAACCCGGGAAAAGAGAGAGTCGATGGAAATGAAGGGGAAGAGAGAGCTCAAGGAAAAGAGGGACGCCGGGGAAAAGAGCGAGTCGAGGGAAAAGAAGGGAAAGAGAGAGTTAATGCAGAAGAGGGACGCCAGGGAAAAGAGTCACTCGAGGGGAAAAGAGCTAAAAGAGACAGGTAATGCAGAAGAGGGAAACCAGGGAAAAGAGAGAGTCGAGGGAATAGAAGGTGAAGAAAGAGTTCATGCAGAAGAGGGAAACCAGGGAAAAGAGAGAGTCGAGGGAAAAGAAGGGAAACAGAGAGTTCATGAAAAAGAGGGAAACCAGGGAAAAGAGAGAGTCGATGGAAAAGAAGGTGGAGAAACAGTTCATGCAGAAGAGGGAAACCAGGAAAAAGAGAGAGTCGAGGGAAAAGAAGGGGAAGAGAGAGTTCATGGAAAAGAGGGACGCCAGGGAAAAGAGTCACTTGAGGGGGAAAGAGCTAAAAGAGAGAGGTAATGCAGAAGAGGGAAACCAGGGAAAAGAGAGAGTCGAGGGAATAGAAGGTGAAGAAAGAGTTCATGCAGAAGAGGGAAACCAGGAAAAAGAGAGAGTCGAGGGAAAAGAAGGGAAAGAGAGAGTTAATGCAGAAGAGGGACGCCAGGGAAAAGAGTCACTCGAGGGGAAAGGAGCTAAAAGAGACAGGTAATGCAGAAGAGGGAAACCAGGGAAAAGAGAGTGTCGAGGGAAAAGAAGGTGGAGAAAAAGTTCATGCAGAAGAGGGAAACCAGGGAAAAGAGAGAGTCGAGGGAAAAGAATGGAAAGAGAGAGTTAATGCAGAAGAGGGAAACCAGGGAAAAGAGAGAGTCGAGGGAAAAGAAGGGAAACAGAGAGTTCATGAAAAAGAGGGAAACCAGGGAAAAGAGAGAGTCGAGGGAAAAGAAGGTGGAGAAACAGTTCATGCAGAAGAGGGAAACCAGGAAAAAGAGAGAGTCGAGGGAAAAGAAGGGGAAGAGAGAGTTCATGGAAAAGAGGGACGCCACGGAAAAGAGTCATGCGACGGGAAAAGAGCTAAAAGAGAGAGGTAATGCAGAAGAGGGAAACTAGGGAAAAGAGAGAGTCGAGGGGGAAAAAAAGGGAACGAGAAAAATCATGCCGAAGAGGGAAAGCAGGGAAAAGAGAGAGTCGACGGAAAAGAAGGTGGAGAAAGAGTTCATGCAGAAGAGGGAAACCAGGGAAAAGAGAGAGTCGAGGGGAAAAAAAGGGAACGAGAGAAATCATGTAGAAGAGGGAAGCCAGGGAAAAGAGAGAGTCGAGGGAAAAGAAGGGAAACAGAGAGTTCATGAAAAAGAGGGAAACCAGGAAAAAGAGAGAGTCGATGGAAAAGAAGGTGGAGAAACAGTTCATGCAGAAGAGGGAAACCAGGAAAAAGAGAGAGTCGAGGGAAAAGAAGGGGAAGAGAGAGTTCATGGAAAAGAGGGACGCCACGGAAAAGAGTCACTTTAGGGGAAAAGAGCTAAAAGAGAGAGGTAATGCAGAAGAGGGAAACCAGGGAAAAGAGAGAGTCGAGGGAAAAGAATAGAAAGAGAGTTAATGCAGAAGAGCGAAACCCGGCAAAAGAGAGAGTCGATGGAAACGAAGGGGAAGAGAGAGCTCAAGGAAAAGAGGGACGCCGGGGAAAAGAGAGAGTCGGGGGAAAAGAATAGAAAGAGAGAGTTCATGGAAAAGAGGGACGCTAGGGAAAAGAGTCACTTGAGGGGAAAAGAGCTAAAAGAGAGAGGTAATGCAGAAGAGGGAAACCAGGGAAAAGAGAGAGTCGAGGGAATAGAAGGTGAAGAAAGAGTTCATGCAGAAGAGGGAAACCAGGAAAAAGAGAGAGTCGAGGGAAAAGAATAGAAAGAGAGAGTTAATGCAGAAGAGCGAAACCCGGGAAAAGAGAGAGTCGATGGAAATGAAGGGGAAGAGAGAGCTCAAGGAAAAGAGGGACGCCGGGGAAAAGAGCGAGTCGAGGGAAAAGAAGGGAAAGAGAGAGTTAATGCAGAAGAGGGACGCCAGGGCAAAGAGTCACTCGAGGGGAAAAGAGCTAAAAGAGACAGGTAATGCAGAAGAGGGAAACCAGGGAAAAGAGAGAGTCGAGGGAATAGAAGGTGAAGAAAGAGTTCATGCAGAAGAGGGAAACCAGGGAAAAGAGAGAGTCGAGGGAAAAGAAGGGAAACAGAGAGTTCATGAAAAAGAGGGAAACCAGGGAAAAGAGAGAGTCGATGGAAAAGAAGGTGGAGAAACAGTTAATGCAGAAGAGGGAAACCAGGAAAAAGAGAGAGTCGAGGGAAAAGAAGGGGAAGAGAGAGTTCATGGAAAAGAGGGACGCCAGGGAAAAGAGTCACTTGAGGGGGAAAGAGCTAAAAGAGAGAGGTAATGCAGAAGAGGGAAACCAGGGAAAAGAGAGAGTCGAGGGAATAGAAGGTGAAGAAAGAGTTCATGCAGAAGAGGGAAACCAGGGAAAAGAGAGAGTCGAGGGAAAAGAATGGAAAGAGAGAGTTAATGCAGAAGAGGGAAACCAGGGAAAAGAGAGAGTCGAGGGAAAAGAAGGGAAACAGAGAGTTCATGAAAAAGAGGGAAACCAGGGAAAAGAGAGAGTCGAGGGAAAAGAAGGTGGAGAAACAGTTCATGCAGAAGAGGGAAACCAGGAAAAAGAGAGAGTCGAGGGAAAAGAAGGGGAAGAGAGAGTTCATGGAAAAGAGGGACGCCACGGAAAAGAGTCACTTTAGGGGAAAAGAGCTAAAAGAGAGAGGTAATGCAGAAGAGGGAAACCAGGGAAAAGAGAGCGTCGAGGGAAAAGAATAGAAAGAGAGAGTTCATGCAGAAGAGGGAAACCCGGAAAAAGAGATAGTCGAGGGAAAAAAAGGGGAAGAGAGAGCTCAAGGAAAAGAGGGACGCCGGGGAAAAGAGAGAGTCGGGGGAAAAGAATAGAAAGAGAGAGTTCATGGAAAAGAGGGACGCTAGGGAAAAGAGTCACTTGAGGGGAAAAGAGCTAAAAGAGAGAGGTAATGCAGAAGAGGGAAACTAGGGAAAAGAGAGAGTCGAGGGAATAGAAGGTGAAGAAAGAGTTCATGCAGAAGAGGGAAACCAGGAAAAAGAGAGAGTCGAGGGAAAAGAAGGGAAACAGAGAGTTCATGAAAAAGAGGGAAACCAGGGAAAAGAGAGAGTCGATGGAAAAGAAGGTGGAGAAACCGTTCATGCAGAAGAGGGAAAGCAGGGAAAAGAGAGAGTCGAGGGAAAAGAAGGGGAAGAGAGAGTTCATGGAAAAGACGGACGCCACGGAAAAGAGTCATGCGACGGGAAAAGAGCTAAAAGAGAGAGGTAATGAAGAAGAGGGAAACTAGGGAAAAGAGAGAGTCGAGGGGAAAAAAAAGGGAACGAGAAAAATCATGCCGAAGAGGGAAAGCAGGGAAAAGAGAGAGTCGATGGAAAAGAAGGTGGAGAAAGAGTTCATGCAGAAGAGGGAAACCAGGGAAAAGAGAGAGTCGAGGGGAAAAAAAGGGAACGAGAGAAATCATGCAGAAGAGGGAAGCCAGGGAAAAGAGAGAGTCGAGGGAAAAGAAGGGAAACAGAGAGTTCATGAAAAAGAGGGAAACCAGGGAAAAGAGAGAGTCGATGGAAAAGAAGGTGGAGAAACAGTTCATGCAGAAGAGGGAAACCAGGAAAAAGAGAGAGTCGAGGGAAAAGAAGGGGAAGAGAGAGTTCATGGAAAAGAGGGACGCCACGGAAAAGAGTCACTTGAGGGGAAAAGAGCTAAAAGAGAGAGGTAATGCAGAAGAGGGAAACCAGGGAAAAGAGAGAGTCGAGGGAAAAGAATAGAAAGAGAGTTAATGCAGAAGAGCGAAACCCGGCAAAAGAGAGAGTCGATGGAAACGAAGGGGAAGAGAGAGCTCAAGGAAAAGAGGGACGCCGGGGAAAAGAGAGAGTCGGGGGAAAAGAATAGAAAGAGAGAGTTCATGGAAAAGAGGGACGCTAGGGAAAAGAGTCACTTGAGGGGAAAAGAGCTAAAAGAGAGAGGTAATGCAGAAGAGGGAAACTAGGGAAAAGAGAGAGTCGAGGGGAAAAAAAAGGGAACGAGAAAAATCATGCCGAAGAGGGAAAGCAGGGAAAAGAGAGAGTCGATGGAAAAGAAGGTGGAGAAAGAGTTCATGCAGAAGAGGGAAACCAGGGAAAAGAGAGAGTCGAGGGGGAAAAAAAGGGAACGAGAGAAATCATGCAGAAGAGGGAAGCCAGGGAAAAGAGAGAGTCGAGGGAAAAAAAGGGGAAGAGAGAGCTCAAGGAAAAGAGGGACCCCGGGGAAAAGAGAGAGTCGGGGGAAAAGAATAGAAAGAGAGAGTTCATGGAAAAGAGGGACGCTAGGGAAAAGAGTCACTTGAGGGGAAAAGAGCTAAAAGAGAGAGGTAATGCAGAAGAGGGAAACCAGGGAAAAGAGAGAGTCGAGGGAAAAGAAGGTGAAGAAAGAGTTCATGCAGAAGAGGGAAACCAGGAAAAAGAGAGAGTCGAGGGAAAAGAATAGAAAGAGAGAGTTAATGCAGAAGAGCGAAACCCGGGAAAAGAGAGAGTCGATGGAAATGAAGGGGAAGAGAGAGCTCAAGGAAAAGAGGGACGCCGGGTAAAAGAGCGAGTCGAGGGAAAAGAAGGGAAAGAGAGAGTTAATGCAGAAGAGGGACGCCAGGGAAAAGAGTCACTCGAGGGGAAAAGAGCTAAAAGAGACAGGTAATGCAGAAGAGGGAAACCAGGGAAAAGAGAGAGTCGAGGGAATAGAAGGTGAAGAAAGAGTTCATGCAGAAGAGGGAAACCAGGGAAAAGAGAGAGTCGAGGGAAAAGAAAGGAAACAGAGAGTTCATGAAAAAGAGGGAAACCAGGGAAAAGAGAGAGTCGATGGAAAAGAAGGTGGAGAAACAGTTCATGCAGAAGAGGGAAACCAGGAAAAAGAGAGAGTCGAGGGAAAAGAAGGGGAAGAGAGAGTTCATGGAAAAGAGGGACGCCAGGGAAAAGAGTCACTTGAGGGGAAAAGAGCTAAAAGAGAGAGGTAATGCAGAAGAGGGAAACCAGGGAAAAGAGAGAGTCGAGGGAAAAGAATAGAAAGAGAGTTAATGCAGAAGAGCGAAACCCGGCAAAAGAGAGAGTCGATGGAACGAAGGGGAAGAGAGAGCTCAAGGAGAAGAGGGACGCCGGGGAAAAGAGAGAGTCGGGGGAAAAGAATAGAAAGAGAGAGTTCATGGAAAAGAGGGACGCTAGGGAAAAGAGTCACTTGAGGGGAAAAGAGCTAAAAGAGAGAGGTAATGCAGAAGAGGGAAACCAGGAAAAAGAGAGAGTCGAGGGAATAGAAGGTGAAGAAAGAGTTCATGCAGAAGAGGGAAACCAGGAAAAAGAGAGAGTCGAGGGAAAAGAAGGGAAAGAGAGAGTTAATGTAGAAGAGGGACGCCAGGGAAAAGAGTCACTCGAGGGGAAAGGAGCTAAAAGAGACAGGTAATGCAGAAGAGGGAAACCAGGGAAAAGAGAGTGTCGAGGGAAAAGAAGGTGGAGAAAAAGTTCATGCAGAAGAGGGAAACCAGGGAAAAGAGAGAGTCGATGGAAAAGAATGGAAAGAGAGAGTTAATGCAGAAGAGGGAAACCAGGGAAAAGAGAGAGTCGAGGGAAAAGAAGGGAAACAGAGAGTTCATGAAAAAGAGGGAAACCAGGGAAAAGAGAGAGTCGAGGGAAAAGAAGGTGGAGAAACAGTTCATGCAGAAGAGGGAAACCAGGAAAAAGAGAGAGTCGAGGGAAAAGAAGGGGAAGAGAGAGTTCATGGAAAAGAGGGACGCCACGGAAAAGAGTCATGCGACGGGAAAAGAGCTAAAAGAGAGAGGTAATGCAGAAGAGGGAAACTAGGGAAAAGAGAGAGTCGAGGGGGAAAAAAAGGGAACGAGAAAAATCATGCAGAAGAGGGAAAGCAGGGAAAAGAGAGAGTCGATGGAAAAGAAGGTGGAGAAAGAGTTCATGCAGAAGAGGGAAACCAGGGAAAAGAGAGAGTCGAGGGGAAAAAAAGGGAACGAGAGAAATCATGCAGAAGAGGGAAGCCAGGGAAAAGAGAGAGTCGAGGGAAAAGAAGGGGAAGAGAGAGTTCATGGAAAAGAGGGACGCCACGGAAAAGAGTCATGCGACGGGAAAAGAGCTAAAAGATAGAGGTAATGAAGAAGAGGGAAACTAGGGAAAAGAGAGAGTCGAGGGGAAAAAAAAGGGAACGAGAAAAATCATGCCGAAGAGGGAAAGCAGGGAAAAGAGAGAGTCGATGGAAAAGAAGGTGGAGAAAGAGTTCATGCAGAAGAGGGAAACCAGGGAAAAGAGAGAGTCGAAGGGAAAAAAAGGGAACGAGAGAAATCATGCAGAAGAGGGAAGCCAGGGAAAAGAGAGAGTCGAGGGAAAAGAAGGGAAACAGAGAGTTCATGAAAAAGAGGGAAACCAGGGAAAAGAGTCACTTGAGGGGAAAAGAGCTAAAAGAGAGAGGTAATGCAGAAGAGGGAAACCAGGGAAAAGAGAGAGTCGAGGGAAAAGAAGGGGAAGAGAGAGTTCATGGAAAAGAGGGACGCCAGGGAAAAGAGTCACTTGAGGGGAAAAGAGCTAAAAGAGAGAGGTAATGCAGAAGAGGGAAACCAGGGAAAAGAGAGAGTCGAGGGAAAAGAATAGAAAGAGAGTTAATGCAGAAGAGCGAAACCCGGCAAAAGAGAGAGTCGATGGAAAAGAAGGGGAAGAGAGAGCTCAAGGAAAAGAGGGACGCCGGGGAAAAGAGAGAGTCGGGGGAAAAGAATAGACAGAGAGAGTTCATGGAAAAGAGGGACGCTAGGGAAAAGAGTCACTTGAGGGGAAAAGAGCTAAAAGAGAGAGGTAATGCAGAAGAGGGAAACTAGGGAAAAGAGAGAGTCGAGGGGAAAAAAAAGGGAACGAGAAAAATCATGCCGAAGAGGGAAAGCAGGGAAAAGAGAGAGTCGATGGAAAAGAAGGTGGAGAAAGAGTTCATGCAGAAGAGGGAAACCAGGGAAAAGAGAGAGTCAAGGGGAAAAAAAGGGAACGAGAGAAATCATGCAGAAGAGGGAAGTCAGGGAAAAGAGAGAGTCGAGGGAAAAGAAGGGAAACAGAGAGAGTTAATGCAGAAGAGGGAAACCCGAGAAAAGAGAGAGTCGAGGGAAAAAAAGGGGAAGAGAGAGCTCAAGGAAAAGAGGGACGCCGGGGAAAAGTGAGAGTCGGGGGAAAAGAATAGAGAGAGAGAGTTCATGGAAAAGAGGGACGCTAGGGAAAAGAGTCACTTGAGGGGAAAAGAGCTAAAAGAGAAAGGTAATGCAGAAGAGGGAAACCAGGGAAAAGAGAGAGTCGAGGGAATAGAAGGTGAAGAAAGAGTTCATGCAGAAGAGGGAAACCAGGGAAAAGAGAGAGTCGAGGGATAAGAAGGGAAACAGAGAGTTCATGAAAAAGAGGGAAACCAGGGAAAAGAGAGAGTCGATGGAAAAGAAGGTGGAGAAACAGTTCATGCAGAAGAGGGAAACCAGGAAAAAGAGACAGTCGAGGGAAAAGAAGGGGAAGAGAGAGTTCATGGAAAAGAGGGACGCCAGGGAAAAGAGTCACTTGAGGGGGAAAGAGCTAAAAGAGAGAGGTAATGCAGAAGAGGGAAACCAGGGAAAAGAGAGAGTCGAGGGAATAGAAGGTGAAGAAAGAGTTCATGCAGAAGAGGGAAACCAGGAAAAAGAGAGAGTCGAGGGAAAAGAAGGGAAAGAGAGAGTTAATGTAGAAGAGGGAAACCAGGGAAAAGAGAGTGTCGAGGGAAAAGAAGGTGGAGAAAAAGTTCATGCAGAAGAGGGAAACCAGGGAAAAGAGAGAGTCGAGGGAAAAGAATGGGAGAGAGAGTTCATGGAAAGAGGGACGCCAGGGAAAAGAGTCACTTGAGGGGAAAAGGAAAGAGAGAGTTAATGCAGAAGAGGGAAACCAGGGAAAAGAGAGAGTCGAGGGAAAAAAAAGGGAACGAGAAAGATCATGCAGAAGAGGGAAAGCAGGGAAAAGAGAGAGTCGATGGAAAAGAAGGTGGAGAAAGAGTTCATGCAGAAGAGGGAAACCAGGGAAAAGAGAGAGTCGAGGGGAAAAAAAGGGAACGAGAGAAATCATGCAGAAGAGGGAAGCCAGGGAAAAGAGAGAGTCGAGGGGAAAAGAAGGGAAACAGAGAGTTCATGAAAAAGAGGGAAACCAGGGAAAAGAGAGAGTCGATGGAAAAGAAGGTGGAGAAACAGTTCATGCAGAAGAGGGAAACCAGGAAAAAGAGAGAGTCGAGGGAAAAGAAGGGGAAGAGAGAGTTCATGGAAAAGAGGGACGCCAGGGAAAAGAGTCACTTGAGGGGAAAAGAGCTAAAAGAGAGAGGTAATGCAGAAGAGGGAAACCAGGGAAAAGAGAGAGTCGAGGGAAAAGAATAGAAAGAGAGTTAATGCAGAAGAGCGAAACCCGGCAAAAGAGAGAGTCGATGGAAACGAAGGGGAAGAGAGAGCTCAAGGAAAAGAGGGACGCCGGGGAAAAGAGAGAGTCGGGGGAAAAGAATAGACAGAGAGAGTTCATGGAAAAGAGGGACGCTAGGGAAAAGAGTCACTTGAGGGGAAAAGAGCTAAAAGAGAGAGGTAATGCAGAAGAGGGAAACTAGGGAAAAGAGAGAGTCGAGGGGAAAAAAAAGGGAACGAGAAAAATCATGCCGAAGAGGGAAAGCAGGGAAAAGAGAGAGTCGATGGAAAAGAAGGTGGAGAAAGAGTTCATGCAGAAGAGGGAAACCAGGGAAAAGAGAGAGTCGAGGGGAAAAAAAAGGGAACGAGAGAAATCATGCAGAAGAGGGAAAGCAGGGGAAAAGAGAGCGTCGAGGGAAAAGAATAGAAAGAGAGAGTTAATGCAGAAGAGGGAAACCCGGGAAAAGAGAGAGTCGAGGGAAAAAAAGGGAAAGAGAGAGCTCAAGGAAAAGAGGGACGCCGGGGAAAAGTGAGAGTCGGGGGAAAAGAATAGAGAGAGAGAGTTCATGGAAAAGAGGGACGCTAGGGAAAAGAGTCACTTGAGGGGAAAAGAGCTAAAAGAGAGAGGTAATGCAGAAGAGGGAAACCAGGGAAAAGAGAGAGTCGAGGGAATAGAAGGTGAAGAAAGAGTTCATGCAGAAGAGGGAAACCAGGGAAAAGAGAGAGTCGATGGAAAAGAAGGTGGAAGAGAGAGTTAATGCAGAAGAGGGAAACCAGGGAAAAGAGAGAGTCGAGGGAATAGAAGGTGAAGAAAGAGTTCATGCAGAAGAGGGAAACCAGGGAAAACAGAGAGTCGAGGGAAAAGAAAGGAAACAGAGAGTTCATGAAAAAGAGGGAAACCAGGGAAAAGAGAGAGTCGATGGAAAAGAAGGTGGAGAAACAGTTCATGCAGAAGAGGGAAACCAGGAAAAAGAGAGAGTCGAGGGAAAAGAAGGGGAAGAGAGAGTTCATGGAAAAGAGGGACGCCAGGGAAAAGAGTCACTTGAGGGGAAAAGAGCTAAAAGAGAGAGGTAATGCAGAAGAGGGAAACCAGGGAAAAGAGAGAGTCGAGGGAAAAGAATAGAAAGAGAGTTAATGCAGAAGAGCGAAACCCGGCAAAAGAGAGAGTCGATGGAACGAAGGGGAAGAGAGAGCTCAAGGAAAAGAGGGACGCCGGGGAAAAGAGAGAGTCGGGGGAAAAGAATAGAAAGAGAGAGTTCATGGAAAAGAGGGACGCTGGGGAAAAGAGTCACTTGAGGGGAAAAGAGCTAAAAGAGAGAGGTAATGCAGAAGAGGGAAACCAGGAAAAAGAGAGAGTCGAGGGGAAAAAAAAAGGGAATGAGAAAAATCATGCCGAAGAGGGAAAGCAGGGAAAAGAGAGAGTCGATGGAAAAGAAGGTGGAGAAAGAGTTCATGAAAAAGAGGGAAACCAGGGAAAAGAGAGAGTCGAGGGGAAAAAAAGGGAACGAGAGAAATCATGCAGAAGAGGGAAGCCAGGGTAAAGAGAGCGTCGAGGGAAAAGAATAGAAAGAGAGAGTTAATGCAGAAGAGGGAAACCCGGGAAAAGAGAGAGTCGAGGGAAAAAAAGGGGAAGAGAGAGTTCAAGGAAAAGAGGGACGCCGGGGAAAAGAGAGAGTCGGGGGAAAAGAATAGAAAGAGAGAGTTCATGGAAAAGAGGGACGCTAGGGAAAAGAGTCACTTGAGGGGAAAAGAGCTAAAAGAGAGAGGTAATGCAGAAGAGGGAAACCAGGGAAAAGAGAGAGTCGAGGGAAAAGAAGGTGAAGAAAGAGTTCATGCAGAAGAGGGAAACCAGGGAAAAGACAGAGTCGAGGGGAAAAAAAGGGAACGAGAGAAATCATGCAGAAGAGGGAAGCCAGGGAAAAGAGAGAGTCGAGGGAAAAGAAGGGAAACAGAGAGTTCATGAAAAAGAGGGAAACCAGGGAAAAGAGAGAGTCGATGGAAAAGAAGGTGGAGAAACAATTCATGCAGAAAAGGGAAACCAGGAAAAAGAGAGGGTCGAGGGAAAAGAAGGGGAAGAGAGAGTTCATGGAAAAGAGGGACGCCACGGAAAAGAGTCACTTGAGGGGAAAAGAGGTAAAAGAGAGAGGTAATGCAGAAGAGGGAAACCAGGGAAAAGAGAGAGTCGAGGGAAAAGAATAGAAAGAGAGTTAATGCAGAAGAGCGAAACCCGGCAAAAGAGAGAGTCGATGGAAACGAAGGGGAAGAGAGAGCTCAAGGAAAAGAGGGACGCCGGGGAAAAGAGAGAGTCGGGGGAAAAGAATAGAAAGAGAGAGTTCACGGAAAAGAGGGACGCTAGGGAAAAGAGTCACTTGAGGGGAAAAGAGCTAAAAGAGAGAGGTAATGCAGAAGAGGGAAACCAGGGGAAAAGAGAGAGTCGAGGGAAAAGAATAGAAAGAGAGAGTTAATGCAGAAGAGCGAAACCCGGGAAAAGAGAGAGTCGATGGAAACGAAGGGGAAGAGAGAGCTCAAGGAAAAGAGGGACGCTGGGGAAAAGAGCGAGTCGAGGGAAAAGAAGGGAAAGAGAGAGTTAATGCAGAAGAGGGACGCCAGGGAAAAGAGTCACTCGAGGGGAAAGGAGCTAAAAGAGACAGGTAATGCAGAAGAGGGAAACCAGGGAAAAGAGAGTGTCGAGGGAAAAGAAGGTGGAGAAAAAGTTCATGCAGAAGAGGGAAACCAGGGAAAAGAGAGAGTCGGGGGAAAAGAATAGAAAGAGAGTTAATGCAGAAGAGCGAAACCCGGCAAAAGAGAGAGTCGATGGAAACGAAGGGGAAGAGAGAGCTCAAGGAAAAGAGGGACGCCGGGGAAAAGAGAGAGTCGGGGGGAAAGAATAGAAAGAGAGAGTTCATGGAAAAGAGGGACGCTAGGGAAAAGAG